>CM070658.1:17239535-17574535 GCA_036346575.1 Dendrocalamus sinicus | reverse complement strand
ACGCTTGTATCAGGATGCTTTGCACACCGGACAAACATATAAATTTGCATACTCTTTATAGTAGAGGATACAATCATTCAAACATACATGTATTCTTTCTACTCCCATTTCTAATGGACAAAGAACCTTCTCGACTTGGTAAGTAGTTCTCCGCAACACATTTCTCTCTAGAAGGATGTTCGCTAGGAGATCTAACAATACCGTGAAACTCTTGTCGGACCAACCATTAGTTGCCTTCAATTTCAGCAGTTCAAGAATAGATAACAACCTTGTGTATTACAGTCTCCGAGTCCTATATCAAGTCCTCGAATTTACCAAACTCTCTCACACTATTTTCCTTCTACATCACATAGCATCTGATCTATATTGTCATCATATGACCTATCCTCATCAAAAGCACAGTCCACAATGGGCATATCGTTGTCTTTCTTGACGATATTACAACTACCTTCTTGTACAATCTTCTCTTCACCGTGACTGGTCAAACATGTATACCCCTTTTTGAAACCCCTTCTAATCAAGTGAGTTTCGATTTGCGCTGAGTTAGTAAACATCTTCATATTATCGCAATCAATGCATGGACAGTACATATATTCCATCCCCTTCTTCAACCTATCCTGCTCAACCGCTCTTTTAAAAGCAGACATGCCACTAATACACTCTTTAATCACACGGTTCTCAACGTATATCCAGCTTTAATCTATTTACGCTACACATGCAACAAATTAGTGTAAAATTGGATTATTAATGCTACTATAGCTAGCCAGCCTAATACTTACACATAATTATCATTCACCTTGTAATAAATTGTCCATATCTAAATTAAGTAGGTAGCCACATACTATTCATGAAGCAATATATATCAAGTAAGAATATATTGAAGTGAACTAGGAGTACTGACCCATTCTTAAATCGGAACAAACTACCAATTATGTTAGATCTAAATCTAGCTATCATCCCTCTTTATTATAAGGCATATAATTAGAAGCAAATACTAACCTCTAATCACCAAAAAAAAATAGATCTACAAACTAGATGTACAAGTGCAGTGCAAAGAAGACAGATCTGTCAGGACCATATTTAATAACACGGTGTATCCCAGACACGCCCGACCACAAATCGTCTGTGATACATAATTATCACAGCTTTTTTCTTAATTATCACAAACGGTTCTAATTACAAATTGTCTGTGTATACGCAATTATCACAAACGGTTTGTATTAATAATTGTATGTGAATTATCACATACAGTTCTAATTAAAAACCGCCCGTGATATATGCAATTATCACTGATGGTTGGTATTAATAACCATCTGTGAATTATCACAAACGGTTATCAACAAGAACTGTCTATGATAGTTGCATATCACAGACGATACACGGTCACGATTGTAAAACCATCTGTGATAATAACAGCACAGATGGTTCCCCATGAACCGTCTATGACGAGGCATCCAGTATAACTTGTTTTGTAGTAGTGTGAGGATCTTAATGAAGCCCATGGCCTAGTGCAGGCTGTGCAACGATCGCCGCTCGACGCACACCACATCGTGGCAGAGCGTGTGCCTGGTGGCACGGATAGATATGTTGGGATACAAGTAGGCTACATTCGCATATTTTAAAATTTTCTACCACATAAATCAAGAAGCCATGCGAGTAAGAGATCATGCATAGATTGCTACCACTAGACATGCAATGTAGCGAAAAGTCAAGTTAAAGCGACTAGTTTAACGTATCGTACATCGTTGCAGTGAAAGTAGTTGACCATTCTCTGGCCAACTATCTCCTCACGATCATGCCGATCAGCGCCATAATCACAATGGCACCTCTACCGAGGCCACGCATCTAGGGATGGAACATTATGTGTCAGTGTGCTGGCACTAGCGTTCATGACAAGGGTTTTAAGAGGTGGCGGCTAGGGTTCCAATGGGTATGTCTTAGGATACCCCCTCAATCTCACGCCTCTCTTAATATATAACCTTCAACCAGATCCTTATTCGATAAGATTAGATATTGTATCCAACTCAGAAAGTCTCAAGCTAGATCTTTATCCAATACGAGTAGAGATCATATCCCATTTGAAAAGCCTCTGACCGGATCTAATATAGGTAGACATCATATCCCACTCGGAGCCTATCATCCAGACCTTTCATTCCAACCCATTAAATGTGTGACTCTATAAGTTCATGTATATTCGGCTGTAGACCAAGAACTCATTTCTGATTTATAAGTCAGTAGTGGTCCCTAGTAAGACATAATGACTCTCAAATATAAATAAAGATCATATCAGGTGAACCTATATAATACTTATGTATCAATCCCTTTGCCTCACGGTACCAGATCGAACTCAAGATGAGAAGCGTGCTATCTTATGATAGCTCGATCCTTTACTCGAATCTATAGTGGATTACTCAGTTGTGGTTGACTCTTCAACCATATTCAGTATAGGCATGCACTTTCTTAATTCAACCACATCGAAGGGTCCAGAGATATCGGTTCCATTAAATAGGATGAGCAAATTCCATCTTGATCGCTCACATTTCTTCATATGTTTCATAGTAAACCATGAAAGTTATCTTTATGACCAAGTGTGTGGCAATCCCTAAGTAAGCCATTGCACATGTAGTAAACTAAGACGATTCAGATCTAAAGATCCGATATATACTATGTACAAGACCAACTGATGACATTAAGAATATAACAATTCCTGCAGTATCTTATGGTAGATCAATCCAACACTATATTCTCTAATATGTGTCCACATTATTGATTTGATATCTCTATATCCATGATCCGTGAAATATGATCATTAATCAATACATGTGTTGATTTATAAATCATAGTTGTCCCACACAATGATATAAAATCAGGATAATTTAGAATAACATCAAAACATGAATAAAGAGTTGCACGAACAAATCATATATTTGTTGATCAATACGAAAGACATTTATTCAAGTGACAAAATAACATATTATTCAAATGATCATAAATATAGAAACAATACAATCATCTACATGATTATCTCTAGAGCATATACTAACAAGGTACGCGCTACAGTGGCTGCACCACATCATGGTGTGTGGTGGCCTCGCACTCGCCATGGCAGGTGGCTGTAATGCCCTACGATCTCTTGGGTTCAATGGAAAGCTATTCCGGTATGCGACAAGCACTTACACATAGATAAGCTCAGGGGCAGAGCTAGCAATTTAGATTGTAGAGGGCCAAATAAGCTGTACAATGTAATGATATTTTATAAGAAGGGTGAAAAGGTACTAATGCAAATAAAATTCACTAATGTAATAGCTTAGGATGCACGCCTTATCGCTTATGCGAGGGCGATCGCGGACGGCGAGCCCCCTAGGTCAGCTGGGGATCGGGCGTACTTGCCGCGACGCATTGCGCCCTATGCGATGCGTGCACGAGGATCAAGGCGAACTCGATCCTCACGGGCTATCCCCTGCTGCTGCAGTTGTGGTCATTCGAGTGCTTCAGCCTCGGACGACCTGTGCTAGACGACATGGGTCCGTACGGGGCCGAGATGTATCCGGAGGGAGACGTCGACCGGCCGACGATGGGTTCTCTCTGGTGCCTTCGACGAGTAAGTATTATCACAGTCAACTATTTCTTTCTTATTGACGATCGTCATATTAAACAACTTGTCTTTCTTGCAGGTACAGTTCGCGCACGTGCAGGTCACGCGGGCGTACTTGCCCTTTGTGGAGCAGTTTGACTGCCTCACAGACTCCGACGTGCGTTGGGAGCCTCACGCAGATACAGCAGTGTAGGCCCGTGCTCCTGACGGGCTGTCCGCCTTTGTCTTTGGCGTGGACCGGGCTTTGGCTCACCGCGGAAGCTCGTGTACGATATCTACGTGGAGGACTACGCACCCCAGCGAGTCATGCGGCAGTTTGGGCTATGGCAGGCACTTCCTGTACCAGTCGGACCACCGCTTTCGTGGGCCGTGCACGCGTGAGTGATCTCTTCTCATAAATATGTACGTACTTACTACTGTGTTCGCAAGTACTTACATTACTGTGTTCGTAGGCACAATAGAAAGGGAGTTAAAAAAAGGCACGGACTGGTCGAGGAAGATAGAGCCCTGGATTGCGCAGTGGGAGGGTGCACTCGACGACCGCGTGGAGGAGGAACGCCCATACGACAGCGCGGACTACGCGGAGTATCTGATCTGGTACCAGGTGCGGACACATACCAGGCTCGTATATGTCGTAGACCCGCCTGCCACACACGTCGCCGCTCCGACAAACACGTACCCCGCGCACCTCGCGCGCGACGCTCACATCGCGGTACGTTACATGTAAATTCAAAAATTCCCAAATGGCAATATCGTTTCGATGATGGACCCTTTTATGTCTTTTTGTCCAGGCTGACGTCGGTTCTGCGCTGTGGACCGATTCTGCAGCATCGGAGGTTCTCTCCAGCAGTGCCCTCCCCGGTGCACCGGAGGGCACACAGCTAGAGGTGCAGCTGACTCCACCAGCGCAGGGGCGGGTGTGAAACCCTCCTGCATGTTTTACTTTCTCGGAGCGTCGTAACCCGTTGCACCGAAGGACGGCCAAGCGGGGCCGTACGGGAGGACGCGGGCGTGGTGACGGGGCACCTCAGGGTGGCGAGTGAGGGGTGCTGCCGATGCTATATGTTACGAATGTAATGAAAAAATATGCGGCATGTTACTCACAACTATATTATGAAGTTTATTTAAATTCAAACAAATTTATTTGAAGTTTATCTCTTCTTTTCAAATTCAATCATTCATATATCAAGTCATCTAACAAATATTAACATATCGGTTCTCCGCACAGGAATTCTCAGCGTATATCACTTAACAAGTTATGTACCGATCATTTTACGGTCAATCTTTCGTAAAAAAAAAAGTTTCTAAAATTTTTTATGCACCTACAACATACAATGAATATAAACTTTTATTACAACTCTACCACATTTTTTACCAGTTTAAAACTACAAAATTCACAAAATTTAAAACAATCACAGGGGTTCATGCAGTCGCCTAAGGGGGGCGACTGCATGAAAGTCGCCCAATGGGAGGGCGACTGCATGAAAGTCGCCCAACGGGAGGGCGACTTCCATGCAGTCGCTCCAGGGTGCAGCGACAGATATTGTGTCGGCCTCTGGTTGGGCGAAAGGCTCCAGTCGCTTAACCATGGGGCGGCTGGAGCCTATTTTTACAAAAAAAAAATTCTCGCGGGTATATTTCTGTAATTTCGAATAAAAAAAGAATTATCCGTGCAAAAAATTCGGACCTTCTCCGTTCTCACCTTTCACGAGAGCACGTGAGGATGCATTGTCAACACAAAAACACTATCAGGATCCATGATATATACCGCAGCTCTACCATGTGATTCATACGGGTGGAAAGGGCACTTTGGATTTCGCTTTCACCGTTGCATATTTTGACCACTTTCTCTTTAACTAGTCTATCCATTTCCATTGAACACGGCGCGCGTATACCAGTCTCCGAGTCCACGAGATAATTTAATTGGACGGAGATGTAAACGTCCGATCACAGCGTATGATTAAGGGAGTAGCATATATATGATTCACAGCACACACACAATTACTACTCCCTCAGTAGGAATTTATATATGGAGTGCCAATTTCTGTCGGTGTTACTGATTAATGCTCCATTTGTTTTGTAATATAAGTTCAATGCCCATTATATACATAAACTAAAAAGATATTAAATTTAAGAAAAATTAATATTATTAGACTATACCTATTCCTAAAAAACGGTATACTATAGCTACTAATTTATTTTTTCCAACATTAAAATAGAGATATATAATAAAAATATTATAATAACTATATGTTTGATTTCTGTAATCGATGAGATGATATTTTCTAAAAACAAAAACTTACGTTATGTTACAGGACGGAGGAAGTAATTAATATAGGGCGCACACGTTTTCCAAAGCAAGATTTGTTGTTTGTTTCCTGTGATACCCTTCTTTACCCCCTTGTACTCGACCTGCACGGTTTAAGTTCCAAAGCACGGATGCACGCAGCTAAACCGACTTCTTTGTATTCCATTATTATTTCCATCAACGCATGCATGTGTGCTGAATAACTCCAAGAAATGCATGAGTACTGTGCTTTTGCTTTTGTCCAAGCGTATGCATATGGTTGGGTTCTTCTGAATTGTGATTTTTACTTTTTAATTTAAAATTTTGAATTCAGTGTGTTCGTGAGAGAGAGAGTATAGAAAGAAATATTCGTATATGATTTTAACCGATATAGATAAAGTCGGGATAATATAACAATTCCTACAGTATCTTATGATAGGTCAATCCAACAGTATATTCTCTAACATGTGTCTATATTATTGATTTGATATCTCTATATCTATGATCCATAAAATATGATCATCAATCAATTCATATGTTAATCTATAAATCATAATTGTCCCACACAATGATATAAGATCAGGGATAATTTAGAATAACATCAAAACATGAATAAAGAATTCTGTAAACAAATCATATATTTGTTGATCAATACGAAAGACATTTATTCAAGTGACAAAATAACATATTATTCAAATGATCATAAATATAGAAACAATACAATCATCTACATGATTATCTCTAGGGCATATACTAACAAGGTACGCGCTACAGTGGCTGCACCACATCATGGTGTGCGGTGGCCTCGCACTCGCCATGGCAGGTGGCTGTAATGCCCTACGATCTCTTGGGTCCAATGGAAAGCTATTTCGGTACGTGACAAGCACTTACACATAGATAAGCTCAGGGGCGGAGCTAGCAATTTAGATTGTAGAGGGCCAAATAAGCTGTACAATGTAATGATATTTGATAAGAAAGGTGAAAAGATATTAATTCAAATGAAAGTCGCTAAAGATTGATAAACCCTGGCAGCCCCCTCTTCCTCCACGGTCAGCCAAGAGCTGAGTAGGGGTAGGTATTGCGTTCTAGATGGCAATATTGGCGATGATGTGGTGACGTTTCATTTCGGTTCGGCCCTAGCAGCTTTATTCCAAGGCGGATCATTTGCTGCGGCTTTATTCGACGTGTAGGTAAGGTACAATAGGATTCGCATTCTAAAAGGACGGCTTAAAACTTGAGATTCGCATTCTAAGAGGGCAGCTTAAAACTTGAGACAAACAAGGAAAATAAGGGACGGAAGAATAAGGTCAGCATGGTTAGGATGCTGGACCTTGTCTGACGCCTTCTGTTCGAGGCATCAGCCATAGACTATAGGGCTGTTTGGTTGTCTGCATCGGGGTGGCTCGCACCAGCGCATGCAGGAAGATTATGTTTGATTGCCTGCATCGGGGTGAGAGCACATGCAGCGGATGCAAAAATCAAGCTGAGCCAGGCTGAGGAGAAACGCGGCTGAGGACCTTCTCTACTCAACCTAGCCACGCTCATACAGCTGCATCAGCTCATACAGGTAACCAAACAGGCCCTATGCTGCTCAAACGAGTTAGTGTCTCCGACCTAAATGGCGATGTGTTCCAGACTATGATGATTCTCGATCCGCTCCGAGAGAAAAGATCAGCCCATTATTATGGGAGCCTCTGCCTAGCTAGTGCACTCTGCGAAACTTTTGATTCGAAAAATTTAAGGTCAAAGGTTTTCAACTTTCAACACGTGTGACACGGGTCCACGAGAGGCAAGAGTTATTAGCAGTGGAAAAGGACGCCTTGAGGGCGCACGTACGGGCTCCGGACAGGACCCTCTCAGTTCTCACCTTTCACGAGAGAACGTGCCCCTACACTGTCAGTGTCAGGATGCATTGTCAAAAAAAAAGAAAAAACACTATCAGGATCCATGATACCGCAGCTCTACCATATGATTCATACGGGTGGAAAGGGCACTTTGGATTTCGCTTTCACCGCTGCATATTTTGACCACTTTCTCTTTAACTAGTCTATCCGTTTCCATTGAACACGGCGCGCGTATACAGTCTCACGAGACAATTTAATTAGACGGAGATGTAAACGTCCGATCACAGCGTATGATTAAGGGAGTAGCATATATATGATTCACAGCACACACACAATTACTACTCCCTCAGTAGGAATTTATAGAGTGCCAATTTCTGTCGGTGTTATTGATTAATGCTCTATTCATTTTGTAATATAAGTTCAATGTTCATTATATGCATAAACCAAAAAGATATTAAATTTAAAAAAATTAATATTATTAGACTATACCTATCCCTATAAAATGGTATAATGTAGCTACTCATTTATTTTTCAACATTAAAATAGAGATATATAATAAAAATATTATAATAACTATATATTTGATTTCTGTAATCGATGAGATGATATTTTCTAGAAACAAGTACTTATGTTATGTTACGGGGCGGAGGAAGTAATGTAGGGTGCACACGTTTTCTAAAGCAAGATTTGTTGTTTGTTTCCTCTAAGAGTATATTCAACAGTATAAGCTAGTTACTAGCTCTAAGACAACTTCTCCAATAGTACTAACTTTTAGCACATAGCTCATAACATAAATAGCCTCACATGACACTCTCACATAATCTTGGAATGTGTGTATGAGACTAGCTCTTGATCAAGAGATAGCTTTTCTCTCTCTTCTATTAAAATATGAAATAATATGCTTAGAACTAGCTCATAAGTCATTATTAAAGATGCTCTAATACCCTTCTTTACTCCCTTGTACTCGACCTGCACGGTTTAAGTTCCAAAGCATGGATGCACGCAGTTAAGGGCCTGTTTGGATCCACCCAGATTTTAAGAATCTGACTTTTGAAAACTGGGTGGGATCCAAACAGACCAGTTTTTTAGGCAGTTTTTAAAATCTACCTACTCAGATTCTTAAAAACCAAGAAGCTGTTGATACCCAGTTGTTGCTAGTTTTTTTTGCACAAATACCCATTTACCCTCATTAAAGACCACGTGCAGACGCTTCCAATCATAAATGTAAGGGTATAATAGTCTATTAGCACCAATCATAAATGAAACCAGCTTTTAAAAACTAGGGGATCCAAACATCCTATCAGTTTTTGCTTAGAAACCAGCTTTTAAAAACTAGAAGTAATAGCTGGTTTTTAAGAATCTGAAACTGATCCAAACAGGGCCTAAACCGACTTCTCTGTATTGCATTATTATTTCCATCAACGCATGCATGTGTGCTGATTATCTCCAAGCCATGCATGAGTAATGTGCTTTTGCTTTTGTCCACGCGTAGGCATATAGTTGGGTTCTTTTGAGTTGTAATTTTTACTTTTTAACTTAAAATTTTGAATTTAGTTTGTTCACGAGAGAGAGTATAGAAAGAAATATCCATATATAATTTTAGCCATATAAATAAAGTCGGGATAGTGTATACTACAATCGACTTATAGACATTATCTTTACAAAATATTCTGTTTAAAAACTAGTTAATGTAGAAATCTAAACCATAAACCCAAAAAAAGAGCCATACATTAACTCTATGCGCATCATCTTCATACATTAATATCATGGACAATAATTCAAGTTAGGGGGTCTCATTTCAGCTAAAATAAGCTGATTGAGAGCTTATTTTATATTATATCTGTTGATAGTTTTTTAATGTACTTAAATTTTAAAAAATAATAATGAAAAAATAGGTTAGCACATACGAACAATGCAAATACGAAAAAAAGCCCAAAAAGTCAAAAATAAAAAAATAAAATTAAGGAATAGTAAACTAGAAGCGAAGTTGAACCGAAACGAGCGTTAGTGATTTCGCTCTGGCCATTGGTCTATGAGCCAAAACGAAATGCGCCTGGTAAATTCCAACAGAGGGAGCACTTAATAATATAATGTACAGGACTTTTTGTATGCCTGAGCACCTGATTAGGGAGGCTAACGATTCGTAATTAGCCGAATTGCTCCATGGATGCACATATATGTATGCTCGGGTCGCAAAATTGGCAACAGAGTTGACTGTACCTATGGCTCGCTCTTCATCGATCACCGGTTAGGTCATCAGAAAGAACCTGTCCGTCATGAAAGCGACATCGGGTGAGACAGCGGCGGAGCGCTCGATAGGGCAAACCCTGGCTTAGGCCAGGACTTGATTTTTCACAACAACCCCATACCCCCTCGCCTCCTTCACCTCCGCAGCTTCGCTCCACCCGCCGCCTCCCCCTCGCCCCTTTCGCCGCCTCCCCCTCGCGGCCTCGCCTCTCTCACCACCTCTGCTCCACCCGCCGCCGCCCTCGACTTCGCCGACCCAGCCGCCCCTCGCCTCCTTCACCTCCGCTCCACCCGCCGCCTCCCCCTCGCCCCTCTCGCCGCCTCCGCTCCACCCGCCGCCGTCCTCGACTTCGCCGACCCAGCCGCCCCTCGCCTCCTTCACCTCCGCTCCACCCGCCTCCCCCTCGCTCTCCGCCTCCGCTCCACCGTCGCCGCCTCAATTTTGCCGACCCAACCGCCGCGAGAGACCGACTCCATCGAACCAGCCGCCACCGCTCAACGTAGCCGTGGCGGGCGGAAGCGGCCACCGCCGACGGCGCGCAGTATAGATCCGCCCACCTCATTTTTCCCGTCCTCCGCCACGGGTGAGACATGGACTGCCGACTCACTCGAGGCGAGCGCTACAAATCAACATGTATGAAAAAATGACTAGAATTAGCAAGGATGTTCATAATTAACTTGATTCTACTCGCAGCACGGCAATTAATGTGAGATATCCCTCTAGGATAGTAGTTCCGTGGCTCTTCTATTTACTTACCCCAGTCTAGTATTTACTTACTGTCTGTTTGGATGGATTAGGACTAGTTGTTAGCTAGGACTAGTTGTTAGCTGACTAGTAGTTAGCTGGCTAAAAATTAGCCTAGTCCTGTTTGGATCCAAGGACTAATAAGTGCTACTATCTTAGTGCAAAGTCTATTATACCCCTATGCATGGTGGTCTGGGAGGGTTGGCGTGGGTATCAACGTCTTTTTTCCATCCGGCTAGTCCTTTAGCCCTCATTAGCTGGGTTTGATGGACTAGTTGGCTAACAACTAGTTGGGGCTTTGGCTAAACTTTAGCCCACCTATTAGCCGTCCTGTTTGGATCCTCAAGGGCTAAAGTTTAGCAACTAGTTGTTAGTCTAAGGGATCCAAACAGGGTCTAAGGAGTAGACAAGGAAGTACTACAATGATTCTCAATTCTTAAAACATAATAGTACTTCTAGTGCAAGGACAATAATTGGGGATACGTAGCACGCAGTGATACGTTGCACATCAATAAATTAAGATCCCCTGTCGCGTGATTGTGGCGAGGACGATTTAGGCTACGTATAGACATGTGGTCTTGTAGAGTTTAGACCATCTTAGCGGTTTATGGTTCTACTAATTTTGATTAGAGCCTCTGATTTCTAGCTTACGATTACCTACCATGGCTGTAAAATTAAAGTCATACTACTATGATCGAAACCAGACATGATTGTAACCTGTCGTGGTCGTAAGGTCGACGCGGTCGAAAACTACCTTGGTCGTACAACAAACATGGTCGAAAACTGGACATGATCGAAGCCAGCCGTAGTTGTAGTCATGTTCATACCGTGGTTGTAATCGTGTTCATGATGTCTGAAGTCTGTACACTGTGATCGTAGACTGAAGTCTGTGGACTGAAAGCACTCGTAGCTGTACACAACCACTCAAAGACAAAGTCTACCACTGCAAATGACTAAGTCTTTTCACAAACACAAAATCCAAAGCAATCATAAACGTAAAATCCAAAGCAAACCAAATATCAATTATTCATCATCTCTTTATTTACGACTATCCACATGATCTAACAGCATGCATGTGTGCTGATTAACCCCAAGCCATGCATGAGAAATGTGCTTTTGCTTTTGTTTTGTCCATGCGTATGCACATGGTTGGGTATTTTGACTGTGATTTTTATTTTTTGGTTTAAAATTTTGAATTCAGTCTGTTCGCGAGAGATAGTATAGAAAAAGATACCCGTATATGATTTTAGCCAATATAGATGAAGTTAGAATAGTGTCTACTACAATCGACTTATAGACCATATCTTAAAAAAATATTCCGTTTAAAAACTAGTTAACGTAGAAATTCAAACCATAAACCCAAAAAAAGGAACCATACATTAACTCTATGCCCATCATCTTCATGCATTAATATCGTGGACAATAGTTCAAGTTAGGGGGCGCTCAGTTCGACTGAAATAAGCTCATTTATGACTTATTTTACACTGTAACTGGTTTATTTTGCATTATATTTGTTAGTGGTTTTATTTAGTGTAATTAAATTTTAAAAAATTAATAATGAAAAATTTTAGCCCTATCATAAACAATACAAACGAATACAAGAAAAAAAAGATAAAAATTAGAAAAATTAGAAAAAAAACAAAATCAAGAAATAGTAAAATAGAAACGAGAAGATGGACCGAAATGAGCGTTAGTGATTTCGCTCTGGCCATTGGTCTATGAGCCAAAACTAAATGCGCCTTGTAAATTCCAACGGAGGGAGTACTTAATTATATAATGTACAGGACTTTTTGTATGCCTGAGCACCTAATTAGCGACTATGCTCATATTATTTTTCAGTTTTTGGTTTCTATTTTTATATTTTTATAATAATTAGCTTTAAAATGGAGTGTCTTTTTAAGATAGAGTCTACTAGCTAATTGTAGTACATATTGTACCGACTTCATTTATATTGACAAAAATCACATGTGAGTTTCTGTTACTCTATAATCTCTCGCACAAACAGCCTAAAAGTCACAAGCCGCAACCAAAAACCATAAGTTTCAGCCTAAAGAAATAGACCCTATTTTGTACTTCCTCTATTTCATTATATTTATGCATAGTCCATCATATGCATAGATCAAAAAGTACTAAATCTAATAAATACTTCCTCTATTCCATAATATAACTCTTTATTTTTGGGAAGCGTCGTACTACAATATAAATCTATTACGGAGATCATAAGTGTAGTTATTATAATATTTTCATAATATATCTTTACTTTAATATTGAAAAATAAATGAGTAATTGTTGTTAATAAAAATCTCCAGATATGCCTTCTAAATCTCCAGCCTGATAACTGATTGATTATCAGCTTCCATGCACCGAAGCAAGTCCCAAATAAATTAGTACTCCACTAATTGCCTCCGAACGATCGATAGGACGATTCGTAATTTAGTCGAATTGCTCCATGGATGCACATATATGTACGCTCGGGTCGCAAAATTGGCAACAGAGTTGACTGTACCTATGGCTCGCTCTTCATCGATCACCAGTTAGGTCATAAGAAAGAACCTGTCCGGCTGTCCGTCGTGAAGGCGACATTGGGTGAGACATCGACTGCCGACTCACTCGCACGTAGCCGCTACAAATCAACATGTATGAAAAAAAATGACTAGAATTAGCAAGGATGTTCAAAATTAACTTGATTCTACTCGCAGCACGGCAGTTAATGTGAGATATCCCTCTAGGATAGTAGTTCCGTGGCTCTTCTATTTACTTACTAATTTTGGACGCTTTTGGCACTGTTACTACCTGAAATTCCGAAAATAGCCTCTTCGAAAACGAAATTCCAACTCTAGCCCCCACCTGACCGCACCATTTAACCGCGTCGCGACACGTGTCCAATGGTGCGGCCGGGGAGCGCACCACACCTGAGTGGTGCGGTCCTCGACCGCACCACTCACTCTGATGTGACCATGTGGTGCGGTCGGGGAGCGCACCACTCGGTGTGGTGCGGTCCCCGACCGCACCATTGACACGTGTCACACTCCCGTTAAGTGGTGCGGTCAACAGGGTGCTAGAATTGGAATTTTGTTCTCCTCAGCGCTATTTTTGGTATTTTCGAGTAGCAATAGTGTCAAAAACGTCCAAAATTCTAGTATTTACACTGTCGCAGCCAGGCAAGGAGTAGCCAAGGAAGTACAATGATTCTCAATTCTTAAAACATAATAAGTACAATGATTCTCAGTTCTTAAAAATAATAGTACTTCTAGTGCAAGGACAATAATTGGGGATACGTAGCACGCAGTGATACGTTGCACATCAATAACTTAAGATCTCCTGTCGCGTGATTGTGGCGAGGACGATTTAGGCTAACATATAGGCATGTGGTCTTGTAGAGTTTGTAGAGTTTGGACCATCTTGGCGGTTTATGTAGCTTCTATTTAGTTCGTCACCCGTGTCTTCGCAGTGTTCTCTGTCCCTGATTAATTTGGAATTAAAACCCGTACGTTGTCTCATGTGGGAGGACAGTTTGCTTTGGTATACAATGTGTGGGAGAACAGTATGCTTTGGTATACAATGTTTTAGTGTTTGCGATCGATCTGCATAGAATCTTAAGGGGCATTTTGTATTGGTCCGCGGCTGATAGTTTTGACCGTGACTGATATCTTTTAGTTGAAAATAAATGATAATTATTGAAAGAAATGACTTTAAGGAGGACGCAAACAACAGAAAAAGTGAGAGAAAGATGTGTACGCGAAACAGAAGTAAGAGGAATGAGGTGCATGATGCATCCGTGACACTATGCCTTATCCTCAAAACGAGATAAGAATAAGAGTAGTAAAGAAACTGCTTCAAAAAATCGGATATTCATATTAGCTTTTGGCCAAAACCAAAAGCCCATATGAAATGACCCTTAATCACATTGAGTATATCTCCTACATTACGTTACGTACCATTTGGAATCCATGGTGAAGTGGTTATAATTAATATAGAGAAAATCCATTTTATGCCATTGAATAACTTCTGGTTCCACAATTTGCTACTAAATGAATGCTTATTCCTCCAATGTCATTGGTTTTTAAAACTTTGTTATTCCTTGCCATCACCATTACCTCCCGTTAGAGGTCAACCATTAACCATGTTAATTTTTTGCAGTATTGTCCAAAATACCCTAAACTCTCACTCTTCTCTCCTGTTGATCCAGTCAAAATCATAAATACAATTACAAATTTCCTCGTCTCCTCCTTCCTTAGTCCCCACTCTGACCTGCAAATGGGCAGACGGAGAGTAGCATGTGCGGCGCTGACGTGATGTACCCAGGAGGCACCACCACCGGGGCCGGCATCGGTGAGGCGGGGCTATTGTCATAGTTCGAACCCTCGTCAGAATCCTCCAAGTCATCCTCCCCACCAGCCAGCAGCCTCTCCTCCAGCCACCTCCCCCCTGCGCCTCTCGGCGTCATCGCGTCTGCGTACGGCATGTTGTACCACTTGAGATTGAGGGGCTGTTTGATTGTTAGCCACACTTTGCCAACAAAAATTGCCATACTTACATAAGTTGAGGTGCTCAAATTCTTTACCACACCTTGGCAAGCCTAAGGGAATCTTGTCACACTTTTTTGAGTCATTGACGCGTGGGACCTAGTTTGCTGGAAGGGAATCTTGCCACAACTGTGGCTGCAACCAAACAGCTCCCAAAGTTGGTCAAACTTGCCTAACCTTAGGCGTGGTAAACTGTGGCTGGCAACCAAACACCCCCTGAGTGCAATAATGTTTTTGGCCACTCACCGCCACCACCTCCTTCGCCCACACCAATGGAAGACGACGACAAGGAGAGCGCGAGGGTGGTCACCGTCTCTGACTAGAGGACCATATACCTGATCCGCACCTTCTCCTCCCCTTCCTCTCCAATCTCCTAATCTGCGTCGTGTTTCCCTGGAGCAAGCACAGGAGTTTTTGACTGATTACGGATGTATGAACTATAGGTGAACATGTTCATAGCCAACACGGTGGAATTCCTCGACACTGTAGATCTACATTTTTTTTGCTGGTTTCATGCTATGCATTGGAAGGATTTTTTTGGAGTGTTCACTGGATTTGAGGAACTTGCTTGGGCAACCCACATCATGTGGCTTAAAAATTTCTAGAGGATGTTAGAGAACTCATGATGAAAAGGGTGTTAAGTTCCATGGATTGTGTTAAGAATTTAAGGTCCTATTCTTTTCAGTTTCTAAAAGCTATTTTTCGACTTTTCTATAGTAACTAATTTTTAAATGGAGTATTTTTTTCAAGATAGGGTATACGTGTTAATTGTAGTACATACTTTTGTTGACTTCATTGATATCAGTAAAAACGCATGTAAGTTCCTGTTACTCTGTAATCTCTCATACAAACAGTCTAAAAATCACATGCCGCAGCCAAAAAGAACAGGCCCAACTTCACATTGTTTGTTTCAACAAAAGCTCTAGGCATCACAATGAAGTTATTCATCCAAAAGCCAACTCAAAGTAATGAGCTCATGACTAGACTTCCCGTGGAAATAGAACACAGCAAATCTGCAATGCTTCACTTAAGTCATTTCTTACTTCTCTGTTACTAAAATCTGCGTACAGAAATACATATCCTAATGATTTCATTTGCCTATGCTGACAAAACTATGGACTATCCATTTCCAGGAAAATAGTTCAATTAGATTCATCTCTTACCCTTCTGGAAAAAATAGTTCAAAGATTCATCTCTTACCCTTCTGGAAGCAAAGCAGCAGGCCTGGGAGGGAGGAGGAAGAAGAGCTAGGATTGTAGAAATTTTGTTCCTTCCCGTCTAAAAGAGGGCAAGTTAGTTTTTGTGTATTAGGCTTAATTTTTGACTCAATAATAACGATCAACAATGGTATGGAGTGACAAAGTTTTGAAATCCAATGATATTGAAAGAACTAGTCTCACAGGCGCGGCGACACGCCGCGCCAACCACCGTGTGTACCGAAGTAAAAGAGGTGATAATTCGTGAGGGTGTTTTTTAAAAAAACCGAGGGCGCATGTGTATTTTCGGAAAAGTCAAAGGTCTTTTTTGTAAAAAACCGAGGGCACATGTGTATTTTCGGAAAAGTCAAAGATCTTTTTCGTAAAAAAAGCGAGGACCTGTACGTAAGTAAACGAGGACTCGTACGTAATTTAGAAAACCGCGGGGGGCTATCCTGCAAAGTGGAGGGGCTAAAAAAACTAGCAGAGACCTTTTCGCGAGAACCGAGGACCTTTACGTAATTTCGGAAAAATGCAGAGGTTTTTTCGCAAAAACGGTCTCCCGACCGTACCAAAATCCGGCCGGAACGCGCGCGGGTGACGTGGGAGCTCTCAGCGGCCGGGGAACCTGCGGGGAGTATGAAGGGTATGATAAGTACTTATTCAGTGGCAAATTGTGGAAACTGAAAGTTATTTGATGACATATAATGGATATTCTCATTAATATATGACGTAGTCAATTGGTTGGTAGGAGAACATGAATTTTGGTTAATTTGTCCTCGTGAACAGTCGATCAAGGCCTGAATCCTAACGACACCGTAAGTTTTTTTAGATTTTGAATATCTTCAACCGCATAATATGTTATGCTCCGATAATCCTTCTTATGTGCAGCATCTTTTAATCAGATCAAAGTTATGAGATACGTTATAAACTGCATGGCATCAAGAATAAAGTAGATGAATATGTATGTATAGGTATTACCCGGATGTTTTTTTTCCTAACTATCATTCAGATTTGAGACCGTTGGATTAGAGATCCAACCAGCTCTTTTTTTGGAGGGGGGAGATTTATTTTAGAGGAGAGGGACATTTTTTTGGAAGGGGTGGGGGAGAATTCATGGTCATTGGATCTCTAATCCAACGGTCTCAAATCTGGATGATAGTTAGGAAGAAAACATCCGGATAATATTTATCAATACCCATCAAAATAATAGTGCTGAAACAATCACGACAAGAAAGAAAGATTTGACAAAGCCGATCGCAAATTTTTTCAACACAACCTCAAAAGAATATAAGGCATTATCGCTCTCTCACAACCCTCTCGAACTTTTTAAAATTCTCGGATCCTTACTTTATATAAAAATCTAGTGATAAAGAATAATCTGACATCTAATCCTCTTGTACGTCTCTTACTTTGGATGAGTTAGTTTGTGAGTTGGATTCTTTATGATCACTCCTCATAGCTTTATAGGGTTCTCCTAATCCTCCTACAAAGTGAAGTAGGAATGCTAATTAGGATTCATGTAAAAACTTTTATAGCACATCTCTTCAAGTTCTAGTAGGTTAGAATACAAGTCAACAATCTCAACATCATGACTTTGAACTCGGACGCGGCTTTCCTGTTTCCTTTCCATGTTACCTTTTCCTGTTCCCTCCTAGGTGGTGAGTTTTCATTGGCTCTATTTGTTTGGTGGGTCTGCAACAGCAAACGAAGTATTTGAGGCGCCAAAACAAAATGTAACCAAACGAGGGAATAGCTTAGCGCCAAAAACCAATGGAGGGAATAGAGTTACGCGCCAAAAAAAAAAGAGAGCACTGCTTCGTGAGTATTGAGTACCCCACACTGGCTCTAGATTTTGCGAAAAGAGACGGACGAGTAGCCCGCCAAACAGTAAGTAAAAGTTACGGGAATACTTCGTGTTGTTTTGGATACTCTCAGGACTTTCTGAACTTTGGTTATTTATATCATTTGGAATATTTAATTCGAACTATTAAAAATAATGCAAGTGGATTATTTTAAAAAGTGCTCCTAGAATATCATAACTTTATTAGATTGTATAAATATATTATAATAGAAAAATGATTAAAATTATGTTTTGAAAAATGTGTGATGTTCAAAAGATATATATATATATATATATATATATATATATATATATATATATATATATATATATATATATATATATATATATATATATATATATATATATATATATATATATATATATAACATGGGTACTATGGTGTCCAGGCTACATGATTAAGACTTTCCATCTATGATTGATTTAGCATGCTAAATCAATGCACTAACACGCATATAAAAGCAATCCAAAAGGTAGGAAGGCTTGGTATCTAGACACCATGGTGCATTGGTGCCCCATTTCAGCGTCATACACACACAACATACTCCCTCCACAGTTACTAATAAGTGTCATTTTAGACATTAGCATGCATGGTCTCTAAAGTATAAGTTTGGTGATCAATTTCTTTTCTGATATATTCATAAAACCTAACAAACTATAATATTAATTATGAAATTATTCCCTCAGACAAATCTACCTATATCATTGTCATAGACATTCAGAGATATTGTTGGTCAAATTGAGTTAAAATACGTAGACTACACATTCTAGGAAGACACTTATTTCTAATCAATTCAGGGGTTCAGATTTCTGTTCTTTGAGACAGATCCAACAGTAGCTAGCTAGGTTCAAGCTTCTCTCTCTCTTCATAATTTCCTTTCATGGACAGCACTAGCTAGTCTCCTTGATGGACATCGGTTCTGAATAAGAGCAAGGCTAATAATACAGCCTTCAGCTGGCTGTATGCCTGTATGGACACTTACAGCCCACTTATCAGCCTATTCATATAGTAGTTTACAGCCAGCTGAAGACTGTATGACCCACTCCTTTCTCTCACAAAGTTTCTTGGTTCTTGTGCTTCAGCTGGCTGTAAACTTAGACCATTCTCAGTGGAGAGTTTCATGGCGTTGTTTCCAAGACTACCACATCATGTAAAATGAAATGAAACATGGATAAAACATCCATCCTCAATGCATAGTTTCATTATATTGTTTCATAGACATTTAATTTGACTCATATAGAGTTGGTAATCGTGCCAAGAGAGTTTCATCCAGATGAAACTCACTTCTTCTCTCTCTTCTTAAAAATGTTACCATATCATCAAAAATGCATATGTGGCAGCCTATTAAATGCAGATGAAACTTCCACTGAGACTGACCTCACAGCCCACCTCTCTTCTCTCTCCTCCACCTCAGCATACAGCCTACTAACAGCCTCTTATTATACTTGCTCTAATGGAGCTGACAATTAAGTTGGTAAACGACACTATCAGCTAGCTAATCACTGTGGTCGCCGGTTGCTAACGCCCATCGATCGATCCCAGATGGAGAAGCTGAGAAGAAAGAGTTGGTAGCGCTACTATGTTGGGTTGGTGAGTTATCTGGCGTCTTCCAGTGGAGGTAGCCAAGGGGGAAAAAAGCTCAAATGCACGCACCTCGGCCTGATTTGGTAGGTGAAGGTGAAGGTGAAGGAAATCGAGGTGACAATGGCGCTTGATTTCCACTCATCTTTGCCGGCCCACCTAGGGATCGACTACAAACCGAGCGTGCGTACGTGCAACGCACACCCCACAAACTTTCTAAATTCGTTGTATGGCCGCTGCGCATGCTCTTCCATTCATGTGCATTTGTTTCTCTCTCCAGTCACCCAGTCCAAAAATTATCCTCTTTGCCATCCAATTTGAATTGACATAAAATTACAAAGATTAATTTGATAGCAAATCAGTTTAAATTTCAAAGCAAATTTAGGGGAAAACTAGTAAAATTTGAGAGCAATTTGGAATAAACATCAAACAAAATGAGGATATTTTGGAAGTAAAATCGGTATAAATTTTAAGTCAAATAAGGTGTGAATGTGAGCAAAAAAAGGATAATATTGGAAAATAAATCAATCAACAAAGTCAAACCAAATTAGTAAGAATTTTGAAGAAAATTAGGGCACATTTGCAAGTAAGTCAGGATAAATTAGAAAACAAGTTGGTTAATTAGAAAGCAAACTGATGATAACTCAAATGCAAATCAATAAAAATTCCAAACTGGATTTTTGTAGATGTGAAGCGATTAAGGATAAATTTGAAAACAAACTAGCAAACTTTTAATGAAAATTAGGATAAATTTTAGAGCAATTCGGAGTAAAGTTGTAAGGAAGTAAGGATACTATCCAAAATAAATCCAAGGTTATTTGGACACAAATACGTATAATCTTGAAAGCGAATCAGGGAAAATGGAAATAAAATCAATTCACACTAGGCTGGCCACCACACAGCTCATCACCACCTGCCTGCCTACCAGGCTATCAAAGTCGTTGTACCCATGTAAGTCCTCGGCGCTGGAACGCTATATGTCATCAGCGCACGGCCATGAGTCATAGCCGCAACACCTATGCCATACATTGTCAGTGATTCTTAGCCGCCCAATTCAAAAAGGATGGTATAGATCAGCTGCTAGAGGAAATTTGTGCCACATGTCGCTGCTTTTGCTGCAACACTTGCTACAGTGATTCTCGCACAATGAAATATAGTTTCTCCTCCGTTTGGAATGCATAGGGCACGTTTGAAACACAGAAAATAAAAATGCAAGAATAGAAAAACACAAGAATTATATTACATGAACTAAAAATACATGAATTCTTCAAAAGAGGTGTTTGGATGTTCTATAGAAAAATGTATGAATTTTAGAGGAAAATATCTCTTGGTAGTGACCCTTGGAAGGGAGAGAACGGGAGAGAAAGACACAATGTGCATTGGACTTTCCAAAGGAATTTTCAACATAAGGTTTGAGTAAATGTTTAGAATCCTCAAAAAAAGAGAGAGAGAGAGAGAAAAGAATCTTATAGCAATTCTTCAAAGCCAATCCGACGTTCCAAAAAGGTTCATAGCAAAAATTTACATAGAAATGCAATTCTACGAGATTCATATAAAAATTCTATGTCCAAACAAGCCCCTTATTGGACAGAACTCACTCTGTCCATGCGACTACAGATCAACGGGTCAGATCAGCATCCAACCGGGTGTCCATTTCTGCCAACCGGAGAATGCTCCCGCCAATCCGGAGTCACTGGAGCCGAATCTCGCGCCGGGCAATCGCGAAGCCCGAATCAACCAGACGACTGATCCAGTAGCAACTATAGATATGCCCTGTGATATGCGGTCGTACGAGGGGCCACACAACGCAACTCTGCTGCGACCCGACCCGGCGGTGGGGCCAGAGCTCCGGCTTACCGACCCCACTCCACAGTGAGAAGGTGAGCCTGCGCCACAAGTAGGAGCGAGTACCTGTCGCGAAGTCCTAATATGCATGCTAGTGAGGTAGGTGCCCTAGTGGTTGTAGCAGTTTCCGCCCTGTGGCTCGGCTTGCGCTGCCGATCGAGCCGATCTATTGTCCAGTGTTCGTAGGCTTCTCTGTTTAGTGCAATGGTGCTTAGGCATTTAGTGGTTAGGGTCCCATAATATGGAGTTTAGGCTCTTGATCATGTCTCACCAACTACCATAGGCAGGTTAGTCGACCAAGACATGTCGGATTTCGCAATTGCACTGTCCTCGCACCACATGTTGCTCGAGATAGTGGTGCAGACCGGTTGCAACAAACATTCAAGAATCAATCAATTAAATAATTCAACAGAAACAACGTACATATCATAGAGGTTGTGGAACATCTCTACTCTTAAAAGAACGAGTTCAAGGTGATGATGCGTCCGACGCTCTGCCGTCTCTCACAGGAAAAAAAGCGCCGACATGTGGGCCTCCCTCTGCTTCTCTCCTCCCCCAAAATTGAATGTCGTGCGCTGAGACCTCCTCCCAACAGAATCCTCCGCTGATACCTCCGTCCTCCGGCCATACCTCCCTCCTCCACCGCCGCTCGCCTGCCGCTCCTCCTCCTCCTCCGCTGCCGCTCGCCTCGCCGCTCTCCTCCTCCTCCGCTCGCTCGCCTCGCCGCTCTCCTCCTCCTCTGCCGCTCCGCCTCGCTATGCTATCCGCGCGCGCTCTGCTCACCTCCTCCTCCCCACCTCGCGCCACCATCGCCGCCTCCCGTGGCGGGTGGCTCGAGGAGGAAGGCGGAGGAAGGAGGAGAGCGGCTGCTGGCGGAGAGAAGGAGGCGACGGCGGGGTGGCGCGGTTGGGGCGGAGGAGAGGAAGGAGGCGACGGCGGGGGCGGAGGAAGTAGGTGGCGCGACCTCCATCTCACCGGTTGGGGGCAGAGGTAGGAGGAGGCGCGGAGGAGCGGTAGAGGAGACGTCGGAGGTGACCCGAGAGGTTTTCGAAGGTCACCCAAGAGGTTTTCGACCACTTTGGCCATGGTCAAAAGCCACTACGACCACATTGGCCATGGTCGGAGGTCGCAAGACAACTTTACGACCACGTTAGCATGAGAGGAAGTCAGAAGTCGAGGCTTTGACTGCCGCGATCGATAGTCGGCCGACGGACTTCGACCACGTTGAGGCGGTCGGATGTGCTCAAAGCGCAATGGACTCGATCGGTTGAGGTCGTAAGCGGTCGGATGAGGTTGGAACGTAGTCGAGTGGTCAATCGTGATCGAAGGGCTTCGACCACGGTGAAACTCGGTGCACGTGGTGCGAATGGGTTTCACCACGGTGGAAAGCGATCAACGTGGTGGAAGGTGGTTCGATCACGCAATAAGCGGTCGTAGCTTCTATTACTACCTTCGACCACGTTGAGTAGTCGTGGCCTATGACCGCGTTATCGTAGTTAGCGGTCGGAAGCACTCGGTGTGTAGTCGTAGCGCGATGCGTTGTGGTCAAGTCCATTCGATCACGTTATAGACTTAGGCTGAAAGTCGTAGCTTCGTTGTCTAGTCGTATGGCTTTGAAGCGGTCGATCATCGGTCGTGGGAATCGGTTGTAAAGACTTATGAGGTGGTGCAGGTCCGTGGAAGGCGAGCGCGGCCTGGCGCGGGGTGGCGGAGGAATTTTGAAGTGCAGAGGCGGGAGCACAGCCGCACGGGGTGGCGGATGAATTTTGAAGTGCAGAGGGTGCGGAGCGTGGGTCGCACGGCGAGGCGGCAGGAGCGTGGGGAGGCGGCGGAGGAGCGATAGAGGAGGCGCTGAGGAGGAGCGGGAGGAGGCGATGATGGCGCGGGGGGAGGAGGAGGCGAGGCGAGAGCGGCAAGGATGGAGGGTAGGAGGCGAGGCGGGCGGCGAAGTGGGAAGGTAGGAGGCGAGGCGGAGCGCGAAGGTGGAGGGTAGGAGGCGAGGGCGGAGGCGGAGAGAGGGGGAGCAGGCGAGGCAGCGGCGGAGGAGGAGGGGAGGAGCGACAGCGGCGGCGGAGGAGGGAGGAGGAGGCGCACGGGATTGGTGCGCGGCGGGTGTGAGGAGGGGGCCGGTGGGAGGGTGGGGAGAGGAGGCGAGGCGGAGGCGGTGGAGGAGCCGGAGGGGAGGCGCACGGGAGGAGGGAGGAGGGAGGCGGCGGAGGTCTCAGCGCCGGACAACTGAGCCTTTGTGTTCAGCTGCGAGTTTTCCTTCGGTTGCCTTTTGAACACCTTCAGTCTCAGCACCATCTTCTCTCCACTTCAGGCGCTCCGGTTGCATTGCTCTGTTCACAATTGACGAGGTACATTGATCCATCGCTGGCAATTGTGTATCTTGGCAAAGCACCCTCCAGCTCTTTAACGTCGATGTTATTCTCATCAAAATAACCTGCACACCAAACCATTTCTTATTCTGAAAATAAGCTTCATTTCTTTCTTTCCAAATGCACTAAATAGTTGCTGAAGTAAGCATATTCAATATAACTTAGTTCTTATAGCAGATCCACCATCTCGCCAGACTCAAAGTTGTAAAGTTGTACATGTAATTTATTGTGCTATGTAATTATCTTGAATGTTGTAAAGTTGTACATGCCAGTATAATTTATTTTCTTTGGGGATGAAATTATGTTTTGAACAACCATGTCCTTATGACGAGGCTAAATTTGCCATTTGTATCATATTATTTTTGTCTTACACATTTCATTTTAGGAAAGGTGTTTTAGCAAGATGTCACATGACCATCAAGCCAAGATCTCAAAGGAAAAAAGGTTCCTATATTGTAATTCTTGAAGTGCAAGTTTTCAAAATAAAACATGAGCTTGCATTAATATTTTAAATGAATATTTCAACAGTCTTTGGATGCAAACTTGGCAAAGGGAATGAGATCTTACCCCATTGTTATACCACGAACTCCAACAGGCTCGTAATACACGAACCATCGGATGGTGTAGGCCCAAATTATGCTTCCTTAGATAAGAAAGTTTTGAACGAAGCATCTATGACTTTTCTTGCTCATAGTACTCTCACTTCAACTAACTTGCATGAAGAAGGAGAGAGCTCAAAGGGTACCACCTTTAGCTACACATTATATATATGGGAAAACATGGTTTTAATATGCATCAATAAAATTTACTTTGGTTATATCTTAGGACGAAAGCGTTCTCGTGAGCAAGGGAAAGCAAGCATTGGTGAACAAAATATCCAACATGAAATAGCTGCATATAAACGAATCCAAGTGAAACGTGATCGACAAAACAGTAGTATGCAAAACTTACACAGAACAAAGGCAAGCAAAGCGAGATCGTGAAAAGGCACGTCGTGAGTTTAACAACCGAGGAGAGACAAGAGATTAATGCTCATAGAAGAGTACGTAGACAAAATTTACCACTTGAGGAGAGGAACGCCAATCAAAGAGCTCGTAGGCAGAGTTTGACACAAGAGGAGAGAAAAGAGAAGAATGCACGCCGTAGAGCACTTAAGAAATGTTTACCACCAGAGGAGAGGCAAGCACTCCTAGATAAAATGAATGCAAACTATGCAACTAGGCGAGATACACCATGTCTTGAATCTCTCGCAATGCAATCCATGGAATGCCCGGAGGGTGGCACCTCATCCATGGAATGCCCGGAGGGTGGCACCTCATCCATGGAAAATTCATCACTATGGCGCCAAACCGACAATATTTCAAATATGGATGATGGTAACCTTCTTTGCTTGATTTTAGCTCTCATTTACAAAGAAAAATGACATTCTGCTCATGTATTCACATCTAAAAGTGATTGTAGATCTAGATACAATTCTTGAAGAGGACATGGACGAGGAGTACTACATGTTCGCGGTGGAGGTATTATTTTTATTTTTGTCAATCATTGTTTAATCATGGATAGCCCAGCTGGATGCTTATACTCTAACCCATTCAGACTTGGATGTGGGAGAAGACATAGATTCGAACGATGTAGAAGACGATCTCGTCCAACATGATCCCTATGAACATGTTTACAGAACATACCAAATGGCACACATGTGCTAAAGACCGTGTGATCGCAGCCATTGCGGTGCAAAGAAATTTCAATATGAGTCAAAGGGGTTTTGTTGCGAAATGGAAAATAAAATTGGCTACGCTGAACCTCCACCTGAACTTAGAAGGCTTTGGTCGAGTGCAGATCCTGATGCAAGGCATTTTCGAGATAACATTAGATTTTTCAACGGCCACTTCTCCTTCACTACCTTAGGCGTTAGTCTTGATGAGAACTACACCAACATGAGATCGTGGGTTTACACTTTGGGCACATGGCGGATTTACCATAATGTACATTCATTTGGCCAAAGCGACTCTGGTCCAAATCATTTGGAGCTCTATTTCTATGACGATGATCCCAACCTCGATCATCGATTCCGTCACTCACCTAACCTTGACCAAGCAATCATGAGGAGTTTAGTCAATATCCTTCGGGCATATATGTGTTCCATGTACCGGCAACGACAACGACCTTGGCACACTCATACAAAGTGTGTTCCCGACCTTGGATGAGAATCTTTCAGATCCAAACTACATCACGTCTCGGGCCATTTTATCAACACGAAATGACTACGTTGATGATATTAATATGAAGATGATTGACTTGTTTCATGGGGAGGAGATGGTATACCATAGCTTCGATTGTGCGGAGGATGACCCACACAACTACTACCCTCCTGAATTTTTAAACTCATTGACACCTAATGGGCTACACGCGCATGTACCGAGGCTCAAGATAAACCATCTGTCATACTACTACGAACATTGACCCCACCAATGGATTATGCAACGGACAAGGTTGGTTGTCCGAGGGTTCCAAAGGAATGCTATAGATGCTGAGATTGTGCTAGGACAACATCTTTGGGAAAAGGGTATTTCTCCCTGATACCTTTGTGCCCATCCGATGATGAGATGTTTGCCTTTAGATTCAAGAGGAAGCGGTTCCGATTAGGTTGAGCTTTGCTATGACAATTAATAAGGCACAGGGGCAGACCATCCCAAATGTTGGTGTCTACCTCCCTGATCCGGTATTCTCTCACGGCCAGCTGTATGTCGCTTTATCAAGGGCCACTTCTAGGAGGAACATAAAAATTCTTGTCGTTGCAAAGAAAGATAAGGCCACACAGAACCAAGTGATGAATACCAGTGGAATCTTCACAAAAAACATTGTTTATAAAGAAGTACTCACTTCATAGGCAGTGTATTGTATTAAATGTTGTCGAGTGCAGATCCTGATGCAAGTCATTTTCGAGATAACATTAGATTTATTGACTTGTGCCAATAAATTAGTTTCGGCACAAAAGCATCTATAACTCAGGTGCCAAGAAGAATAAAAGTCTATGACCACGTGAAGGAGTTCGACCACGCAGGGGCGGAGCCAGGATCCAGATAAAGGGGGGCCGACCCGCCAAGGCGCCGACGTCATGGGTCCTGGGCGCCGTGTGTCGGCAAAATTAAACATACACATATATAATTAAACATACGCATATATATTGTCATATAAATTCAATCATAACATATATGGCAAAATAATGTATCATAACATAGAAAGTGTTATTACCTAATGCAATCAATTGTAGTAGTAAGCCTGAGTCTTGCATCTGCGACAATTTTCTCATTTTGTTTAACAATCACCTTGTCAATATGAGCCATACTATTTTTGAGGTTATTAAAACACTGAACTGAATAGTTATGAGCTGAACTAGCATCGCGGTCCATGTGAGTGAGAAAAGCACAATTATCTCCATCATGAACCTTCTTCCAATTTTGAAATCCCTTAACTGTAAATGTGTCAGAGCCACTCCTCCCTGTTGGTTTTTTTGAAAAGAGAAAACATGGCAGGCAATATGCACGATCTGTGTGTGGTGAATACTCAAGCCACCAAAACTCTTTGAACCAACCACTATTAAATCGATGACGGTGCTCTAAAGAACCCTTAAATGGATACTCTGTCAATATTGGCGTCACGGACCCTCGGATATATAAAACCGTAGAGCTTCATCTTGTTCTCGCAGGGAAATTCTTTATTTGAGCACGCTTGCGGATCCTCTCAAATGCCGAGTTACAACTCCTACCGGTTACGGTTCGGCTAGGGATGGAGCAGTACCTTGATTGGGAGTTTGCTCATCAGTCGGTTCTATATGCCGATCATTGTTATTGATTGCATTAGTGTTTTCATCGTTGCCATTGCCAGAGCTTGATCTCGGCTTAAAAAAACTATCGATCGTTCTTAATTTCTTCATCTTGAATTCTTGATCAAATGCTAAATGCCTAAATTGAAGGTAAAAATTGAAAAGGAAATTAATCATAGAATTAACAGTGATTTGTGATCTGTGATTTGATTGTGAAACAGTGAAAGGAATCAATAAATAAACTACTAAACGCTTATGAGGATTAAGAATGATCCTGCTCCTAAAGTTGTTATTTTAGCATATAAATCATTTATGAGGATTCACACCCGCTCCTAAAGTTGTTATTTTAAATCTTATCCATCCATGTCCTATCCAACCATTGTAAGCATATGAGAATTGAGACGTTAACACCGGATCGGAGAAGAGTTAGGACCGCTTGCATACCATTAATCACTTAATTACCGAGGATGGCCGGACCATTGGGGGGGCCCCGCCCGCCCCCTCTCTCCGCCCTGCGACCACGCCGGAGAACGCCGCGTAAGTCGGAGTCCGATTCAGAACCGAGTAGGAGTTGTAGAACCGGTATAAAAGAGGCTTTGAGCCGTAACTGTATCACGAAGCAATTGCGAGTAATAGATAAGCTAAAAGTAAATTCCTGTGCGTTGTTTTTGTGGTGTGATATCGCAAGACGTGGTCGAAAAACTCACGACCACAGCAAACGTGATTGGGAGGAGTTACGACCACAGCAAAGCAAGTCGAAGGTGATCGAGAGGTGCTACGACCACGAAATACAGAATAGAACGTGGTCGTAGAGACGTTCGACCATGCAGAGATGGCTACGACCACGGTGAAGGTGGTCGTAAGGTGTTACGACTACACGGGTGACGGTGGTCATAGGAAGTTACGACTACGCCTCGGACCACGTTGAAGGAAGTGAACGTGGTTGAAAGGGTGTTCGACCACGGTGAACAGTGATCGCCAGCATCACTGCGTGATCGTAGAAGGTTTCAATCACGGATTTTTGAGCAGTGAAGGAAGGCGCGGCGATACCGCGGATCGGTCGTAAATGCTACGTTGAATTTACGACCACGACTCGAAGTGATCAGAGCGAGTGTGAGTGGTCGAACGGCATCGTAAGTGGTCGAATCGGTCGTAAACGACTCTAACTGGTCGTACAAGGTCCGGGAGGTCGTAAGACTTTCCAACATATCATAGTAATAGTTGTCAGAACAGATCACCGTGGTCGAACTCCGTTCGAACACGTTCGGATCTCCCGATGAAATCGCAGCTCCTTCACGACCACTTACACCGTGGTCATAGCAACATTACAACGTGGTCGTAGCCTCCTTACGACCACGCTCGAACCGCCGTGGTCGAACACCTTCGGCGACATCTACCGTAGGTTTGCCGTGGTCGTAATAACATTGTCCTTGGCCATGGTCGATAACGCTTACGACCACGTTCTGCATGCCTTCAACGTGGTCGTAAACCTCTCGATCGCCTCCTACTTTGCCTTGCCGTGGTCGTAGGTCCTCCCGAGCACGCCTCTTTCAGGCAAACCATCAATAGACATGGTAGTCGGCAAACCGTCAAACCACGTTGTAGCATGCGACCACGAGGGTAGTCGGCAGACTTTAACTACGGCCATGTTGGGAAGTCAGCGGACTCTAACCACGTGGTGAAGCGGTCGGTAGTCAGCAGTCGAATTTACGACCATGTTGAGGAGTCAGCGCCTTACGACCACGTTATCACTCAGAAGCGATCGTAACACTTGTAAACCTCAGCCAGAGTGGTCGTAAGGCCTTCCGACCACTCGAAAATGCATCTACCAGGTTCCGACCAAGGACGACGTGATAGTAAATGGCTTCCGAACGGCGACACAATGGTCGTAAACTTGATTTCCGGCTTCCAACCGCTGACAATGTGGTCGTAAAACTTCCAGCCGGTATCAACGTGGTCGTAGAGTCTTTTGCTGACTTCCGACCATGACCAATGTAGAGACCGACCACTTGAAAAGGCTTGAGACATTGCAGAATCAGCACAATATGGTCGTAAAAGCTTCCGACCACTAATTAAGTGCCTCCTATGACTACCAAGTCGATCGCCTACGACTACCAAGTCATAGAGACTCTGTTGAACACCAAGTTGTAAGTCCGACTACGTCTACCAAGTCGTAAATGACCCTTTCGACCACATTGTTGTAAGCCTAACTGCCGAGCATGTCACAAAGGCTTAAATCCCAATAGAAAGAGAAGAAAGCATGGGAGAGATTCCTCAGAAGAAACAGCCGCTCGGACGCCGTCCGATCTCCCCGAGCCGCTTGACGCCGTCCGATCTCCCTCGCCGCTCGGACGACTGTCCGATCTCCCGAGCCACTCGGACGTCGTCCAATCTCCCGAGCCACTCGAACGCCGTCCGATCTCCCGAAGTTCCCGTGCCGCTCGGACACCATCCGATCTTCCCGCGCGCTCGGACGTCGTCCGATCTCCTCGCGCCCGCGCTTCGGACGCCGTCCGATCTCCCGAGCCGCTTCGGACGCCGTCCGATCTCCCCGAGCCGCTCGGACGCCGTCCGATCTCCCCGCGCCACTCGAACGCCGTTCGATCTCCCCGAGTTCCCCATGCCGCTCGGACGCCATCCGATCTCCCCGCGCCGCTCGAACGCCGTCCGATCTCCCGGAGTTCCCCGAGCCGCTCGGACGCCGTCCGATCTCCCCGAGTTCCCCATGCCGCTCGGACGCCATCCGATCTCCCCGCGCCGCTCGAACGCCGTCCGATCTCCCCGCGCCGCTCGAACGCCGTCCGATCTCGACAACGTGGTCGTAAGGCGCCGACTCCACAACGTGGTCGTAAACCACACCGCCGACTTCCGACCGCAGTGGTCGTGGCTTCGACTGCCGACTTCCGACCACAGTGGTCGGAGCTCTCCGAGTCCATGCGCCAGGCGTCCTCGCTCCTCGCTGACGACGACCCCTCCGACGACGCCGCGTCGCGCCGCCCCTCCACCTTCCTCAACGCCGTCACCCTGGGCAACGTCGTGAGTATCGGATCCGTCGGCCCCGCCCGACGCCAAAATCCCGGCGATCGCGCTCGTGCTCGTCGATCCATTCGACCATTTCGCCGGGCCGCGCGGCGTCGGACCTCTCCCCGAGCTCGCTCTCCCCGTCATGATCCGCCGCGCGCCACGCCGACCTCCTCGCCCGGCTCCCCTCTCCGCGATTGTGATGAAATGATATTTTGACAAGAATGCCATCCGTTTTGATGGAGGTTAAGGTTTAGGTTTTTAGGTGTGCAAAACTAATCTTCTTAGTATTTAGTATAAGTATGGATTTCTTTGTCAATGTACTATGTACTATTCCATTAGTTTGCTTTAGATTTGCAGTCTATCTTATTGCTATTAGGAGTCGCTTTAGAGAAAGGAGCACAAAGCTCTGTTTGATAGTTGAATTTGAGAAGTCATCATATTGCAGATTTTGTAATGTCAAGACATCAAGGACTCCTCCACCAGATCCGGATGAGCCTTCCAATGTTGCGCAGCTATTGCCTCGTGGGGCCTTGATTACATAGTCATTACAAGTGTTGATCGAGATGATTTACGATCAAGGAGTGGTCACTTTGCTAAAACAAAGATGAAGTTAAAGGTTTTGAAGCCGAAATGCTTATTGAAGCACTTGGTAAGCCACATATATCTTGTCATATTGTTTGGTCATTTCATTATTTTGATACATCATCTGTCCTCTGTTAATATTAGGCATTCCAATATTCCATGTATTGTACCCTTAATTCTTAAAGTAGTAATTTTGTAGTACAGATTTCGAGGGATTCTAGCTGTGTAGAGAAGGTTGTAACTTCAGGTTGCATGTTTTGCACACAATATTGAAACAATGGAAGAGCTGCAAAGAAATGTGCGAGACTATCGTGCTAATTTTAAGCATCCATAGATGTTCTAAAATGGCAAAAGAGTATGCCCCTCCGGCACCCTTACGAAGACATCAATTATCTTTGGGTTGTAGGAGACTCTGATCAGGTTATTGGCATAATGGAAAAGTTGAGGGTCTGCTGGTGTTGATGTCATGACATTTGGTCAATACATGAGACCGCCAAAACGTCATATGCTGTTTCGAGTATGTTACTCCCTGAAGCCTTTGAGAAGTATCGATCTCGTGGTGTTGAAATGGTATGACCATCCGCCTCATTTAAGCTTTCACATTGAAAGAGTAAATTCTATTATTATTGACCATAATTTCTATTATACATCTTATACGTGGCAAAGCTATCATTAACAATGATGCACACTTCACATCTTATACACAATAAAAAACTTTTCTCAAATGTAATTACTTGATGTAAACTAATAGTCTATTGGTTGTCAATCATACCACATATAATGCACCTAAAAACAATCCTAAAGCCACACGTAAAATTGTACAACACAGTCATTAGCTATCCTTGTTAAGATTGATCACTTAAAGTTTTAGTTTTGTGATTGTTGACTTGTTTTTCTAATTGTGATTGATGGATCAGCTTATAGAGTTTGACCCTTTTATGTGATTGATTGATTATTAGGAAAGCGTGATGATTTGTTAACACTGAGAAGCTCACTGCTGCTGCAGAGGATGAGAAGAAACCCAAAGATGCACTGCGATCGAGGTTGAGAAGGACAAGGAGGGTGCAGAGAATGAAGACGAAGAAAAAGAACCAGAGGATAAGGTATATAAATATTTCGATTTGTGCCATAATGATATCACCGATTGCTTTGCAATGTGTCCAGGTGTAGTATGGCGTGCACATTTGGTATTGGTGACTAGGGTTATGGCAACTCTCTTTCGGACATGCCAAATAGGATGTTTTGTGGGCTTGGTAATATATGGTTTGGAATATCATGTCATTTTAAAAGCTCAAAAGTTATGGATATATTTTGAGCAATAATGATGCATAGACATACTTTTGGCTTTTTGTTGCATTCAAAACAAGCTAGAGGTCATCCGTTTAGTGAGGTGAAATATAAGAGAACATATGTGGTCACTATACTATTTTACTGAATGTAATGCAATTACTCAACTGGTCTAGATTTTTATCATAGAAAGCCTTTCTATTTACGGTACAAAAATGTGGTTTGATTTAACCTTCTTGAAAACTGCATTATTTTTTTTGTTTTTCAGGTTCTTCTGATTTTCACTAGATTAGTTTTGCACTTGTGCCCAATGCAATATGCTTCGTTGGAATGTATTATCTTACTTTTTATCGTTTGTCATTTTCCTATCACACGCTATTTGGTACTAGGTTAGATCATTGTGTGAACCACTAATCGTGACCTCGGTGAGCCATTGCTGCACTGCGGCACCATGTGTTAATGTTGAATCCGCTTTCGAGTGCTCGTTGCTCCCTCATGCCGTCCGCCCGCCCGCCGCTGGGCTCGCAACATGGGTGAGGCGAGCCTTGGACGATGAGTGGAGCCAGGTAGATCTGCTACAATGATAATTTTAGGTTAGGCCCTCTGTGATTTTTTATACTCTACAATGTGCACTAGAGTCACAATGCCACTCCACTACTCTTCAGCCTACAGGACAAAACAATAGAAAGGCTATATACCTAAAGGCAGGCATCTCATTGAGTCATGTCTCTTCACATACCACCACTCTCTCCTTCCGCAGGAAATTTCCCCATCTTCCCCAATGTGCTGCAGCAGTCCCCCTCGATCTCTCTCATGCATCTGTCTCCATCTGTAAAATCGGCAGAGCTGTGTCTTGTCGAGATCGATTTCTGATAGATCATGCAGCTCTCTCTCTCTCTCTCTCTCCTGTGTGTAGCAAATCGATCCGCTAAATCATGCTGCAGATATCCCTCCTCTCTCAATCGAGATGCACACAACTGTGCTCCATTTAGCGCCAAAATATGGGAGAGAGGTGTAGGGTTCAAACTTTTAGCGCCCAATATTTTGTGATTGTAGCTATAAATAAACATTCAGTGTGCCTTGCTCCATTGTTGTTATCAGACCAGTGTGCTCTATCAGGTAAGAGTCAATTGCAATTTTTCTTTATGCACCGATTTGAACTTCATGTTTATATTTTTTCGGGGGATTTAGGATGAGGCCCTTGAAGCATCTTAGAGTTGAAGCTCCACGTGTTCCAACCTTTGGTGATTTTCATCCTTCAACAAAATGGAGCATAGGTGTTCGAGTTTATCACAAGTATCATGTTGAGACATTCGCTCCTAGTAGGAAGAGGCTAACCTTGGTTTTGTTGGATGAGCAGGTAATGTTCACACATGTTTTTTAGATATGCTTAGTTATATTCTGTTGAATTTTAATGGTATCTGACTTTGCCTGCTGTTAATAGGGCAAAAAAATGGTAGCCACTGTTTACGATGACCAGGTGCATCGTTTAGATCCCCTACTTTGAGAGGGCTGCGCATATTATGTGTCAAGGTTGTCCGTAGAGCCTACGAGGAGAATAGAGCATAAGTGGCTTGCAGAGCATGCTTATGGGTATGTTTTCACACGTGTCACTACTGTGAGTGAGATACCAAACATGAGTGAGAAGACATTGCCGCTTTTTCCGCCGCTCATGCCACTTAGTGAAGTTTTTGAATTCACCTATCATAATGACATTTATGTTGGTATGTATTTCATTGACCACCCAAGTAATATCGCTTTGTAATGAATCAAAGTTTTACTAACATTTTTTCACATGTCGATGTTATTGGAATGGTCATGTTTGTAAGCACTTTGTAGGCTATATGCAAGGCTACTACAATAGAAATATACCTTTTAGAAATGTTCTTATAATTGATGGCGGTATGTACTTTGTTGTAGTATCTTCTTGATTTTATGGTTGCATGTCTAAATTATTTATGTTACTATCTTGGTTTTGAAATCATTATTGTCCATGGCTCCCAAAGTTTGCTCCTTTGGCACTTAGAACATTACGGTTTCTGCTATATTTGGTTGTTTTGCATAGAATGGAACCCTCTTGTATAATTAATCTATAAATGCTAATGGCCTTCCTGTATAATTAATCTATACATGCTAATTGCCTTACAAAATTTCCCTTCCTTCATGACTTGTCAGTTAGAATATATAATCATGTTTGGTGATTACATTTTCAAACAGATGGAATACCTTCTCGCTTTTATATAATAGTGATAGTGATAATATATGAATCAGAAAATGTTTTTTCTTGAGTCTCCCAAATTTTTTATAAAGTAGAATAACCTGCTAAGTTCATATGTTGGATAAAGTGCCATGTTTATAGAGCTTTTATAACACAAAATGGAAACTCACCCATGTTTATATTCTGTAGCTTCAAACTGTGAAATTAGTTGTTAAGGACAAAGTACTTACCACCATTTGACTAAATGGACGAGATGCTCGATGATCGAACTATCATCGTGGCAACTATGCTTGAGCAAGGCGTGAACAAGGTGAGTTGATGTGTGTTCCTTGTTCATTTTGTGTTGATCTACTCTATGTTTTATACTTACTTGTTTACTTTTTAGATCATAGCTCGCACACTACATGCTTGAGAGGGTGCACTTTGAACCTAATGTTGCAGTTGCACGCGATCCGAGACTGAGGTAAACATAATTTTGATTATAAATTTTTTAGTAATTAGTTTTAGCTATATGGTTTATCATTTATGGAATCTTTTGTAGGGTCAACAACGAGCTTATTGGAAATGCTTCTCCATGACATTACTAGGGGAAGTAAATGCAAATCTTTTGGCTAAGGGACCTCTAGCTATATAATTGCTAGAAGTGCAAGACTCATTTTGGTGGAAGTAGATGTGATTTGTCATGAAGGAAGTTGATATGGTTCTTTTGGTTAGGATATTCATAGCTAGGATGCTTGCTAGAAGTAGATGCAAATGTTGTGGCTAAGATACTTCTAGCTATCATGCTTGCTAGATGATTGTGCTTCAATGTGTAATTTGACGATAGCAAATTGGACATGCGTTCATGCCATTCTATCTAATTTTAGTGGTAGTATTTGTAGTATCAAGAAACTTTCTTATATATCTGTGGAATGGAGTTATATCCTAATTGAATATCACTAGGAACAATGAGTGCATCCATTTGTGAATTGTTCGACGACGTCTTGTCAATATCTTTTATCTTGTCCATGGATATGCTCATACAGGTGTTTAGCTTGCTGTTTTCTGGATGCGAGATTTCCCATATGTAACTGGGTGTTCTCTTTTCAGCTTGTACCATGTAACCCCTGTGGAAAGTTTTTATTTGTGAATTGCAATTAATTACGTCTCTCCTTTTTTTGGCAATCCTTGTAAGTCAAAGTCTTTCTATATGTGGATCTATAGTGTTCTTGTTTGATAGACTAATTTTAGAGTATTTCCTTTGCTCCCTATCATTTTGCAATTAGACTTTTTAAATGTTATGATTATGTTTTAATCCGTAGCAACGCACGGGCATCCAACTAGTATATAAAGTGTAAACTATTGCACGATAAATTAAGATGCATGCATGTCGACAACTAAAGGAATCAATAAGTTAGGACAATCATATCGGTGGAGGCAACGTGTGGTCGAACGGAGGTCAGAGGATGCGAAGGCCAGTGGAGGCAATGCGAGATCCGACGGAGACCCACGGAGGCCATGCGAGGTCTGGCAGTGGCAACGTCTGCGCGGTGTTCGGCAAAGATCGGAGATTGTGCGAAGTCCATCGAAGACCGAACGAAGTTCGGCGGAGACCAGGCGAAGTCTGACGGAGACGATGTCCATGCGAAGTCCAACGGAGATAGGTATATTCCTCTATACTATTAGACCTATTATATATTGAGTTAGTTGCAAGGCCCAATCACATAGGATTAGGCCACCCCTACAACAGTAAACATTGAGGGAGGTGCTTTGAATTGAAGGAACCGAATATTAGTCAAGTAATTCATTAATAATTTCCTTTCGAGAACCTAACTTAAGAATTGTAGTGGGGATAATCTTTCTTTTTATTCTCCTAGTCAATTAAGTGCATGGAATTCTTTATTAATTACCGCCAAATATGCATAATTTACTATTCCTTAAATTATTGCGGTGAGGCATCAAACATGGAGTTAGCAGCACAAGTATGCAACACATAAAAACGTTAAGCGATAAGATACGGACACACTCTGATGCTCCTCCCACTCCAATAACCAAACCAGCAAACCGAGCCCAAACCACAAAACAACACGTGTCATTTGTTGCCGCGTTAACATCACCGTATAAATCCATTTCCATCACCCACTCCTACCACTAATCCCACACTAATCACCAAGCTCCAACCCGGCTCCCAGTCCCAGCTAAGGTCAGCTCAGCTCAGCTCAAGCCGGGCCGAGCAATCGCAGCCCAACTACTCACGACCCGGCCCCACCGGTCATCCTCCGTACCCAAACATTCCGGGTCCGTCTCCAAGTGGAGCACGCACGCCAGCCCAGCCAAGGGGAGTCGAAATCCCCAAACTACCCCCTCTCTTCTCACCCATCGGTCGCTTCGTCCAACCACCGCGCGCTCCTCCGTCCCTCCCACCAACCCCCGCCTCCGCCTCACCGGCTCCGGCCACCTATAAATATCCCCCTCCCCATTCCCCTCCGCTTCAGGAGACACCGCGCCAGCCGCACGCACCGCCTCCTCCACTACCGAAACACTTAACCTTTAGATTCGTTTGCTTGGGCCCGATCGCCCGCCGCCGCATTCCATCCGCAATGGCGCTCGCCACCAACACCGCCGCCGCCGCGGCATCGGCTGCCATATCTGGAGGCGCTGCCTCGCATCCCCTCCGCAACCCTGCGTTCCTCCCGCTGAAGCGCCGCACAACCTGCGCCATCCACGCCGCGGAGCCGTCGAAGAACTCCGCCGCCGTCCCGGCGGCGGCGAAGACCTCGTCGCCGACGGTGGCTCCGGAGAAGGTAGCGCCTCGCCCGCCTCCGGCTCCGAAACCCGCGGCGCCGGCGAAGTGGACGGTGGAGAGCTGGAGGACGAAGAAGGCGCTGCAGCTGCCGGAGTACCCCGACGCCGCGGAGCTGGAGTCGGTGCTGAAGACGATCGAGGCGTTCCCGCCGATCGTTTTTTCTGGGGAGGCGCGGCACCTCGAGGAGCGCCTCGCCGAAGCTGCCATGGGCCGTGCCTTCCTCCTCCAGGGAGGCGACTGCGCCGAGAGCTTCAAGGAGTTCAACGGCAACAACATCCGCGACACCTTCCGCGTCCACCTCCAGATGTCCGCCGTTCTCATGTTCGGTGGCCAAATGCCCGTCATCAAGGTACCCATCAGTCACCAACCTCAAATCCACCTCCGCAAAACCCCCTTTAAATTTCATCTAGTTCTAGTTTTGAGTTGCTATGTGTGGGATTGGTAACAATAGGTTGGGAGAATGGCCGGCCAATTCGCGAAGCCGAGGTCGGAGCCGTTCGAGGTGAGGGACGGGGTGAAGCTGCCGAGCTACAGAGGGGACAACATCAACGGCGATGCGTTCGACGAGAAGAGCCGCATCCCTGACCCCCAGAGGATGATCCGGGCCTACGCCCAGTCGGCCGCGACACTCAACCTCCTCCGCGCTTTCGCCACGGGAGGGTACGCTGCCATGCAACGTGTCACGCAGTGGAACCTCGATTTCACTGAACACAGCGAGCAGGGCGACAGGTGAAAAGATCTTCCATGCACTTTTTGTGGGATTTTTAGCGCGGCTTTTGGTGGTTCCGATAGCCGTTTAGTGATTTTTTGCTGCAAAAATTGGCATCGTGTCGCTGTCGAATTTAAAAGCATGGTTATTGAATTGCTTCCGCATACCTCCCTATCGAGATAAGGCATGAAGTTGATCTGAAAAAGGTAGGAGAAAAGAGAAGATAATGCAAGAGCGTATTATAGGCCAGGAAGCAAAAAAATTTCAAAGCCCCGCGAAATTCCGAAATTTTGTTTATTTTGGCTGAAATTTTGGATGAACCATTCAAATATCATTTGAATTTTGATAAAAACTAACCAAAATTTAAATAAATTTTACACAAATTTCAAAAGGAGATAAATTCGGCTAAAATTTAGCCGAACTATTTGTATTTCGCCACCCACCGAAACGGCCAAAATTTCGGCCGAAATATTTAACCCTGATTATAGGCTGTGACTGATAAATTTTCGATAAATTTCTATCTCTAGGGAAGCAATCAGTGGTGGACATCCAAACCTGTTCTTCAAATATTTAGGTGCTCTAGTGAAAAAAAAACACATCCATTATCATCAGTCTTCTTGTCATTGACATTTGGGAATTGATTAATGAAATAGTTTATTGTCTTACATAAAAGAAAAGTAGGTGATTGTCTTGTTCGAAGCAGAGATAGTTCACATGGAACAACAGTCGTTCTATTAGATTGTTATATTACTTTTTTACTGTCCTTTCTATCGGGGAGGCTATGAAGGAATTGCAACATTCGTCATAGCCATTCAATTAAGTCTTCCGAAGTTAGATTCTACTTTCTACTCTTTGGTCATATAAACCTATAATATCACGTTGTTAGTTAGTAAAGTACGCAGTCGTCATTGTCTCATCGAATGCTACTGAGCAACTATTTGATGAGAGTGCACACCCTCTTTTTCATTAATTTTTCTTACTTCTTTTCTTTTGGGGAGGTTGAACATTATAGCATGGACCACCTTAACCTTTTTCTGAAGTCATTGGATGGCAGTTTTCGCAGGTTGATATAAGGTCTAAATAATGCACATTGTCAACATCATACTAATATCTGATATTGTTGTTCTCCACTGAGAGACTTCCACCCCTGTATATTTGTTTACTGTGGGAACAACAAAATCAATTGTGGTTCACTAACAGCTGTTTGGATGTTAAGAATTATAGGGTCATTAATATCCGATTGTTTTGGTGGAAATATTAACTTTTTTTTTTGCCTATTTGGTCAATTGTGAGGTTGTCTAGTGATCTGATCTGACTATTGTCGGGATGCTGTGTAGGTACCGTGAATTGGCACACAGGGTTGATGAAGCCCTTGGCTTCATGTCTGCAGCTGGGCTAACAGTGGACCACCCGTTGATGACGGGTACTGAATTCTGGACCTCTCATGAGTGCCTCCTCTTACCCTATGAGCAAGCTCTGACCCGTCAGGACTCCACCTCTGATCTTTTCTACGACTGTTCTGCCCACATGCTCTGGGTCGGTGAGCGCACTCGTCAGCTCGACGGTGCTCATGTTGAGTTCCTCAGGGGTATTGCCAACCCTCTTGGCATCAAGGTTGCTTTTAACACCAACTTCATATTGACAAAATAAAATACATCTATGGATGCTGACGAATATCGTTTGCACTATGTGGATTGCAGGTGAGTGACAAAATGAACCCCGGTGAGTTGGTCAAGCTGATTGAGATATTGAACCCATCAAACAAACCTGGGAGAATTACCATCATTACAAGGATGGGGGCGGAGAACATGAGGATCAAGTTACCTCATCTTATCCGTGCTGTCCGCCATGCTGGACAAATTGTCACCTGGATCACTGATCCCATGCACGGGAACACCATCAAAGCTCCTTGCGGTCTGAAGACTCGCCCCTTTGACTCCATTCTGGTACGTGCCAGTTTTCAATCTACTGCATCCCTTTTATTGATTCACAGGTATGATACAGGCTCTATGAGCCAGGGAAAACATTTTCGGTTAAGAAAAAAATTAAGGCCCCTCCGAGAAATCTGAAATTCGGAAATTTTGAAACTTTCGGGTATTTTTCGGAGAATTTCGGTCGAAATATTCTAACGTACCATTTGAATTCAAGAAAAATTAATCAAATACTTACTATTTTGGTCCGAACTGGTCGGCGCCGCCTCCCCCTCCCGCTGCCGGCTCCGCCTCCCCCTCCCATAGCCGGCGCAACCTCCCCCTCCAGCCGCCCGCTGGCCGCGCAGCCTCCCCCTTCCGCTAATGTCACCAGCCGCGCTGCCTTCCCATCCTGCCGCCCATCGCCCGCGCTGCCTCCCCCTCCCGAGAGCTAGGCACAAGAGCGGTGCCGGGCCCTCCTCCCTTTCTGCCAGTGAGCTAGGGTTGTGATTCACAAATGATGATGAGAATTGAGAACACGTCGGAAAGGCATCCACAAAGCCTTTGGACTTCAGTCGGGACTCGGTCACATGGGCCGGCCCGCCCGAGAAATTCAAACTTGGGCCAAAAATTTTGGCTAGATTTGGCCTTTCTCGGCCCACCCCGAGAAAACCGGATTTCGGCAAAAATAGCGAAATTTTGGCCGAAATTTGAATCCCTGCTATGAGTAATCAGATCATCCTCACATTACAAAATATTCAAACAAGCACCAAATTTGCCTGCACATTTATATCAAGTATCTGTGATTCTTCATGTTCTCATATGGTATGCTCCCCCATCAACATAGGAAAAAAAAAGAAACACGTTTTGGGCATATACATGAACATGAAGATAAAAGTACTACGGAGGTTAGTTTTGTGGGCAACAATGGAACGGGCTAATCAGCTCATGAATTGTCAAAGTACACAATATGTAGTGTGTCATGCTCTGCTGCTTGGTTCTGTTACTCTTTTCCACATGAATCATAATGGGGAACTGCTATTTGTAACTTTGTCATTGAACTAGTTGGTCACTAGTTGTCAGTAATATAAGAAAGTTGGTGACTGGTCAGTGTAATCTCAAATTTGTATGCTCTGGGAAGAATCTAGATGCTGAAAAACATACAATTATGGGATGGTGTGTTAGGTGTAGAGGCAGACGCCCATCATATGTTGTTTCATTGTAATGGTGGTTGTTGGACTGGTACGGGTAGATAGAGAAATTTTCTTTTGGTCGCTATCATAGTATCATAGGTGGTCACAATGTAGTACATGTCAGTTAAATGATTCCAATGAAGTGGGCCCAATGATTCCGATGGAAGTAGGTCTACGGAAATCACCTCTTGATGCGGGGATTGATTGGTTTGAGTGTTGGAGGTTGAACGATCTTGTCACTCAATAATTTTTTGCGTGCACTAAGCATCTGCATTCCAGGACAAATTATTGATTTGAATTTTGCCTACAACTGTTGCAATCGTGGCCATAGTTAATGAATAAATAAAGATGTTTTGTAGGTAGTGTAAGTTCAAGGGCAAAGGATGGTGGCAGCACAGGGTTGCTCATCATATAAATCTTTTACTTAAACAGAAGAATAATACCGAAGTGATGGACCTCTTGTACTATTGTCTCACATACAGAAAACCACTTAAATGCGGTTCACAAAAATAATACTCCTAAGGATTAAGTGTGACAATATACTGACCAAAGTTGTCTCTTGTGACCTGTATGTTTATTATCGGCTACTATTGTACCTAGCTAATAATGCTGAGGAGATTTGGTCACCAGACTATCAATCTTATAATTAGATTTAACAAATTAATTAAGACTTTGTTCAACTGAAAAATTAAGGCAATGACTGTTCATTGATAGGTGTATCTGTTCAATGACGGTTCTGAAAACACTGCCCTGTTCTTTACTCAAGTCTTTGCAAGTATGCTAATGGACTAACCACCAACTTCTCGTCAATAACAGGCTGAGGTACGGGCATTCTTCGATGTGCACGAGCAAGAAGGCAGCCACGCAGGAGGCGTCCACCTCGAGATGACCGGGCAGAACGTAACCGAGTGCATCGGTGGATCCCGAACCGTGACCTTCGACGACCTGAGCGACCGCTACCACACCCACTGCGACCCGCGGCTGAACGCGTCGCAGTCTCTGGAGCTCGCTTTCATCATCGCGGAGAGGCTGAGGAAGAGGAGGATCCGGTCGTCGAAGCTGAACAACATCCTGCCATTGCCGCCCTTCGGTTTCTGAAGTGGGCAAACCAGGGACGGACGGGGTAGAATCTAGTTGCAGCAGCACTCGACGCGTGTTCCGTTTGTTGGTAAAATCGTACACACTACTTGTGAGATTTCTGCGCGCCGGGGAGGATCTCTAGTAACGTTTGCGTTGGTATATATATACTATGTAATGTTATGTACGGCTGCACGGTTCGGCACTCTGGTTTCTATTTTCTGTCACGGGTCAGAGAATAATGCAAGATAGAAGAAGGTTTTGTGAATAAGAAGCTGCCAATTGCTCCCTTTCTTTCTTATTTACCTTGTGTTCGAGTCCCCATCATTCCATCATCGTTTTTCTTTGGCCTGTCGCTGTCGTAAGTTCGACTTTCGTAGTCCAATGAAACCTTGAAGCTCCCAATCATAACCGTGCCCGTAGCCTTGATCCGGCCGGCAATGGTTCTGATATCCATTTCTTCTTTCTTGTAAACTTTATAACTTGAGGTCCTGCAGCCTTTCAGCCCGAACTCCAGCGTCAATTAGAACCTGAAAAATGTCATCAACCAAAGTGTTCTTCCCATATACCTGGCTCGGCAAGACCATGAGAAAGATAGAAGAGCAAGCAATAATCAGTAGACTTGAAATAACCCAGAATTCAAAATGGATTTGAATTGCATCGAATTCTGATTTCAAATGAATCTTTGCCCAATTCAGCACCTCCCCCATCCTTTTGCGCTTATCTTTCCTTGTCATGCTGTCTCCTCTAGCCATTTGAGCAAACCACCAAGCCACCTCTGTTCACTGTTCATGGTCCGACAAAAACGATGCAGCACACTTGCCGCCGCAACACCCGGTCAACCGCCATACACCTCGCCTGCATAACCTCTGAGCATGCGTCGGACAGGACAAACCGAAACTCCTCAAGCCACCGCCTTTGCTCACTCACGGCTGACCTGCCGCCATTACCGAGACCCCGAACCATCCCACACTCTTTTGGGATACGGGTGGGCTACACTAGCGTAGATTAAAATTTTTTTACTGCGTAAACTAGGAAACCATGCGAGTAAAAGATCATGGATCATTACCACTAGACGCGCAATACAGCGGAAGTAGGGTTGAAGCAGCCGATTCAACGAAGAGCGCGTCGGTGTAGCGGTAGAAGTCGAACGTCCTCCATCCAAACGTCTCCTCGTGATCGTCCCGATCAGCGCCGCAATCACAGTAGCGCATCTACCGAAGTCTACACATCCAGATATGGAGCACCGTGCATCGATGTGTTAGCACTAGTGTAACATCCTGAAAAATGACATTAGGGAAATGTGAAGTTTTTGATTAGTTTGCAATGTATTTCCATTTGCATTTGGAGTTATAATGTTTTCCTAAAATTTGGCAAAAGGATTTAAGAGTTAAAAGGATCCAAAAGAAACAAGATATGTTTGATTAGTAGAGATTTGAAAATCTAAATTAAGAATCTGAAAAGATGATCCAAAAAATATAAGGAGGGAATGGTAATTAACCATAAAATGTCATCTACAAGGGTAGGGGTATGAGAGGCAAAGTGGCAAGTAAAATGAAAGGGTTAACATATGATTATATGCATATATACACACATAATTTTGGGTTACATGAGAAAGGCACATAAGGAAATTAAATCGGTAAATGCAGAATACAAAATACCTATACATAAACCCATAAGTGGGTGTACATGATCACACCCATGTGATAATAATATAAATAAAAATAATAAGCTTTAGGTGGGAGCCAGACCAGGCCGAATCAGCCCAGCCCGACCCCCACCTTCCTTCCCGTGGGCGCGCGCGCACGGCCCACCTCGCTCCTCCCCCTGCCGAATGGACCCCCCCATTTCACTGTGCTTCTTCTTTCCCCGTTTCACCTCCTCCCTCTCCCGGGCCGAACACTCGCGCGCGATGTGAGCCGCCCGCCTCCTCGCAAGACGGACCGGAGGACCTCCGCCTCGGACCAACGGACGCCGCCGCCTCCGCCATCGGTCGCGCGCCAGGGCACCGCCATCGCGCCTTATCCTCTCGCCCGCTCCTCTTTTTCGCCCCATCGCCAACGTCGTCTCTCGCGCGCAAGGCTCGAGCCAGCCCCTAGCACGCGTGGTACGGTGCCATCATCGCGAATCTATTGCGGAGCTCTCATCCTCTGCCGTCCCCTACCCTAGCCGCTGGCCCGCCGCGCAAGGACATGACCGCCCGAGCGAGTTCCCGATGCCAGCACCATTCGCGCCGTTATAAGGACCCCCGAGTGCACCTTCGAGTTTCCCACACCCCCAACACTGCTCCCCGCAGAGTAATCGAGCCGGAAGCCCTTAGAGCACCGTCGGCCTCATCTTCTTCCCTAGCTCGCAACCCGTCTCCCCGTCGATTGCCGCCAAACAAACTCAATTGCCTCGCCCACACCACCTCGGGACCCGTGAACTCATCCCCGACCTCTCCGGCGCCTCCCGAGGGCCGTACACCGCTGGCACCGAGAGCTCCTTCCGAACCGCCGCCACCGCTCGCCGCCGGCCACTACCGTGCTCCTCGACCCACCGACCCCACCATCGGCACCGTGCGACACGGGAACGCGCTTTGGCATCCACCCGCCCTTCCCGACCATCGTCGCCGCCGACGACGACAATCCTGAGCGCCGGCATGGCTCCTCTGTGAAGTTCACAGCCAGCTGCGTTATCAGTTGTTCTTCCCCCTTCCAGTCGCGAAAGATTCAGAGCCCAGTTGGCTAGCTGAGTAAGTAATGCACACAGCACACTAGGTCGCGGGTTCGAGTTCCCCTGCGACCATATTTTTGCTTTTGTTTCTTTAGCCATTTCAATTAGGAATCCAGTAGAAAATAAATCAAGAAAGCTAGCATAATAGATTTAGGTTCAAATAAAAATTTATATATACATCCAAATGTAAAATTTATATGTATAAGAGCAACTAAGTGATTAAGGGGAGTAGCTTAGTATTAGCTTACTAATACTTCAATGATTAGGATCTAAGTTAAAGATTTCCTAGTATACAAGTAAATAAACCTTGGAGAATAATTATGTGAGATATAAACATAAATTTAAGATACAAGATAAGAACTTAATTATAGAAATGGAATAGAGCAATGTGCAAGGTAAGATTATTTGAGACTTAATAGTGGAATAGTTATTATAGGTGAATAAATAATACTATTTGAATAATTAACTAAAAGACTAAATACTAATTAAAGACATTGATAAATAAAAACAACTTAGGATAAATGACCAAATAAAGATTGCCATTAATTAAAATTAAAATATAGTGACTCTGGTTAAATATCCACAGGCAATAAAGACTATCTTTACTTATAATATAAATGTATATGCCATGAATATTAGCACTCGACAAAAGAATGCTCCGCTCATAGGCCTAACCCAACTCAGCAAACTTCCTTGATAAATACCAAAATAATAAAAGAAATTGTTAATAAAAATATTAATTCATCGTATGCTACCATTGACCTTATCTCGAATAACCCCAAATCACCCATTCACTCATAATAAAACTAAATTGAGTTTATTCGGATTTATTTGGATCTTTTGAGTTATTTGCTTTTATTTGGATTCAGTCGTTGTCACGTAGTTAGAAACTGGAGTCCTGAAGATTCTATGGAGCAAGCGAGGACGAGATCGATGTAGACCAGGAACTAAAGATCATCGCATGAGACAACCTTGTGTGAGCTCAAGACCGCGGTAAACCGCGCCAGGCGAGTCAATACTTTGATCATGTTGAACCTACGTTTTCCGCAAATTACTTTGGTTTAAATTATCAAATTGCATGCTATTAGTTTATATGCAAATACATGTTTAATTTAATATTCTAGTTATGTGCCCATTGTTTACCTTGAATAATATTACACCTCCCTTGGAATATTTGAATATGTGAACTTTGTCGCCCTAGCAAAATTACAATAGTAACCTTTCGAAAATAAGTCCGTAATTTATATGCCATGCTTAGTATTGCTTAGGTATTCATGGGCGCGAGAACGCCCAAGCATCACTTTAATCATGAGAAAATTTGGTTGGGCAGTCATGGTGGGAATGACTGGTTTATATTTGGACATGATTATTTTATGTTCCCAAAAACCCCAACTTGCTTAAATATCTGGGCGGAGGGTTCGAGTGTGTGTGTGTAAGTGGTGCAGTGGAAGCACAAAGTGGTTAGTGACAAATCCTTGAGATACCCTAAGGACTGAATCTTGTCATGACCTCTGTGTAAAACAAGTACAACCACAAGTCTGTAAAGTACAACTTGGCTTAGTAAATTTACCGAACCACGGAAGTCATCATCACGGCAGAGTGCAAGTGGCGGCCTAGGTGGCGAGCTTGAATGGGACTCCGCAAGTGGCGGCTGGGTGGCGAGCTTGTGGGAGAAGTTCTCTTGCAACGCGCTAGCGATGTGGGTAGCCAGTGCTAGGCGTATAGGGAGGAACATCCCGCACAACGAATGGGTCCCACCGCAAATGGGAGCAACCTGGGGTGAGATGATGGAAGGGCGAGGTATTTTGAACAGTTCATTGTGATGGTTTGCTCAACCGCATGGCTAAGGAATCATGTGGGGCAACGAGTGGACTGTCTCTTGTGGGTAAAGTGTGCAAACTCTGCAGAGTCAAAACTATTCGAATAGCCGTGCCCACGGTCAAGGGCGGACATGGAACTTAACCGGATATAGTTCTATTTCAAAAACTTTGTGGGTGGAAAATGGAAAAGTGGAAGGGCGTTGGAAAGCCCGATTTGAATTGTCCCGGTGTCGTCCCAGTGGTAAGTTAAGCGGCTATAATTTGAAAGATGCTATATGGTGCGGATGCCATGTAACGGTGGATGGAATCGGATCGCTATTATTATTGCATTTTCTTGAACATTATGCTTTTGTTCAAAACCGCTAGGTCTCAGAAATTTTATGTATTATAATTTTTAAATAATGGTAACATTTCTCACAAATAAAATGTCAGGAAGAATAAATAGAATCGTAAGAATGGAAGATGGCTGTTTATGGTAACCACATAAAGAAGTTGGTGGATTCATGATTGATCATAAGAGGGATAATGATAGTGTGGAGTCTAGGAGAAATAAATTGGTGGAGCGTAATTGAATATACAGTCTAGATAGAGGATTTAATTGATTTTTGGAGAATTAGGGAGTGCAAAGGTATTTGCTGGATTATGACACTTATAATTTACAATTCTGGGGAGATATTGGCGATAATGGAATTAATAGGATTGGATTATACACTAGATGGATGAATTGAATTTCTGAGAATATTGGAGGAATCATAATAAGTAGTGGATTATAATCTTGATAAGTGTATTCTCGGTGGATGTATACCAGTGAATCGTAGATTTGATCATTAATGTATTTGGTGGAGGTATACTAGTAAATTAGTTAGTGATAGATAATGGAAAATGAGACTGATTATTAGAAGAATGAATTTATGGTATTGAATCAATAACAAAAAGGATTGAATATGAATGATTTCGGTGGATTTAAAATCAATGGTGTTAATTAATCATGGGAGGATGAATAGAAATTTCAAGATTGGATTATTAGGAATTTAGAACACATAAGATATTGGTGGATTCAAAATGATTAATGATACTCGCTGTTTGGAATTTTAGACAAGACTCAATATGGAAAGTATGTGTTCGGTGGATTAATTAAATAATATTAGATAAATGATGTCACTAGTGTTCGGAGATTTAGGCAACAATTGATTGGTGGATCGTATAATTAATGTTACTCATCGTTTGGAGTCTTAGACAGCAATCAATAAAGAAAGTGTATCTTGGTGGATTAAGTCAATTATGGCAATCGCCGTGTGAAGTTTAGGTAGCAACAATTATACTAAAATTAAATCATGATAATGTTACCAAAGCGATTTTTGGCAAACAAAATAACTGAGCCTCTCCTTTGTTAAGCCATGCATACTATTTATTTGCATTCGTGTATTGGCTCGCGAGCACGGGGTTGGAGTGCTCACTCTCGCTTTTGCGACAAAAATTCAGAATCAGAATCAAATCACCTCGCCAAAGCAACAAGATTGGACACGCTGGCCGAGAAGATGAAGATGTCAAGGGCTAGGTCGCGAACCTCCAGTTGGCTGCCTGTGGGCATGTCCTGAAGGTCCCACATGTGTGCTTCGTTCTTCCGCTGCTGCAATTTAATGATTTCGGCCTAATCGGCCTATGAGTAAGTCTACTATTATATTTACGCTTCTGCATGATATGTATTTTGATATTCATTACTGTAACTGTGAGCACTATCTACTGATCCAGGGAATAGTGCAGAAAATCACAGAGGAATCCGGATTGTAAAATCTGGGTCCCTACAACTAGCGTGCACGGCAGGGGATAAGAGAGGTGGCAACTAAGGTTTCGACAGGTGTGTTTTCCGGATACATTCCTCAGCCTCCGCACCTCTTCTTATATAGCCTCCAATCGGATCCATATCTGATACGAGTAGAGATCGAATCCCACTCGGAAACTATCATCCGACCCCTCATCATTCCAGCCCATTAAGTGTGTGACCCTGTAGGTTCATATGTATTTGGCCATGAGCCGAAAACTCCTTTTCGACCCATTAGTCAGTAGCGCTCCCTAGCAGGACAACGATTCCCAAACACACATAAAGATCATATTGGATGAACCTATATAGTGTTTATGTACCAATCTCTTTGCCTCATGATACTAGATCGAACTCAAGACGAGAAACGTGCAATCCTATGATAGCTCGATCCTTCACTCAAAGCTGTAGTGGATTACTCAGTTGTGATTGACTCCTCAACCACATTTGGCATTGCCATGCACTTTTTTAATCCAACCACGTCGAGGGGTCTAAAGATATCTCTTCTGTTATATAGGAGGTGCAAATTCCATCTTGATCGCTCATATTCCTCCGCATGTTTCATAGCAAACCCGAAAGCTATCTTTATTACCACCCAGTTACGGAGTAGTGCTTGGTAACCCTTAAGCAAACTATTACACATGTAGGAAACAATGACGACCTTAGGTCTAAAGATCTTACATACACTATGTATGAGACCAACTGATAACATTTAAGAATATAACAATTCTTGCAGTATTTCATAATAGGTTAATCCAACATCATGTTCTCTAACACATATCCACATTATTGATTTGATATCTCATATCTATGATCCGTGAAATATAATCATCAATCAATACATGTGCTGATCTATAAATCATAATCGTCCCACATAATGATATAAGATCAGAAATAATTTAGAATAACACCAAAACATGAATAAATAGTTTCACGAACAAGTCACATACTTGTTGATCAATACGAAAGATATTTATTCAAGCAACAAAATAATATTTTATTCAAATGTTCATAAACATAGAAGTGATACAATCATCTTCATGATTGCTCCTAGGGCATATAACTAACACGCTCTCCCTACCACCTTGACCGCCGTAGTGCGCCACCCAAGGAAGCGCTGAGCACAAGATGCCAACTCACCGGCCGACCTCCCCGTCGCCTCTCCCTGAACCCTCTCGTGCCCTCTCACCTCGGCCACGTGCCGTCTCCCGAGTGGACCCCCTGTGCCGAACCGCCTTAGAGAGACTATAAGAGGCCATGAGCCCTGTCCACAACCAGCATTAGACGCCCAACATCAGCCCTAGCCACCACACACTACCCGCTCACACAAAGATCGCCGTCGTCACCACGAAGAGCTCGATAAGCCCAAAATCCTAATCAGCTTCACCTTAGCTCCTCCGACTCCCAAACTCACCGGCGATGCGTACATCCGCACGACATGAGGTTACCCTTACCCCAAGGATGCTGAAGCCACCATAATTTTGTCATTTTAGCTATCGAGTAGCTTTTGTGCCATGGAACTGTCGCGAGGGAACCACCTCACTGCCGGCCACCTACAGCGTCTCCCGAAGCCCCCTGAACCCTAAAATGGGATTGGGATCCCCTCTGTCCCAGGAACCCGTCCATACCTTTGTTTGCCCTTTAAAACATTCATAGCGCCACCAATCGATTGCCAAATTGCCCTGTTTCAGCCGCTACAGTGGACCAAAGGAGGAAGAAGGCACTATTTATTCGGCCATGGGCCGCACAGTAGAAACCAGCCATTTAAACTTGATCGGGCCGAGAAACACTGGACCTAGTATTTAGTATTTGATCGGTCCGTCGCAGTCTCTGGAGCTCGCTTTCATCATCGCGGAGAGGCTGAGGAAGAGGAGGATCCGGTCGTCGAAGCTGAACAACATCCTGCCATTGCCGCCCTTTGGTTTCTGAAGTGGGCAATCCAGGGACGGACGGGGTAGAATCTAGTTGCAGCAGCACCCGATGCGTGTTCCGTTTGTTGTTAAAATCGTACACTAATTGTGAGGTTTCTGCGCGCCGGGGAGGATCTCTAGTAACGTTTGCGTTGGTATATATACTATGTAATGTTATGTACGGCTGCACGGTTCGGCACTCTGGTTTCTATTTTCTGTCACGGTCAGAGAATAATGCAAGATAGAAGAAGGCTTTGTGAATAAGAAGTTGCCAATTGCTCCCTTTCTTTCTTATTTACCTTTCGCTTGGTGAAGTTGAAATGCGCTATGCAGTTTTGGAGGGCATCCCTGCGTATAAGCGCATCCAAACGATGTCAGGATCAGCTTGTCAGCATACCATTGCATATCCGCATTCGCCTCGTGAGGGCTCCAGCTTCGTCTTGCAGCTTGTTCCAGTGCTGCATCAAGGACAAACAGAATACCTGTGTCCGTGTGTGTGTTTGTGTGTGTGCGTGTGTGTGTGTGTGTCAAATGTGTTAGAATGTGATCTCAGGGCATTTGGCCCAACGGCCAAATGCCCCTCTCAACCCTTGACCGCGCCCTGATCAGGGGCGCCCAGCCCAATAGGCTGGTGGGCCCCTGTCGCCAGCGCCACATAAATAGAGGTGGGGGCCGGGGCGGCACGCATACCAAGGTTCACCGTGCCACCGCCATCCCCACCGACAAACCCTAGACCCGATCTAAGAGGGGGTGTTCCAGCGACGGGAAGCACCACCGCCAGATCGCCGCCGCCAGGGAGGTCGCCGCCGCCCGGGACACGCCGCCACCGAGGAGCCCCGCACCTCTTCTCCGACCGTCGCTGCCCGTGCGCAGACTTCACCGAGCGTCCCCGCGATGGACAACTCCTCCTCCGCGTCGGACGGTTAGTCCTCTCTCTCCCTCTCGGTATTGCCTCAAGAACTCGAACCCGTAAATGAAACCCTGCTAGATCTAACCTAGGAGATCCTAAAATCTAATCCTAACAATGGTATCAGAGCCCCCTAGGCGTAGATCTAGACGGAAAAGAAAGAAAGAACAGAGAAGGGGAAACCCTAGATCTGAAAAGAACCGACTCACCTGGCCGTCGTCGCCGCTGGCGTGCGGGAGATCGACCGAGCCATGGGCTCGCCGGCGCTCCACGTGCGGCCACCGCCGACGCGCGGGACAGGCGCCAACACGGCCGCTGACGGCGGCGCGCTCCTCTCGGGAGCGCGCGCGCCGGCGAGAGGCCCGCGATGGCGCCGTCTTCTTCTTCTCCGGCGGCGTGGGCGTAGTCGCCGCCACCGCCACCGAAGTTCGCCGGCGCGAGGAGAGGAGAGGAGAGAATGGTTAGTGTTAGGGTTTTCGCCGCGCGAGCGCGGTTTTGATCGGGCAAGATCGCCGCGCAGCCGTCGGATGCGATCGGACGACTGAGATCGCTCCGGCCTTGCTGGCTGGCTTCGCCCAGCGGCGGCGAGAATTCACGCCCGAGCCCAGTTGCGGTGTCGCGTGCGCGAACGGAGCCGCCGGATCGCGCGTGGACGGCTCGGATCGCGCCGACGCGGTGCGGTTCGCCAAGGCCGTGACCGCAAGAGATCTCTACCGTTGGATGCGAATCCAACGGCTGAAATGAAAGGGAGAAAGAGGCCCCGCGCGCGTGAGGCCGGCTGTGCGGCAGCGTGAGAAGGCCGTCGAGGCCGCGGCGGGAGGCCGAGCAGCCGCCAGGCAGCGCGCGCAGCCGCCGCCGTGGGCGTGGCCGAGCAGCCGAATTGGCCAAATGAACAGTGAACCCGATTTTTGATATTTATTGATTTTCAGAAGTATTTTTTGATGAATGTCAATGAAATTTGATCCAAAATCTCTGTAAATTTTTGCACCAACGTGTTTATTTTTCCAAAGATTAAATGTGTACAGTATAATGCTTTTGAATAATGAATTATTTTTAGAATAATTACAGTTTCCGCTGCAAAAATTAATGTTGATTGATTTTTCATTATTAAATTCGAACCAACGGGAGAATTTAATTTTGGAAAAATAGATATAATTTCCAGAGATTTATGATATTGTTATTTTCTGACCAACGTTGATAATAACAGTATTATAATTTTTTAATTGATGATTTTATGCATTATTTCTATTTCTGCCCAACGGTGATGTAGATTTAATGTATAGATAAAATTGATTTAATTGTATGTCGTATTTTTGACCAACGTTGGAAATAAGGCATATAATTTTCCTGTTATGTTCTCACTTTATTTGAAATATTTTTAGGAGGATACAACTTGATGAGTTGTATCGAGAGATCCCACTCTTAAAGGAGATAATTATGGAGAGTGGAAGAAAAGATAGACTTAGCGTTTATTTTGGTGAGGTGGGTGGGTCCTCACTACAAGACGTCCCACCGAGCCTATGGCACCGGTGAGGATCAAAATGAGGATGATCTCGCTTGGCGAGAAAAGACAGAGGATCATGCTCCTTACGGATGTCTTATAACCTTGAGCATAAGAAATGGACCACACCAACAAGAAATGTATGGTGTGATAAAGAACACGATTGAGCACGCTATTGTGGGCTCAATCGCAGAGTGTGACACTGTCACAGAGTACCTTGAGAGAATAAAGAGTCAGTTTACTGGCTCTTCAAAGACTTATGCTACACAGCTGATTAAACAGCTTGTGACAGAGAGGTACTCTGGTGGTGGCAGTGGCATAAGAGAGCACATACTGAGGATGAGCAACTTGGCATCCAAGCTTAAACCAATGGATTTGGCTCTCAAGGATGAGTTCCTTATTCATTTGGTTTTTGCTTCCTTGCCTAAAGAGTTTGACACTTTTGTTGTCAACTACAATATGCAGCCCGAGAAATGGGACTTGGAAAAGTGCATAGCTATGTGTGTGCAAGAGGAGGAAAGAATTAAATCCTCACATGGTGGTTCTATCAACTATGTGAAGGATAACAAGAAAAAGAACTTCAACAGTAACTCCTTCTCAAAGAATAAGGGAAAAGCCTCTGTCCATCAGCCTCAATAGAATAAATTTGCTGTAGACAAAGATCAGTGTCTTCACTGCAAGAAGACGGACACTACAAGAAGAATCATCCGATTACTTAAAGATGATAATGGCAAAGAAAGGTGAGAACATTATTACCTTTATAAATGAATGCCTGTATGTGCAATATTCAAAATCCACTTGGTGGATTGACTCAGGAGCAACTGTTCGTGTTGCTAATTCCTTACAGGGATTCCGTTCGACGAGGACTACGCAAAGAAACGAAAGATGCATTAAAGTTGCAAATGGAGTCCAAGCTGAAGTGGAAGCCGTTGGCGATCTTTCATTAGAGTTAGCTAATGGCTCCAATCTTTTACTTAGAGATGTCCTTTTTGTTCCCTCTTTACAGAGGAATTTGATTAGTGTTTCAAATTTGGACAAAGATGGTTATGATTGTAATTTTGGAAATGGCAAGTGTGAAATAATATTTAATAAAGAATGTGGTGGTCTTGCCATCTTACAGAATGAGCTTTATTTGTTATCATTATGTGATGATGTGAATGTCGTATGCGATAATGAGAACGTCGCGTGCGAGAAAGTGATTGAATCCTCGTCTACGAATGTAAACAGAAAACGAAAGAGAACTCTAGATGAGTCGTCGAAATTATGGCATCGCATCGTTTAGGCCATATTTCGAGGGGAGAATAGAAAGACTAGTTAAGAATGATATTCTTCCTCCATTAGAGTTCTCAGACTTAGAACAATGCAGAGAATGCATTAAAGGAAAATATGTAAAGAAAATTAAAAAAGACGCTAAAAGAAGCACAGGAGCTCTACAAATTATTCACACAGATATTTGTGGTCCTTTTCCTGTGAAAAGTGTGGATGGATATGACTCGTTCATAACATTCACGGATGATTACTCCCGTTATGGATATATTTATCCAATCAAAGAAAGAAATGAAGCCTTGGATAAATTCAAGATATTTAAGGCTGAAATTGAAAACCAACACGATTTAAAGATTAAGATAGTCCGATCTGATCGTGGGGGGGGGAGTACTACGGTCGACATACCCCATATGGACAAGTTCCTGGACCTTTTGCAAGGTATTTACAGGAAAATGGAATAGTGGCCCAGTATTCTACACCGGGCGAACCTCAGCAAAATGGAGTAGCTGAAAGACACAACCGTACCCTGATGGATATGGTGCGAAGCATGATGAGCTACTCCACACTGCCATTGAGTTTATGGATGGAGGCGTTGAAAACCGCCATTCATATTCTCAATAGAGTGCCTAGTAAGTCGGTGCCCAAAACAAATGCACGAGATGTGGACAGAAGAGTTCCTCACTAAACCACTTACGTGTGTGGGGGAGTCCTGCTGAGGCTAAAGTATTTTACCCAAACCTTGGGAAGCTTGATCCCAAAACAGTAAGTTGCCATTTCATTGGCTACCCTGAAAAGTCAAAAGGTTTTCGTTTCTACTGTCCAGATAGATATACAAGTTTGTAGAAACGAGACACGCTGTCTTCTTAGAGGATGAAATGATGAGAGGAAGTATGGTAGTTCGTGAGATTGACCTTGAAGAGAAGCGGGTGTATACGCCCACTCCGATGATTCAATAGCCATTCTTCACACTACCTGCTATCGCTGCACCGACGGTGCAAGATACTGTGGTGCCAGCACCTGTTATTGTTCCTCCTGTGGCAACAATGAATGATAATGAGGAACCTGTTCTTCAGGATCCTATAGAACCTATTGCCACAGATGAGGGGGAGCAACAGCAGCCTCAAACAGAAGATGTACCAAATGAGGAGGCCCCGAGAAGGTCTCAAAGAGTAAGAAAATCAGCTATTTCTGATGATTATCAGATTTATCATACAGAGGAATTTTTTATGGAGGATGATCCCACCTCATTTGAAGAAGCCATGAGAAGCGAAAATTCTTCAAAATGGCTTGAGGTCATGGAAGAGGAAATGAGGTCCATGAAGGCTAATAAAGTCTGGGACTTGGAAATTATTCCTAAAGGAGCCAAAACAGTAGGCTGTAAATGGGTCTACAAGACAAATCTTGACTCCCAAGGGAATGTAGAAAGATACAAAGCGCGACTTGTGGCAAAAGGCTTTACGCAAAGAGAAGGGATTGATTACAATGAGACCTTTTCTCCAGTCTCATGTAAAGATTCCTTCAGAATCATAATGACATTAGTAGCACATTATGATTTAGAGTTACATCAGATGGATGTAAAGACGGCATTTCTTAATGGGGATTTGGAGGAAAATGTTTACATGGCACAACCGAAAGGTTTTGTCGTGGAAGGAAATGAAAGAATGGGATGCCGCCTAAAGAAATCGATTTATGGGTTAAAGCAAGCTTCAAGACAGTGGTACTTGAAGTTTGACAGTACAATAAGAAAATTTGGGTTTAAAGAGAATGTAGAGGACAACTGTGTTTATGCAAAGTTTAAAGATGGGAAGTTTATTTTCCTAATCCTGTATGTGGATGATATCCTACTAGCTAGTAGTGATGTCGATGCACATCTGGAGACAAAGAAGTTTTTGTCCTCAAACTTTGATATGAAAGATCTTGGTGAAGCTTCGTTCGTTCTAGGGATCGAAATTCACCGGGATAGAAACAAAGGGACATTGGGACTGTCACAAAAGACATACATAGAGAAAGTTTTAAAGAAATTTGGGATGCATAAATGTAGTCCTTCACCTGCACCTATAGTCAAGGGCGATAGATATGGGGATTTTCAATGCCCCGGGAACTAGTACGAGCTCGATCAAATGAAATCGGTTCCATATGCTTCAGCTGTCGGAAGCTTGCAGTATGCTCAAGTGTGTACGCGCCCTGACTTAGCGTTTGTTACCGGGTTACTTGGCAGATTCCAGAGCAATTCTGGAATAGAACATTGGAAATTGATAAAGAAAGACTTGCGTTATTTGCAAGGAACAAAAGGCCTCATGTTGACATACAGAAGATCAGATTTACTCCATATAGTGGGGTACACAGATTCTGATTTTGCGGGAGATGATAGAAAGTCTACATCCGGATATGTGTTCACTCTCACAGGAGGAGCTATATCATGGAAAAGCTCAAAGCAAACCGTCACTACATCGTCCACAATGTATGCCGAGTTTGTAGCATGTTATGAGGCTACGGGGCCGGTGAACTGGCTAAAGAAGTTCATACCCGGTTTAAAAGTGGTTGACGACATCAATAGACCACTTAAGTTGTACTGCGATAATGAACCCGCAGTAATGTATGCCCACAACAATAAGTCAAGTGGTGCTGCCAAACACATTGACATAAAGTACTATGTTGTGAAAGATAAAGTTCGGGATCAAATTATAAGTCTTGAGCATATAAGTACCGCAAAGATGTTAGCGGATCCGCTTACTAAAGGCTTACCACCCAACGTGTTCAAAGAACATGTAGCCGGCATGGGTTTAAGGGAAAGGCTATGATTCTGGACTAAAAGATGGCCCAAAAGATTAAAGTAACTATTTCGAGCAGAGGTGTATTGTAGTCATTGAATCTATCGGCGATTGACCGTGACGATGAGACATGTTCTATGCACTAATCTGTGATGGAATGTGTAAAGGCAAAAGTAATTAAAGATAAAGCATAGATTGAGATCAAGGGGGGAGAATGTTAGAATGTGATCTCAAATGCCCCTCTCCCTTGATCGCATACGATCGGGGCGCCCGGTAATAGGTGGTGGGCCTGTCGCCAGCGCCACATAAATAGAGGTGGGGGCCGGGGCGGCACGCATACCAAGGTTCACCGTGCCGCCGCCATCCCCACCAACAAACCCTAGACCCGATCTAAGAGGGGGCGCTCCAACGACGGGAAGCACCACCGCCAGATCGCCGCCGCCAGGGAGGTCGTCACCGCCCGGGACACGCCGCCACCGAGGAGCCTCGCACCTCTTCTCCGACCGTCGCTGCCCATGCGCAGACTTCACCGAGCGTCCCCGCGATGGACAACTCCTCCTCCTCCGCGTCGGACGGTCAGTCCTCTCTCTCCCTCTCGGTATTGCCTCAAGAACTCGAACCCGTAAATGAAACCCCGCTAGATCTAACCTAGGAGATCCTAAAAACTAATCCTAACAAAATGTTCTCTGGGAAACTGGTAAAACTTAATCTGTAGAGTGCAGGTGAAGTCAGGCAATATACAGGTGGCGGTAGGCTCGAATGATTTTGCCAACACAGTCCTATCGAGGGGACTTTGTCTCGGAAATTTGGAGATGCTTCTGCACAGTGTTGAAACGAACCAAATTTTCATGAAAAAATTCTTTTTGAATTTGATTCCTTGAGTTTTCCAGCCAATTCTCCTCCAAATCACTTCATCCAAACCTTGAGATTCGTGCTGCGATGCCTCAATGATCAGAGGTTTTGTTGGCATTGTGCATTATCTGAAAACCGCCGCCGCCGCCTGAAGTTTTGACACCACCCAAACTCTCTCTCATTCTCTCGCGCCTTCTCACACTCTCCCATCTCTGCCACTCAGCTGTGAGCGCCTGACATCCGTACACCTCCCCTCTGACAGCCCTCGTCAGCCTTCCTTGACTGGCAAGGCGCCGACGGCTATGAGACATTGCCGCCTAGGATATTTTACCGCCGCCTCTCCCTTTTGTCTCTTAGCCGACAAGCCGCAATCGTTGACCACTGCAACACAGCGTCGGGACGCCACCGCAACCTGTCGACCTCCCTACCGCCAAGGACAAGCCCTCCCGAAGTCTCCCGTGTAAACCCATAAGGATGCCCCTGCGGCCGACCGCCCTAACTCATCTATAAAAGCCCCCAAGCCCCCACCTTTGAGACGCACTGGTACCCGGTAAGCCACCCACGCCCCCAATTGCTTCGGTGACCCACATCGCCGACAATCGCCGAAATTCCCCTCGTAAGCCCCAAACTCAAATCCTCAAGTAGAGTCAATTTCATTTCAATTGCTCACTCCCGTAGCTCCCTCATAACCCTAAGAACACAATCAAAGCGTCGCCATGGCTAGCCATGCCCCGTAGCTCGTTGGCCACCTTCTCTTCCTTTGGCCGAAACCACTCCGCCATGGCTAGCCAAATACCGGCCTCTCTAGCCCAAACCAACCCTTCCACTCTCACCCCCTCACCCCCAAGAATGCTCAGACACCAAAGCTTTGACCCTCTCAACCCATGAAACTCGCCATTGCCGCCCAAATACACTGAGAAGAAATGCCCTCGCCGCCGGAGACCCCCAAAATGGAACCTTGACACTCCCAGGAACTCATCCATAGTCTCTGATTGTGTCACAATTCACTGTAGCGTCGTCGGTCGCCGTCGCTTCTCTCCCCTATTCTCGGCTGCTACAGTGCGAGCGGGAGGAAGATGACGACACTGTTCACCTTGGGCTGTACAGTAGCGAGCCGAATCAGCTGACAGATCGAACCGCGATTTCCATTGTAGCAGTCGGATTCGGTATGAACAGTGAATGGACCCGCTATAAACAGTAAATGCCTGTAGTAAATAGTGAACCCGACCCGTTACTGTTCACAAAACTCGAAAATGCAAATTTATATCCATTTCATCCATTTCAAGCCCGCCGATCCATTCCCCAGCTCCGTTTCGCCTTTTCGAACACCTATAAACCCAAAACCTATTTTATTTTATTTTTCTTGTACTTTCTTTTTTTATTTAATTTCTTTATTCCTAGGTCAATTCTTCGAGCGTGGAATTAAATTATTTTCCTTACTTTGCACTAGCACACGACGTCGAGAGTCGACCAAGTCAAGAAGGAGAAACCTAGGATAAAGCTCAAGATCAAGAGATAGAAGAATACGAAATTGTCGAAATTGTAAATCCGCAAGGCAAGTCACATATTTTTGATCATATTGAACCTACATTCTGTTAATTATTTATTATCAGTATTTTCATTATGTTATTTACGCATTGTTATTTTATGTAGAAAAGATGTTTAGAATGACATGATATTAGCTAATGTCCTACCACCCGAAAAAGGCCTGTCTAATTTGATGGTCATATTCATCTTGACAAACCATAAGCGTTGACTTGCCAAACCTAGTTTAGTAGCTGCTCAAATCGATTGAATATCTACATAATGGCATGATATACTATTACAGAAGAGGGAACAACCGACATTGGGTTGTGGTATGGAGACGGTAAAACCATACTTTCACAACGATAGGCTCCGCCCTGTCAAGCCGCTGTTTTCCGTGACAGGGGGTCCATAGTCTATCGGGTAGAGACTACATAAAAGAGATAAGCAGTGAAACAATCTTGTTTTCTCAACTCAGTCATGAGGGTTGAGGAATCTTGTGGGTAAAGTTGGGTAGCTCTGCAAAGTCATTTGTAAGTAGTATTCAAATACACCGTACTTCCGGTATATAAAATTGTGTTTAATGGGTGATCCCAATAGCAAAGCATAAGTAGATTTAGATTCGTTTTGGAAATGAGAAAGTCTAGTAATCAAGTTATTGAAACCCCCAAATTCCTTAAGAAGTTTATCATTTAATATCTTGTGTTTAAAAGCAAAAGGTTTACAAACAAAATTGCATCCACATAAAATAATAAACTGCTTTACCCCGCTTCATGGCAATCTCTTGCATATAGTTAAATAGCATTTCCCATGTGACTTATTGAGTACGGTTGGTTGTACTCATGCTTACTAAAATCATAAACAGAGGATGCTTGTCAAGAGAATGAAAGAGTCTATGAAGATGATGCTAAGCTCTATGATATAGACGACGCCTGGTGTTAGGATTTATTCTACACTCAGACCTGCCTGTGGAGTTTCTTTTGTAATATAACTTTGGGTTGTACGCCCCGACTATGTAAAACTTGGCTGCTAAGTCTTAATTTTGTAATAAAGTTTGGTTTTTATGTTTAAGCTTGTCTTGGCAATGGTGTATACTCATATACAGTACTCGTAGCTGAACAATCATGAGCAGTTGCGAAGGTAACCTAACGTCCCTAGAAATAGAGGTGTTACCGTGTTACAAGTGCTCCATCAGATGGTAGGAGCAGTATATCCACATTCATGCAAGCAGGATGCACGAGGACTAGGGAGTACCAACAAAGGGGATCTATGCAGTTAATTGTCCATTCATGGAAACAACTTTATATAGTAGTAGTCCATAAAACGAGGTCGCATCTATAGCAGTGAAGGATACATAGTGCTGCTACCAGATGAAAGTAGCACAACATGATCAGAGAACTCTGATCCATGGCTATCCTGCACAGGGACGAACCCTTCGTAGTGCAATGGGTGTTCACTTTATGAAATACCTAATATTTAGTAGGTATATTACATATATGCTAATAATTATGTCAAATTCTTTATATTTGTATTCTAATACAATTTAGCCCACTCTTACACCTTCACCTCCTAAATTCCAATACATTTTAGCCCATCCAAGTCCTCTCTCTCTGACTCTCAGGTGGCGTGACCCGCATCAGCCAGCCAGGAAGGAGCATGTCAACGCGCGGTAGTGCACGGTGGACGGGAAGTCGGGAAGGCCCAGTCGGCGAGAGCGAGTGCTCTACACTTGGCAGCTGCCGGGTCGCCAGGCCAATGGGGTCGGCGACAGTGGCGGACGCAGGATTTTTAAGATGAGTGTTCGGACTTTAGAGCTAAGTTACTCGAATATGTCGATATCATAACGCACCATTTCCCCCCAAAACATCGATACAACTGTATATGTATATAGATATAATAAAAATACATAAATTATAGAAATTAATGATTTTATGAGGAAATGGACGACATAAGACGAGCATGATGATATGAATTGAACAACAAATTATAGAGATTAATGATAGTTATATATCTTATTGATCCTGCCTTTTTTGCCCTTTTTCCCGTCAGCAAGAACCATCCACCTAAGAAGAAATTGTATGTTCTTTCCATAGAGCAAAAATTAGCATATAAAAAATGTAATAAGGGTCTAACTAACTGCTCATTGCCTAAAGCAAAGACTGTAATTTTATATAGCATCTATTAGAAAAAGAAGAAAGCAAATGCTAAGCTTGAGAAAGAACCGAAGCCGGAGCAGAGTAGAGCAAAGCGGAGCAAGAAAGAAAATAGTGGAGTAGGGTAGAGTACACCTAGATCTGGAGAGAGGACGATAATGATAAGTTGGATGTATTGCTCAATTCTTGATGTCGCACTCCCTCCTAGCTACCGCGCTGCTCCCTTCCCGCCGCCTGCTGGCTACCTCCGAGTTCGTCGTGCCACCGCCCGCTTGCCCGCAACACCTCTCTGCTCGTCCACGCTGCCACATGCTCACCTTGCACCCCGCGCCGCCTCACACATGATTGCCGTCACGTCTTGGTGCCACGTCCACCGGCCGTCGCTCGCCTACGCAGTCCGCGTCCGCCAGTCGTTACTTGCCTTCGCAGCCTGCACCTTCGCCCGCTCACCACTCAAAGGTCGGAGCTGCCTCTTGCAGTCCTACAACCACTCCCAGGACCCGTACGACTACCTTGTAGTTGCTACGACTACGCACTGTAGCCGTACGATCATGTTCGAGAGGCTACGACCACCTCTTGAGTCGTCACGATCGCTCTATTGGTTCGCCGACCACCCTGGCAGTCGTTACGACCACGTTGTGACCTCTCCGATCACTTATCGTTGCTCCAACCATATAGTCGTAACTTCAGCTGAAGTTACGACTACATTCACCGCTGCTGCACTGCACTTCCTTCGACCCCATAGTAGGCTCTATCGACTGCTGTGGTCATAACGCTTTTTATGACCACACCTTCTGCTCTGTGACCGTGGTTGTAACTCATTTACGACTACGTCTTCAGCACCTGCCACAGCCACGAATCTGGCACTTCATGGAACTTTTCCAGAATGGGATGACCAAACCGGTGCAACATACGTCTCTTCCAATCGGTTGATCTAGTGGATGGAACTATGGGACGACTCTGTATTTGCAAACCGGTGAGGTACGCAACAACTAGCAGAGTGATGATCATCTCCCCTACTGAAAGTGAAACATGTGGTATCTCCGGTCTCTACTAGTCAACGAGTGCTGATAGAAGTGATGAGTCCAGCGCGAACGACAGCCCAATGTGCATCATCCTTGCCATGGGTAGCAACCCAGCGGGCTATAGAACTAGAACGTATTGATCGTCAAGAGGCCATTCCTCTTGAGCTTTTCGGAAAAAGGGGGCAATCCGTCACCGCTCGACCATGCCCGACAACAATGCTGGCCATCCCAGGATTGGTCCAACAACGTGCCACCCCCGAGACCACCACCAGCAATCATTCCCTGTAGTGCAAAAAATAGTATGTCGGTGTCAAACAGTGCTAAATACAGCTGACCATAACCAAGAATAATCACGCTGCGGACGTACGTACATATTTCCTAAATTGCATTTTCTTCTTTCTAGCTTGCTATTGTGATTAAATGCAAACTAATACTATTTATTGCAATTAGCACTAATTAATTATGATTAGATTAATTAAACATGATTAACGCTAATTACAATGCTAATTAGGGATACAATGCGTACCAACCCATCATTTTTTACAGCTTTCTGTAATCGCAGAAGAGTAATAGATATATACATCGGACATATATAAAATTATTTTAGCTATTTCTCTGACTCGTATTTTTGCAGTTATTTACAATAAATAAGTATGGCTACTTACATGAACACATCCGTCAACTAAACATAGCTACCTAGCATATTCCATATTACAAAACCATAGTTATGCTAATGAAACGCTAATGATATACTCAACGTGTTGCTCGCATGCGAATAAAGCATACCTTTTTTCGAAGGTATTTACCTGCTCCACAATGCTTTCAACTGCGAAGGATGATAAATCACAGCTACACTACCTCCCTACGCTTTCGCTCGATAGAAAATATCATTTCTTTCCTACTCCCTCGTTGCACTCTCGTTCAGCAAGAAATCGATTGCAATTCACATTTTATGCGCAATAAAACAATAATTTAACGTCGTGTTGCGTCATCACCCATACGATTCCCTTACGTTAGAAGCCAAACCGCGTGCTGCCCTGTGATACCCCAGCCCTCTACCCATGCGCACCTGCTGGACAACTGTCAGCTACTAGAGCTCGGCAACAACTTACCAAACAATGGTGGCTCGACAGGCTAGAGGTGGCTTGGTAGCGCCCTACCCCACCTGCTGCCGCATGCGAGCGTCCTGCCGCGTGCCACCCATCCTGCCGAGCAAAAGGGGCGCGATAGTGTCGCCTACCGGCTACCGCACCTTTTTAGTTTGGGAAGAAGGTCATTTGTACCAAAAAAAAAAAAGGTATCCAGAGATCAAAATCAAAAGAAAAAATGTGTCTACAGTAACAAATACGTTAACAGTTCCAATTGTACCACATAATGCAACATAGCAAATACTATGCAACAGCTGTACATTGACAACACATAATTGGGAAACACCGGCTGCTTTGTTCATATACGAAATGTTGATTCCTTGATCCACGTGCTCACGCAAAACCAACATCGCACATGTGTAGCTAAAGGGCCTGTTCTTTTTGACTGTAGCTAGTGACTTTTGAGCTATTTATATAAGAGATTACAGAGTAACAAGAACTCATGTGTGGTTTTTACCAATATAAATAAAGTCAGTAAAGTATGTATTACAATTAACTACTAAATCCTATCTTGAAAAATACTCCGTTTAAAAGCTAGTTACTGTAGAAAAGTCGAAAAGCAGTTTTTAGAAGCTGAAAAGAACAAGGCCAAAATCGGTCAGATGCTCTGGATCAAATTAGTTACAATTGTGTGTCCTTTCTGATTTCTATGAAGATTCAAGGGCCCAATTACGAATCCTGTTTAACATATAAAACCATCCACAATTACCATTCATCCATAAACCAGGCAGCACCAGATCACATGGGAACTGTAAAGTGCAGAACCTTATCAGATCACATTAAGTGAAAGGTCATATCATAAGCAAACCAAGGCTGAGAGAAGGCAAGACAGATGAAACCAAGATACAGCACAAACAGCATATGTAAAACCAAGTAAATAGTTGGCAAGTTATAGCTTCGGAAATAACATAGCAACGAGTACTCAAAAATTCTGACCAAACATCATCTTGTATTCTTGTCCACAGAAAACTGCACAAATTATCGAAGAAAGCTAGCAGTAGCATGTCTATCTATCACAATGACAAGCGGTTCCTCATCTACAACTTAATAGGCTTATAGGCGGCATCTTATGCAGTGGTGGCAGCAGCAGCCTTGATGGCAGAAAGCTTGGACCTCCTCTTCGCCAAGCTCTCGCTCCTGCGCTCCCTCTGCTCCTTGAGCCTCTGGGCAAGCAGCTTCTGGTACTCAGCAGCCTCAGACTTCTTCTTGGCAATTCTCTGCTTCTTCTTGGCAATCCTCGCCCTCTTCCTCTGGAGGGTCAAGGGAGTGACAAGCCTCTGGATCTTGGGAGCCTTGCTCACCTTCTTGCCTGCAGGACAAAATTAACCGTTGGATAGTGAAAAGGACGTTAATATAAATGGAAGGCTAGTTTCGTGTCAGCTCCAAACTTGCCATTACATGACTTGTGCCCATGCAAGACTAAAGGGTCAAGGAATTGACACCTTATATCTTTCAAGCAATTCTATGTCACATATTTAAACATTATCTAAATTGGTCAGTTTTGTATAGTGACAAGCAAGGCATCCTCTTGGCAGCAGCCAGAAAAGTAGCACAACCATGCAGTCAAAGATAAACATAATATAGCAAGGCAACTAAAGTATAACATCAGGGATTAGGGACACTCACCGCTCTTTGTAGTGAAGGTCCTGCGGTAAGTGTTCACATACTTGCGGACATCATCATCTTTGGCAAGGTTGAACAGCTTCCTGATCTTAGATGCCCTCTTGGGTCCCCTCATCCTGGGCTTCTCAGTGTCAGTCAAGCCAGGAAGATCATTCTCACCCTTCTTAACAATAACCAAGTTGATGACAGAGAGATCTTGGCTGACAATGCAACCACGGACAGACTTTCTTCTACGCTCACCATCACGCCTGCCATATCCACGGAAGCAGGGGGTACCTGTCAATATTCACATAAGAACTTTTGTACAGTTATATATCAAATCATATCATTGTGAAAATGGAGTAGAAGACACCTACCCCTGTGGAGCAGAAGGCGGACACGTCCAGCAACTAGTACACCTTGCTTCATGGGGAAACCTTGCTTGTCACAACCTCCCATAATCTTGAAGACATAACCCTTGAATTCCTGTAAAAACAAACAAATTTAGTGACCCAATTCTTTACATTGTAAAGAAGTAAATAATCATCAAAGAAATTGTCAAAGAAATTACTTCGCCAAGAGCATCACCGCTAACTTCCTGAGAGATCCTCTTATCATAAAATGCACGGCTGCACGATTCATAAAAAAGCATTAGTTAATTATCATTACAACCACACAATTGATAAAAAAGAATTAGTTAATGATCATTACAACAAAAGTTCCTAACTAAACTTCACACCAAATGATCACAGATAATTAACACCATTCTGCTTCCGCCAAGAAATAATAAAAACCAAGCATACTCTTTACAACATATAGGGGACCGGAAAGCTCACTCTTTAAGATCACACTTGATCAAGATACAAGTTACAAAATACATGAGCTCGCAGCTAAACCAAACCCACAGTTCCATTAGAACAACAATCCCTTCCCCCTTCTCTTTTCTGATTCAACAGCAGGTAACTAACTGTAATTCTACAGAGCCAACTAAGATTCATCAAACAACAAAATATTGACCAAAATACTATCACTCCATTTAGACTCGTGTGACAAGAATTTTTTACTTCCCAAGATTGAACATTGGAAGCATAGTAAGAAGGTCAAACACAGCAACCAATTCCACATCCCCATTCCGTTAAGCTTGCTGACAGAACATGCCAACCTAAGCCACTGAGAACAGAAGTCTCCAAGATTTCCCTAATCCGATTTGATGCACCATTACTCTTTCGCACTAAATCGTAACCAAAATATTAACCCAACCAATTCTTCTAATATTTCCCAAGTAAACTAGAAAGCAAGACCAGAAACATCACTATCTATCACGTATACAAACGCATCAACCTCAAACACCACCACTCGATCATACAATGGTTCAGATTCAATTAAGGCAATTCCTAGTATTGAAGCTAAGCTAATACACTCAAAAGTAGTACCTTCCACACGCTATTTCCATGTATCTAAGCACAGATCGAGATCGAGAGAAGACAAGAAAACTCACAGCTTCTGGTCGTCGTCGATCTCGAGCTTCTTCTGGCACCCGGTGGTCGGGTTGGCGATGTTGAACTGCGAAAAAACTCAGGGACAAAATCAGATCAAATCGCAGCAAGAACTTATCGGATCGGGAGAATTGCAAGGGGGGAGAAATGGGTACCTTCATGGTGGCGTCACGTCGCGAGCTCGAGGCGTCGGGGAGCCCGGGCTATGGGTGGCGGCGGCGGCACTAGGGTTAGGCTTTTCGGCTGAGAGTGGAGAAGATGGCGCGCGGCGGAGGTTAGTAGGTGCGTGCGGGCTTGGGGTTTGTGAGCGGACGCGAGGGTTGATCTCAGCCGTTGGAAGTTGGAACGTTGCCTCCGCCGTTGGATTGGATTATCTGGTCGGTAGAGCGGGTCATGGGTTTGGTTTTCGGTCCGCATGTGGTGCTGTGGCTCCATGATTCGCTTGGTCCATATATTGCAAACTCCGCCGGAATTGTTTTCTAAACAACCCAATTAACACATTGTATTACAAGATTTCAAAAAAAAACATCATATCATAAGATTTGGAAAAAAAACACATCGTATTACAAAGTAGCCGTCTTTGTTCCAAAAATTATAGGGTGCGTATACGTGTGAGGTCACGGTGATTTCAACGATCTTATCCAAGGTGGGCCATGAATTCGACCCAACAAACTTATCAACAATGGTGCCAGCCATGCCAGGAAGCTACAGTTGCAATTGATATAATTGTGATCATTAATTTTCTTTTTGTTGTTGGAATTTTGCAAAATTCATTTTTTTAGTATTCGGTGTTGTTTGATTTTTAGGGTGCGTGCATTCGGCGAGCATGATCAGACCCTTGTAAACTACGCCAGTCTAACTATTAAGCGCTTTGACCGGTGATTGACGGTTTGAATGCCATCATAACAGTAGTCTGATTAGTGGCCAGTCTGATCGGTAGGATAGTAGCGGCCTTACACCTTAACCTAGACCAACTAAACTAGCATTTCGGCCTTAGGTCGTTGGGCCACTATACCTGTAAACCCAACTATAGAGCAACAACTAAGGGATCTTGGACCATCTCCCTCCAAAAATTTACCCTCCTTCCCACAACCGATGTAGGATTGTGAGAGGAGGGTAAGCACCGTTTGAAGCAAGCTTACGAAAAGATTGCCTTGCTACCTATTCCCAAATTGAGCTAGACAGAGTCGAAGGGAAAGAGAAAATGCTTTGTCCGATTCGGATACTAAGGGCCAGTTTAGTAGAGCTTCGGATTCTCATTTTCAGCTTCTGCTCTAGCTTATATGAAAACCCACTTCTTTGATAATCAGGAACTACATCTGAAAAACGTTTGAGTAGTAGGTTGGCTCCAGAAACATAAGAGGGAGTTGAAGACAAATAGACCATGTTGCTCCTGGTTATAACACTTCAATGTCTTTTTAGGCCGATCATCCATCGTAGGTGGTGCCAAATCGAGCTTATGTTTCGTTTTGCTTTGAGCCAAATCGTAGGTGGCGCCATTGTCTCTAGGTGACTAAGTTCACAAGCTCTAAAAGGTAGAAAAATTTGAGAACAAGCGTCCGTGCATTGAACTGAATAAGTGGCACAATGATCTCTGATTAACTGTAACGGCAAAGCCATGTCATCTACTTATGCACATCACTACATCAGTGAAATTGTTAGTCAATTGTGGCGTTAGTTTTCTTTATTGGTAAGGACCTTGGAGTCCAGTGGAACTTCCAACGATCAAAATTTCAAACTAGGCCACCAGCATCATCAAAAAAGAATTGCAAGAATAGATTTTTCTAGAATAAAAAGGATTCCAACATCACCTAATAGTTTTCAATCCATATAAAGAACTACTTAACCTTTAAAATGGCTTTTCTAGTTACTCCCCATGATCATGAATGCCTTTTTTATGAGGATTTATTCATCATATACCCTCCTCATAGATGGAAATTCAGGATTTACCCTCCTGACCCACGTGTCAGTGACTTATGATGACCCCACATGTCATTGAGGTGGGAGGGTAAATCCTGAAATCCCCAATTCAAGGGAGGGTATATGATGAAGATCCCCTTTTTATGAGGTCTGAACTCTGAATGGGTTAACATTTATCACTAGCTCTGAAAAAAATGACTATATCTATCTTAGCACACAGCAGTAGTATGAAGCATAAAGATTATCAAGGTCTGAGAAATCAAGTCTAGTACATATACCATATCAACATGGTATGCAGTATGTTTCATATTACAAAGCTAAGTGTATCATCTCAACTCATAATTTACATGCTGAAGATATTTGAATGATTTTGTGCAGCCGATGAAACCCATAAAACAAAAATATTCCATTCTTCATACATTTGTTCAATGTCCCACATACATAACTTTTTCTGTCAAGTACCTGACGATAGACATAATTAAGCAACAATTTTGATGCATAAATCATATAAGCAAGCAAAACCAAATGGGCATAATCAAGTAACTGACGATGTACATGGAAACTAAAAATTGCCTACAGTATATGAAGCCCACAACACTAATAATTTATATGTGCATCCAGCATAGCTTTAAGTTGGTTGTAGTTTGCATCAGAAGTCCTTCAAACATCTCTATTGTATTGTCACTGTTGTTTGGTTGTAGTTAAACCCAAGTTCTGTTCCTGTGTCTTGAGCATGAAATTGACATAGAGCAGATAAGAAAATCAATATAAAAGTACTAGATTCAGCTATAGATATAAGTTCTTTGGCTATAAATATCAATTATTTTAGCCACCCAATGGTCACTATACTAGCAGCACTATTCGAAGATTTGTGCAGAGCATAGAAGCAGTACCAAAAAAGGAGGGCTCTTGCAGCATACTAATTAGTGAGATAACATCTAATGAGTATGTGAATCTGTGCGTCAACTCACCAAGTGGAAAATGTGAAGACTGGAGAGGGAATTAGGATAATTTTACGGGAGAAAGTAGTGATTCACAATAATGAATTTCTGAGCAGAGCTATGAACTCCACTCCTCCCACAAGAAAGATGAATCAAGAACAAGAGGAAGCACACTTCGAACGGAAGGAACAAGCATACGCACCCAAAACAGAACATTGACAGAGCAAGTACAAACAACATCATATACGGGTGGCGAGAGCTAGGGTTGGCGGTGGCGGTGATGATCCAGGAGAGGAGGCCGGCAGACAGCAAGAGTTACGGTTGGGAGCGATGGCGATGGCCCATGAGAGGAGGTCGGCAAATGAGGAGAGCTACAATTGGGAGTGGCAGCGGTGGTCTATGTGAGGAGGCTGGAAGATATCGAGAGGAGAGGATGACGGTGGTCGAGGAGAGGAGGTCGGTGGTCGAGGAGAGGGTGCCGATGGTCGGCGAGAGGAGGCCGGCGAATGGTGAGATCTAGGGTTAAGAGCGAAGGCGAAGATTAGGGTTAGACGGGCGAGAGCTCACCTTGCCGGGAACAGTGGACGAAGGGGAGGTCACCGTCGAAGTCACCGATGTTGCTGTTGGATATCTAGTCAATTTTCGGCATATTTTAATCCAGAAATTCAGCATATAAAACATGACATAAACATGCACGAGTGATCTATTAACGATGTATTCATATTTGCTAACGAACAAGCTAACAGAAACATCTATTAACATATTCGTAGCGCACGTAAACAAATACACCGTAAAAGTTTTAGATTTATACCTCGGCGGGGCGATGTCGGAGACACCGAGGCGCCGTTACCATCGATCGACATGATGGCCTATTCGATGTAGTCGATCAAGACGTGATGCGAGACGGCTTGATGCAGAAGATGTTCGCGATGCGCGCCCGCGAATGATTCACCACCGTGAAGGAGACGTCGCAGATTGAGTAGTCGCGGCCGATGCGCCCTAAAAACTTGATCGCCCGCCTACCCGCGGTACACAAACGGACGGTTCCGAGGCCTACTCGCCGTAAACTTGTGCGCGCAGTTCGACCGGAGATTGCAGAGCAAGAACAAAAACAGAGGAGAGAAAAGCGCTATTTCGTATGGAGAGGAGAGCCTTCTTATCTTCGTTGAAGAGACTGTAATCGCAGACATTACTCAAAGTAATCGCAGCCATAATCCTCACCGCATCGCGCGACCATCGGTGCATTTCGTTTTCGAATAGATAAAGAAAACGCGCCGCACTTCGACTGGCGCGCGCGACGCATACACACGCACACGCACGCGCACGCACGACGCGGACGGCTCGGCTCGGCTCGGCCGGCTCGGCATGGCGTGGCGAGGCGAGCGAGCGAGCAGCAGCGCGCGTGTAATGGCTCTCTCAATTTCACAAGGGGTTACCACGCCCACCTTTTAAAGTGGTGTAACTCCCACTCAATTCTCCATATGGGACTAAATGCTTTACACCTAGCATTAATAGTGGGCCTAGGAATTTCATTTGATTAATTGCTAAATTAATAATGGACCAAGCCACCAATTAATCTAACAATCCCCACCAAATTTCAAGGCACACGAGAAATGCTCTCGATTCTATTGTTGTTTGATATACCAGTGTTTCGATGGAGACCGTTAAGTTGAACATCCATCTAGGAAAGGAGTTACACTCATCCACAATCCAACAATGGACTAAGCCTTGAATTGACAGTTTTGAAAGCGAACAAGTTTTACCCAATTCCTTTACTAGTACTAGGTCGCCTAAAGCATCCCCTCCGGTTGGAGCGTATAAGTCATACTCCATGCCTATTCATGAGTATCTAGAGATCACCCAAATCTCATAGATCGTGACCAGCAATCGAACTCATATAGGTGTGATCTTTCTAAGATGTCCTGTAGGCCGACATCTCGCTTTAAAAAGCCACTTGGATCACATTAAAGTAAAAACCAACCTGCCATACGGAGAATAGAAGAGAAGCGCATCATCAAGAAATGAGCCTTGTAAAGGTCTCTCCTCCGACCAACCAACAACTTGTTTCACCATCCTACTTCACGGATCTCCGATCACATAGAACAAAGTTACCACCGTGTTATGACTCATGTGGGTCTCAGCCCATCTCACTCGATGCACTATCTATCACATTACGTGATAAACCCTTTGTAAATTGGTTCGCCAGATTTTAGTTGTTCGACATAGTCCATGCTATAACTCCGAGTTTTTCAGCTTTCGATGCACTTCAACCGCCTCTTAACATGCCTAGATGACTTCATGTTGTCCTTAGAACTGTTCACCTTGATAATTACATCGATTATCACAATTCATCGTGATAGCCCAGACGGTTTTTCAACCACCGGCAGATCCATAAGGAGTTCACGGCCACTCGGCCTCAACAGCATGGCGGTATCTAACGCCGTGAGTTCGCTTCCATTGTTGACCTCGTTAAGATGGTCTCGCTTGCAAGACTTCCAGAAACAAAGACCACCTCCAAGTGTGAACACATATCCACTCGTGGCTTTTATCTCATCAAGATCGAGATCCATTTGAATCACTATATCCCTCCAGCACCTTTGGGTACCCAAAGATAGTGAATGCCATAGCTCACATTGCCTTTAGATAGCGCATCACTCTCTCAAGAGCACGCTAATGATCATCTCCCGATTTGAAACAAACCGCTTAGCTTGCTCACAAACAAACGAGATGTCGGGCCTCGTAGCACTAGCTAAATACATCAATGAGCCAATGATCCGGGAGTATCTCAATTGATCCCTTGTTATTCTTCGCTTTTTCCTCAATAACACACTAGGATCATAAGGAGTAGAAGCAGTTTGCAGTCACTATAACCAAAGCGACTCAAAACCTTATCCACATAGTGGGATTGCAGTGTAACCCCACCATCACCTTCTCTCGGTAGCTTAATGTTAAGAATCACATCACCACTCCCAAATCTTTCATCTCAAAATTCTTGGACAGAAGTCCTTGACCTCCTCAATCACATTGAGGTTGGTCCCAAAAATCGATATGTCATCAACATACAAGCACAAGATCACTCCTTCTCCCCACCATAGCGATAGTACACACATTTGTCACTTCATTCACAACAAAGCCAGCAGATGTCAAAGTTTTGTCGAACTTCTCATGCCATTGCTTAGGTGCTTGCTTTAGGCCATACAAAGACTTTAACAACTTGCACACCTTTCCTTCTTGACCTTCTACCACAAACCCGTCGGTCGATCCATATAAATCTCTCCTCCAACTCTCCATTTAGGAAAGTTGTCTTAACGCCCATTTGATGAACGAGCGGCACCATGAGAGGCAGCGTGGCAAGTAGTACTCGAATTGTGGTCAATCGGGCAACAGTGAATAAGTATCAAAGAAGTCCTCGCCTTCTTTCCGGTATAACCTTGGCCACAAGCCTTGCCTTGTACTTTTCAATTGTACCATCGGCCTAAACTTTTCTTGAAAACCCATTTACATCCTACATGTGTTTACACCCATAAGGACGGTCAACGACCTCCCAAGTTCCATTAGACATAATAGAGTCAATCTCACTCCGCATCGCTTCCTTCCAATAGTCGTCATGAGAGAAGAATATGCCTCTTCAATGGTTCTAGGAGTGTCATCCACGAGGTATACAATGAAATCATCACCAAAAGACTTTGCAATCCTCTGCCTCTTACTCTTTCGAGTAACTTCATTGTTATCCTGTGATTTTCCACAGTATTTCCTCAACATGTTCTATCGGCACAAAAGAATCAAGGGAAATTATAGGTTCTTGACTAGATAAGCTAGGTACATCACATTTCATAGGAAATTCATTCTCAAAAATGTAGCGTCTCGACTCTATGATTGTACCAACACGCATGTCGTACTCAGCTTTTATAATTAAGAACCTATAACCCACGCAGGTGCATAGCATAACCAAGAAATACACAATCTACGGTTTTTGGTCCAAGTTTGCGCTTCTTGACAATTGGCACGTTAACTTTGGCCAAACATCCCCAAAGCGCAAGTATGAGAGAGTCAACTTCTTCTTTTCCCATTCCTCGAATGGTGTTACTTTATTCTTTGTAGGAACTCTATTCGTGACATGACACGCGGTCAATATAGCCTCACCCCACCATTCCTTAGAAAGTCCCGCATGTCTAACATGGCGTTAACCAAATCGCTTAGAGTGCGATTCTTTCTTTCAAAGAACCCCGCTTGACTCGGGAGAATAGCGAGGCGCCCTCTCATGAATAATTCCATGTTCCTCGCAATAAAGTAAACTCATTTGAAAAATACTCTCCCCACGATCGACCTTACCCGCTTGATTTTCCTCTCAAGTTGGTTTTCTACCTCACTTTATAGATCTTAAAGTAATCCAACGCTTCATCTTTTGTTTTTAATAAGTACACGTAGCAAAATCTAGTGCAATCATCTATAAGCGCCATGAAATATTTCTTTCCACCTTTAGTCAACACGCCATTCATCTCGCACAAATCGGAATGAATGAGTTCTAACGGTGCCAAATTCTCGCTCTTTGCTACCTTGTGAGGCTTGCGAGGTTGTTTCGATTGAACACACGCATGGCACTTAGAACCTTTGACCAAAGTGAATTTCGGATTAAACTCATATTAGCTAAGCGCCATACACCCAAAATTAACATGACAAAGTCGTGAATGCCAAACATTAGATTCATCATCATCGCTACACACATGGTTCACAAATTTATTATAAGAATCCATCAAAGAAAAGCGGAACAAGCCTCCGCTCATAGCCTTTACCAACAAATGTTCCATACTTAGACACGACACATTTATTGGACTCAAATGCAAGCCTAAAATCATCTCTACACAAGAGAGATCCCGACGAGATTTTTCTTTATGGAGGGGACATGCTGACGTTCTTCACTGCACGGTCTTTCCCAAGTAAACTTCGATCGACCGCACCAACACCATGAACAGCTGCATGCGATCCGCTTCCCATCAACAAGGAGGAACCTCGATGCACTGATAAGATGAAAACAAGGAAATATCAGCACACACATGAATATTAGCACCGTGTCAACCCACCACTCGTGTGATTGACAAACGAAAGAAGCAGTAGGTAAATAATTACCATACCCGATGTTCCTCCAAAGATCACTAATAACCATGTTGGCGCACTTCTTCCGCTTATCCTTGCGGTCCGGACAATCCTTAGCCCAATGGCCGAATCACCGCACACAAAGCAAACCGCCTTTCCTTTGCCTTTCTTCTTAAACTCGAGAGTAGCCTTGGGCTTGACAAAAGGCTTATTTTTCTTTTTATTGTGGGAAGCCTGTGGGTTCTTCTTCTGCACCAAATTGGCACTAGAACCTCCCTCAGCAGCAACTTTCTTGCCACGAGTATCTTTTGCCCTCGCCTTCTCTTCAACACCAAGAGTGCCAATGAGATCAGTAACACTGAACTCCTGCCTCTTGTGTTTTAGAGAAGTAGCAAAATCCGACCAAGAAGGTGGTAACTTGGCGATAATACCGCCAGCCACAAACTTGTCCGGTAACTCGCACTTATTGTTCTCAAGCTCCTTTGCCGCTCAATCTCATGAGCTTGTTCTACTACGTAACGGTCATCGACCATCTTGTAGTCATAGAACCGCTCCATGACATACGACCACCGCCAAAGATCGGAAACTCCGAACTTGGCCTCAAGTGTATTCCACATCTCTTTGCCCGTAGGCAAATGCATGTACACATCCACAATGTTATCTCGCCGATGTTGACAAGTGCACCTCAAACAAGTTGTCCGCTAAATTGAACTTGCGCTCGCCCTCTGCAGACAGAGGCTCGCTGGCTTGCCTTGTGCAACATGAAAACATTCCATGGCAGAAACCACAGGATCGCACGCACGCCATCTCTTATAATTGGAACCATCAAACGGAGGTGCGGTTTAAGCGACGCAGCAAAGCCAACTACCAAAAAGACCTATCAAGTTTTTGGATTGTTGGATATCTAGTCAATTTTCGCATATTTTAATCCAGAAATTCAGCATATAAAACATGACATAAACATGCACGAGTGATCTATTAACGATGTATTCATATTTGCTAACGAACAAGCTAACGAAACATCTATTAACATATTCGTAGCGCACGTAAACAAATACACCGTAAAAATTTAGATTTATACCCTCGGCGGGCCGTGTCGAGACACCGAGGCGCCGTTACCATCGATCGACATGATGGCCTATTCGATGTAGTCGATCAAGACGTGATGCGGGGACGAAGCTTGATGCGGGAAGATGTTCGCAGTGCAGTCCCGCGAATGATTCACCACCGTGAAGGAGACGCCCCAGATTGAGTAGTCGCGCCGATGCGCTCCCCAAAACTTGATCGCCCGCCTACCCGCAGTACACAAACGGACGGTTCCGAGGCCTACCGCCGTAAACTTGTGCGCGCAAGGTTCGGACCGAGATTGCGAGAGCAAGAACAAAAACAGAGGAGAGAAAATCGCTATTTCGTATGGAGAGGAGAGCCTTCTTATGCTGTTCTATTGTAACGAAAAAAATGAAGAGATCGTAATCGCAGACATTAGTTACTAGTAACAAAGAACCTTGCTACTCAGGCCTGCGCAAGCCACCGAGTTCTCCTGCTCAAGTTGTTGAGGTCGCCTACTCGCCTGCTGCGTTGGCAATCGGGCACGACAGGTACAGATAGTACTCGCCCATACCTGTATCTACGATTCTGATTTACGTCCACAGGTATACCCGCGAAGGATGACGGGCGAAAAATCTCGCCCATACCCGTCGCCCGCGGGTACCTGTCGCCCATAAGTATACCGTTTACTTGCGAACTAAAAGTCAGCATCTGAGAGTTGAACTAATAACAGATACATATAGACAACAACCGTTGCTAGGAAATGTAATAACTATCGAAAAAAATTTATAACAATCAATAACAATTAGAGACATGGAAAAGTTTATAACAATCAATAGTAATTAGAGATATTGTTATGATTGCGCCACCTGTCAATCTATATCGCGGTAAAAGGGCAGGGGCGGGGTACGGGTGGAGCTTACCCATACCCAGGGGCGGAGCTGCATGGGCTTGAGGGGGTTCCCAGGAATCCGGGTCCAAAAATTTTTTAGTTATTACTAGTAAACATTCACCCTTTGTGCATCCCCTTGGCCCAATATGGTGTACCCCTAGCCCAACAAACACCCTCACTCGCCCCTGTCCAGCCCATTCTCCCACCGTCCTATGCTCTCACGCGTGACCCGTTGCACCCCCTCCGTTTTGCTCTAGCTCCGCCACTGCCATACCCGTGCCCATTTACCCGACAGGTAGAGTGTCCCCCATTCCCATACCCATGGGTAAAGAAAATATCTCATACCTGACTCCATTAAGGTATTTATCCACAGATATACGGATAAACAGGCACAATTGCCATCCTTAGTCGCTCCTCGCCTGGACGTGTAAGAGGAGAACTCCGCCCCAAGTGGGAAACAGACGGCAGCCAAATTGGTAAGCAGTGATAAAAGCGGGTAATTTCCCAACACTCCTAAGATTTATTTGGTTTCGGGTTTGTTGGCTCCTCACGAGAATCCATCCAAATCACTTCTCTTTGCTGGTTTATTTTTTAACATGTTTCTTATGAGAATCAGAATCCAGTTATTTTGAGAAGTGAAGTATTTGGCACAGATCCACTAGATCCGAACAAAAAATTAGGAGTAGGAGCTCTACCAAATAGACCATGTAAATCCAATCCGTGTCTGAGTCGGCTTCGCATCGATAGATCTGCATGCATGCATCCGTATAAACCTCACGTACCCAGCAGCAATTCCATCTTTCCATCCTCTCAGCTATACCTAGAAAGCTCAGGCGCACAGAAGCACCTGCGCACAAGACCATGGACAAGAAGAAGGCAACACCGTCGGTGCCAACCGCAATCGGCAACGAGGGCGTCACTTTCACCGCCATGTCGAAGGAGGAGCTGGTGAAACTCTGGGAGGACCTCATGGACGAGGACAAGGACTCAAGGAGGTGGTGGAGGAGATGTTCTGGGAGGCGCTCATGCGGGACGTCGCGGCTAAATACAAGGAGATCGCTCGCCTCGCCAGGAAGGAGGAGGGTGACTACCCGCACGCCAGTTCTTCAATCCATGGCAGCCATTTGTTTGAATATACTGGAATAACGCGTTGAGGCCTTGTTTGGATGGGCCAGGATTGGACCGAATCTCGGTCCGTCCAAGAAGTCCTAGAGAGAAATTTTGCTTTGTTAGCTTGTGTGTGTTTCCATATGTTTGCACAACTTCATGTCCAAAACTAAGCATGTAAGGTTTAACCACTATTTACCATACATGCATGGCACACCAGTTTTAACGCCCGCTCTGAAATACGATTTTTACGATTAGATGCTAAGAAACGTGAGCGCGATACGATATTGCACAGCAGTACGCATTTACTGCGATGGAATACAATGCAAGCTACAATGTTGCAAAAGATGGTAGAAATTGCAGAGGAACTATGGGCCGGTTAAATACAGAACTGAGAACAAGGATTTTGCTAAGAATACCAGCATGTAAATGCATCTTATTTATACACAGCAATGCCATCTCTCGGTTACAGATAATATGTGATCCAGAAGCAAAGCGAAACATGATACAACAGGGATCCACATACAGATCGAACACCAAGAAAGCTCGCCGCTACTTTAAACCACGCATGAGCATCACAATGCGCATACAAAATCCCCACTGTTCTCAATGTCAATGTCGTCGATATCATTGATATCAATGTCATCAAGATCCAGGCTCCCCAGGCAGGCTACCTGCCCAGCAAGCTTAAGGGTATCGCCTGGTTTCCGTGCTTCTTGAATGATCGCCATGACTTCCTCCAGGCTCTGCGATGGTGTGTTCATGTCTGCCAACTGCATGCTCCTTTGGTACTCATCAGTCATCTCAATGGGCAGGTTTTTTAGGAACCATGGGTGGTTCTTGATCTCTGCGATGGTTATCCGCTGCACGAATCAAAAGGTGACTATTAACACCTGCAAAACTGATGCTGCTTGATGCTTAAGAACTGAATTATTTCAGGACAAGAATTGCCTGCTCAGGATTTCCAACGAAAATTCGGGACAGCAGATGACTGCACTCCATTGAAACTCTAACATAGTCCGGAATTGAGTACTGTACACTGAGTATCCTCTGTGAAAAACACCAATAAGTTTCATATTTAGACAGTGATTAGGATCAGACACAAGAAATTCAAAAATATCATAAAGGAAAGATAGGAATGGGTGCACTCACAGTGATTGTCTTGCGGAAGTTCCTTGGGTCATCAGGGTCCTCAAAAGGATATGCACCGACAAGCATCACATATAGTGTTACTCCACAAGACCAAACATCAGCGACCTAAAATTGCACGTGGTGGTGTCTGAAGGCTTCAGATGCGGCACTTAGACCATTGAAATTATGGAGCAGCAAAAGAGACTTTACCTTTCCATCATATTCTTTTCTAGACAGGACCTCTGGAGCAATGTATGCTGGTGTGCCAACAGTTGATTTCGGTTGAGAGTGCAAGACAGAAGACTGAAAAATGAAAGAGAGCCGAAGGGAGGGTACTGGTTTAGGCGATGAAATGTGATTGTCAGAGGCTATAATCTGCACAGGCATACCTTGGAGTAACCAAAGTCACAAATCTTAAGCCGAGGTGCGACACTACCATCCAAGAGAGTATTTTCTAGTTTCAGATCTCTATGACATACTTGCTGCAGGCAAAAAAGGAAAAAGTTGGTATAGTGTGAGGAGTGTTTCACTTAGTTGCTATTTGCAAGTCAACTTGATAGAATTGGTACCATAGAATGACAATAGCTCACTCCAGAGATCAGTTGTTGGAAGAAGAACCTTGCCTGATGATAATAATGAGTAAATAGTCAATGTAATGACACGTGCCCTCACAAGAATATTTCAAAGATTGTTGCAAATATTCTCTACCTCATCCTCACTAAATCTCCCCGCATTGCAGATCCTTTCAAATAGCTCACCACCAGAGGCATATTCCATAACTATTGCCAAATGTGTGGGAGTTAGCACGACCTGAAAAACTAAGTACTACTTTAATTTTTAAGCCTGGATACAGTTTGGAATATTAAACCTTGACAATCAGACAAACATAGATGATGTTTCATGATGAAATGAAAGAAACAGCTGTGGAAACTGCTAGCAAAACTCACAAGGCTCCCATGTTTCTAAACTCCCTGCTCAACAGGCAGAGAGTATATATTCTCAAGAGGAAACAGAGAGAATCTAACGTAGCCCTGATCACAACTGTGCATAAGTTAAAAAAAAGGGCCCAAAAAAGGTAAAGATGCTTCGTCCTACAAGACAATATCATATGAGGATTTTTTTCATTTCAAACAGTTTTGGAAAAATCAAATTCTTCCAACCAAGAGGAAATAATCACACCAAAGATTAGTAAATCAGATATGTAGAACCACAGTGGAAAGTATGGGGTGCAAATGAAAAGGTTTAACAGAACACCCAACAAGCTGCAGCAGAAGAACAAGAGGCGTAAGCCTTTCAGGTATCAATTGGAACAGTACTAGTTGAATTACTGGTTGTAAATAATCATGATGTGCTGATCAATGCCCTGGCAATCTAAATAACAAATCAACTTCCCTGAGTAGTGAGCAACACTACCAGGAGCAAGACAAAGTTAAGCTGATACGCATTCAACAATTCAATGCAAGTAGCCTACCAGTCCCACCAGGGAAAAAAGTATGTAGGTTCATGCAAAGCATACACACTAAAGTGGTCAGCATGTTTAAAGTTAAACAACATAGTAAAGATAGAAAAGAAAACACCAAGGGTGAAAATAATGAAACTCAAAAGATAAGAGTCGCCATCAAAAGAGTTCTTCAAAATGTGCAACTAAACTTTTAAGTTATGTATTCCATTTGTCCTATAAAAAATAGAGGCGGACTACAGATAACCATCACTTTCTATCTAGAAAAGGTCTTCCCCGGAAAAGAGCAGAAACAATTGAGAGTTACATAAGAATGTTTCTGTATGTCAGTCCCTGAAATCTATCACTTCGATCAACAACTTACAACCATAAGAGCAACAACAGATCTGTAATTCTGTTTAAAAAATGCGCATATATTTTTAACAAAATAATAAGTAGAATATGCAATCAGTTGCTCTAGTTAAATTTCATCAAAGGGTGATCTTAAGTGGTAAACAGCTAAAGCACAACACTGGTTCAACTTTTTGAGTTTATATTAGGGATATATACTGTTCTAGAATCCCGAGAAATTACCTCCTTGAATCTAATTATGTTTGGATGCTTCAGTGACCGGTGGTTCATAATCTCCCTTTGAACATGTTCATCAATCTATGCAACAAGAAGAAACATGTGGAGTTAATTAATGAACCAAAGATACTTAAGGTTTAAAAGAAAAGGTCCTTCGAGGAAAAGACCTAGAGAACACCAAAAACAGACTTATGAACATGATAACAGCAGCTAGCATAGAGCCAGAGCTGGCAGCTCGAAATAATGGTTCTGATCAACTCGGCTTCGGCTTCTAGCTTCTGGCTTATTTTGCACTATTCATAAGTTTCGTCTTTTTCTGAACTTTTGGCTTTTTGTTGAGCTTTTTTGCCGGTTCTTTTTTCCCGTATTTGTTTGTATTATACGTAATGGGCTAACATATTTTTTATATTTTTAATTTTTTTTAAATTTAATTATGCTAAATAAGCCTCTGTCGATTCTGATGCTTTTTCACCAACTCTGATGTTTTCAGCCATAAGCCATGAGCTTTTCAGCTGAACCGATCACCACCAATGGACAACGCCTCTCAAAAGATGAAAAAGAAATAGAAATGGCCAGCATAGCACACTATAACAGTAGCATCAATTAATGAACTGGAACATACTCGCTGACATGTATGGACAGCTAATACAGACGCTAGAAACATCCACCAAAAGCTGAAGTGAACTTAGAAGAGGCCATCAAAGAAACTAAAGAAATGGAGTATATACTAAAAAGAACTAGCTGAAAAAAGTTAAAAGAAAACCTGTTAAAACAATAGACTTTATGGAAATATATGTAGTAATAGCCAAATTCACGCTATTAACTTTCTAATATTTAGAAGACTTACCCTGACAAAACTTTACTATTTTTAGAACAGTTTGGCTCTGCTAGCTTCCTTGAGACTAATGCTATAGATAACCGTTTGAGCTATTTAATCACGTGTAAAAAAATTCAGGGAGCCTCCAAGTCAAAACGAGATATAATTGACCGATTAAACAGATTACAATTTAGCTAACAAAATGGACAAAATTGTTGGGAAATATCTCTCTCTCTCTGAGAAAACTACCCAGGAAAAGACTCCACCCAACTGAAATTTTTCTGGAAACACTTATAAGTAAGACTAAACAAAAAAGAAAGGCACAAGCTTCAGCCAATCAACTATTTAGCTGACAAAATGGACAAAATTGTTGAGAAATCTTTCTCTCTTTTTTTTTGAGAAAACTATTGAGGAAGAGACACCATCCAACTTATTTTTTTCTGGAAACACTTACTTATAACTAAGACTAAACTAAAAACAAAGGCACAAGTTTCAACCAATCAACTCTACAAATAAGCTACATATACCAAATCCGATAATGAAAGATATTCAACGCCCGGATGTGAAAATTCATCTATTTAATTGGAAGCACTCATCAGCAGCGTGCTAACACCTGCATTTGTCAGCCACACCATGTTCCAAAGTCAAGCGATCTCCAAGTTTTGCATACAAAAATAGGCTGACAAATTTGAGGCTCTTCAAGCTTAAACAACGTGTGCACCAAAGAAACCCAACATTTTGGAGAGATTCCCAATCAGAGAATATACAAGAGATCACGGGAGGGCAAACAATTTTAGACTAGTAACTGTATTATCCGCTTGAGCAAGTTAATACCCCATTAATAACAAGTTATCCAGCCAAAACACGAATCTTGCTACGCACTGACCAATTAAAACGGGGAGATTGGATTATATACCCTCCCTTTAGTTGGGAAATTGAGGAGGTCATCATAAGTCACAGATACATTGGCCAGAAGGGTAAATTCTCAATTTCCATCTAAATGGAGGGTATATGATCAATTTTTTCATTAAAACGCACTCCACCAAGGAAACAAAGCTGCTATACACATCAAGCCCCTTCAAAATACAATATCATGGGGAAAATTTAATCATTTGCCACTCTTATGAGTCCAGTGGCAACAGATTTGCCACCCTGACCCATTGCCAGTGACTCAGACGACCCATATGTAAGTGACAGAGTGAATTTGTCAATCTTAAGAGTGGCAAAAAATTGAATCTCCCAATATCAGGAGGCAGGAACCGGACTGCCGATTGATTGTTTACCTTCTGGCCTCGCTCGATGAACTTGACGGCGAATAGCTCCTTGGTCCTGACGTCCCGCACCAGCTTGGCCACCCCGAAGTTCCCGGACCCAATGTCCCTGATCACCTCGTATCGCTCCATACGCCCCCGCCGCTCCTTGATCCCTCACCCACGATTAATCAAGAACAGGAGCCGCAGCCAGGACAAGCCAAGAACATGAAACGACCAAGCAGAGCAGCTCGTGGAAAGGAAGACGCAAGCACACGACGAGGAGCAGGGGGAGAAGGTGTGGATGGGGATTGGGGAGCTGCGTACTCGGGCCCGTTGGGGATGGGATGGGGTTGGCCTGGTTAACTGGGGAACCGAGCTGAAGTTGAGGTGGGGAGGAGGGAGACGTCTCCTTGCCGCCCGACCATGTGTCGCCGCGGGTGCCGTCGGGGCTACGGAGTGGTCGCCGTCGAGCTCATTATTAAACTGCGCCGCAAAAGAAAAAAAAAAGGTCTCCGTATGCATACATCTTGAAATTTTTTATAAATAATTTATATTTTATTCAAAATACCAGAAATATATCCTCACGAACATTGTTTTACAAAAATAGGTTCCAGTCGCGAACCATTAGGCGACTGGAACCTATCACCTAACGGTCATGCGATACGCAAACAATCCACTAGCCGTTAGGTGAAATAATTACCGTCACTGAACAGGTAGACGACAGTTTCCAGTTGCCTATCGATTAGTCGACTGCAATTCCAGTCGCCGAAGGTTTTACGATTGGAGGTGCATATAAATGGACCGCGCGGCCGAGCGGGCGTTCAACCATGTGGTGAATAGAGGGGAAAGAAAGAAGAGGAGAGGAGAGGCTGCACGATGAATAAAGGGGAAAGAAACAAGATAAGAGGAGAGGAGAGGAGAGAGAGGAAAGAAAAGGAGAGGAGGGAGAGGAGAGGAGAGGATAAAAAAGGAGAGGGAGGAGGAGGCGAGAGGAGAGGGAGATGAAGAAGGAGAGATTTTGTTACTTTTGTGAGGCAAATATTTTTGTATGTTGTACTTCATATTTTTTATATAAAGTAGATAGTTTATTTAGTGTTAGTATCCGTAGAAAATTGTAAATGTAGTAAAGAATAATACAACTTTAGTACAAACAATTTAGTCAATGTAGTTATAGAAAATTAGCATCCGTAATAACATGTAGTTGTAGAAAATTTAGTGAACATAATTGTAGAAAATTAGCATCCGTACGAAATTTTAGTTGTAGAAAATTTAGTCAAAGTTACGTAGAAATTAAGCCTCCGTAGAAATTTGTAGTTATTTAAAATTTGTAACGCCCCCGTTTCCAGGGGCGCGTACGGACACGGCATTCCGCAACTATTCACGCATGAACAGTTATGGAGTGTCGTGCAAGAGTATACCATTGCATGCTTACAACAAAAGTCCAGCATATATTTCAAGTATGGAATAACATCCAGTTTTTAACAGCGGGGCGTGCAAGCCCAAAGTATATTACATCACAAAAGACTTCCAGGAACTGCTTCGAGCGCGGCGAAGACCTAAAGCCACGGGTCCTCGTCAACGAAGAAATCCTCCGAGGACGTCCTCGACGGGGAGACCTTCACCAGCGTCTTGATCCTCTAAAGAGGGGATTAAGCAAGCCGTGAGCCAAACAACCGGCTTAGTAAGCCCCAAAGGGACTCTAACTTACTACATGCACGGATTAACAATGGAAGGAAGTATACTTGGTTTATTACTTTGAGTGGATGCAGTTTTATTTGCAAATATTTTGATAAGACGGACCCAAAACTACTTCTTAAGATCTCAGGGATTTTTCATGAAGAGTTAATTAACCAACCTAAACAAGTTAAACATTTACAAAACTACTTAAGCTTCGCTGCTGGAATCACCCAAGTGACACAACTCCATTAACCGGGAGCACGGCGTATTCGAATACTATTTATTTGACTCTGCAGAGTTTGCTCACTTTACCACACGATCCCTTAACTCCGCTAAAGAGTTAAGAAAGTCGGTCGTTTCACCGCTCAATTCTTTGTATAGGCTCTACCCTGAGAATTCACTCAGTCCGCACAATAAACTCCGTCCGCTCGAGTGAACTCTACCGTTGTTAGGCACCCGCAGTACGGCCTACCTAACCTCGCTTTCTCAACACCAAGCCTTTACAATACCTGTAGAGTTTCAATTGAGTTGAGCAGCTATTAGACCAGTGTTGACAAGTCAACTCCTGTGGTTGAGCGATCACCATGTCATTTGCTCAGCGTAAGGGTCTAGTTCTTATGTTTTCCCCTGGTCCGCAACCTTGCCAGGCCCGCGACCCAACCTAGAGTAAGCGGTGGGCGAAAGCCGTCTCGCGGCGCCCCACAACACCCTTACCCTAACTTCGTTCCTAGGGTAAGAGATGGGCGAAGACTAACTCGCCAGCTCTTCCCCAACCCTTACCCTACCTTGTGCACGCCGGCACTCTCCGCTCTAGGGCACGGTGTCCCATACCACCCTACCCTAGAGTCGGGTTTGCAAAATCTATTGGCCCGCAGCCACAACCTTATCAGTATAAAGACTTTGCATGATAATAGTAACCTACAGTTATCTAGATTAACAGATAATTAATTCTAGGGTTTCAATGGCATGGCTACGAATTAAACATGGCATTTATCGGTGATAGGTCTAACTATATCACATGTCATTCTAAATATTTTATTTTACTTTAAACTAACATTTCACAACTAGCATAATGCAAATAGCATAATAATATAATTAAATAACATGGGTTGCAACATGATCAAAGGATTTGGAACTTGCCGTCAATCCGGATGATTTCAGCTAGCTCGAACGATGAAACACCTGGATCCTGAGCCTGCTCTTGAACCTCCGGAATCTCCGACACTAGCGCAAAACACATAAAATAATTAAATCCAGCTTGCAACTAATCAAGCAAGGAAAAATTAAACTAATTAAAAAGGAATAAAATGCATAAATCTCCAAATGGGAAATTTCAAAAATTAATCTGGGATGAGTCTGTGGAAGTGGAGGCCAAAAATGGGTCCAGGATATTATTTGGAGCAAAGTGGTGAAATTTGGGAATTTTTGGGATTTTCTGTGATTTTCTAGGATTTAATTGGATTTTTCTGATTTCTGAAAATTGGAAAATCACTGAAAAATCGGTTTAAACAGTGACGGGCCGGCCCGAGCTATAGCGCGGCTCGGCATCAGGCGGCTCGCTCGGCGAAGGCCAGCCGCGTTCGCCAAAGACGCTGCGCGCTAGGCGACGGCAGGCGGCTCGACCACGCCGCGCAGCATCACGCGGCTCGGATGAGCGACGTGTGGCTCGGGTGGATGGTCGGATGAGGTGGGGCGAAGGGGTACGGTGGGAGGATCCGACGGATGGGAGGTGGTGCGGTTATGAAGATCGGACGGTGGCGAGGGAGGCGACATCCGACGACTGACGTTAGACGGCACAGGTAGGAGGAGACGGCCCGGATGGAGCCACGTCATCGTCATCTTCCTCCCGCTGCGCGCGTGACAGAGAGGCGGAGATGGCAGCGCCTCCGCTCTCCGGCGACGGCAAAGGCTCCCGATGGCAACGAGGGGCCCCACCGGGTAGGGCTTAACTTGGGGAGTCCATTTTAGGGCTTTGGAGGGTGAGGGGACCAAAGGGGATGACAGGAGGGAGAAGGGGGTGGTTCGGCCATTTGGCGGAGGAAGGGGTTGCCGGTGGCGAGATAGCCCAATCGTCTGCGGTTACACGGTCAGTGGGTCCAGGGGCTCACAATGGTGGCGGTGGAGTTGGACGAGGAGCTTCGAGGGGAGCTGGCCACGGAGAGGGTGATGCGGCCGGCGGGGAGCTTCGGTGCCGGGGCTCCTCGGTCGGTCACTTGTCCAGGGGAATGCACCAAAGGGATTAGAACACCGAGGTGAAGCTCTGGGCGAAAGTAATTGAGGAATGGGGAGGGAAACGGGAGATTGGCTCCGGGGTGTCGCCGGCTCACAGGACGGCGATGGCGGAGCTATGGGCGGCGGGGCTTCAATCGGCTGCTCAGGGAGGTGGCTGGGAGCGGTGTGAGGTGTTTGAGAACGGTGGGGAGGCTCGGGAAACAAAAGAGGAAGAGGGAGCCAAGGGAGGGGTTTTATACCCGAGCAGAGGGAGGGGATTCTTCGGGGAGAAGGCAACGGCGCGACCGGGGAGTCAACAGGAGTGACGGGGAGCTGTTGAGGCATCTCCTCCGCGCAGACGGGGTGTGACCGGGCGTGGAGCTGCCGTAATGGCGAGGTGACGGCACAGGGGCGAGGAGCAGGTGAGCTGCGACAGAGCGGGGCGCGTCCGCGCGCGGGAGAAGGAGGAGGCGGGGGCTGCCAGGTGGGTCCAGCGCAGACACGGGGCGACGCGTGGTGCGAGGGTTCTGCCGGCCTCGAGCGGCGGCGGCAATGGCGGCGGGCGGGAGTGGGTGAGCTGCGGCATGGCAGAGGGCGTCGCGCGCGAGGAGAGGCGGCGCCGCAGTGGGGTCGAGCACGAGGAGCGGCGACGCGTGGCACGGAGCGCCACTGCTTTGGACCGGGACGGCGGGGTGGCGCGGTCGGACGACCGCGGCGAGCGCGGTGCGAGAGGCGGCGAGCGCGCGAGCGGCGAGGCGCAGCGCGGCGCGCGAGGGAGAAGGCGAGGGAGCGAGGCGCGCGCCAAGAGAGGAGCGGAGGAGGCGCCAGGGACGGGAAAGCGGGAATGGGAAGGCGCCACGTAGAGAGGAGGCGCTGCGCCCAGAAAGGAAAGCGGGGAGACTGGGGACTTTCCAAAAAGGGAAAGTTCCCAAAATTCACTGAAAAATCCAGCAAAAAGCACAAAAATTTTTGGTTTTGAATTTTTGGGGTTTTTCAAAATTCATCAATATTTTTGTAAGAATTTAATAGTTTGCTTTATAGAAAACAATAATATATAACATTTATGATTAATTACGAATGAATGTAATGTCGTTAGTACATTGAAAAATTATGTGTATTGTTATAACTGGTATATTGACATTTAAATCGATATTTCATGTAAATTGTCGAAACCTCATTAGAAATTATTTGCAATATTAGAGAGAGCAGCAGAGACAAGAGTGGCGTCGGTGTGCGGTCTGCCGATAGGGAGTTAATGCTACCAGGGTAGTGTAGTTGGTTACGATAGGCGAACAGTCGTTGAAATGTAAATTACAGTATATAAGTACTTTCGTAATATGCGATACGATTTGACTAGTTGCAACATTGAAAATATATATAGGCAGCCATCAGTATGTCGATACCCACTACATTGAAAGTGCATTACAGTGTTGGCACTGTTCGTGAAAGTCTGAACGGTATTGACTTGAGCGGTTTTGCTCGAGCCACTCAAACACACCTGAACGCGAGAATGCTTGAATTGCAGTTGTGATGCACTGGTTCACCCGCAGTTTCTCCTTGGACGCTAAGGTGTGCAACGTCGTCATACAAGGGCTTGGAGCTGGTCTGCCACGGACATTAGATTGGAGTCGAGAACATTGATGCGTACTGTTGTGTGGAAGGGGTTTGTGAAAGGGTGCCGACGCCATAGATATAAGTGCATGATGTTTGTGCAACCATACCCAATAGAAGTTGTGCAAGGCTGTGCGGACGGCCATCATACGAGAGGTGCGAGCAGCTCGGGTGCCCTGCATATTAGTGAAGAGAAGGAAGTTGCTCGTGACAAGGCCGATGCGGTACATGGAGGATAGAAAGAACGGTCACAGCATGGTGAGGCTACAGGACAAGCCGATGAAGGGGAGCATATGGAGTACATAGTGCATCAAATGGAGAGAGATGACCGGATGGTTTGGGCTGAAGAGAAAACTGTACAAGAGGACGACGAGGACAGTTTGGATGAGGATGAAACTCCCATCCCGCAGGAATGGAACCGGTTTGATGTTGAGGCTATTGCCACACATGACGCGCACAAATCACCGTGGGAGTATCATGGCACAGAGGTTCGGTTGCATTCCATGTTTGCGGACAAGGCATCGTTGCAGGATTTCATCAAGTTGTGGGCCCTGTCCATGCAGTGGACTTTTAGGGTTGTAAAATCTAGTCAGGAGTAGTACACCGTGAAGTACGAGCAAGTTGGTTGTCCTTGGAGGGTGCACACATGTAGACCGAAATATGAGACTCACTGGATTGTGTCAAAGGTGGAGACGCACTCCTTCATTCTCAGTAGTGTTTTGCCAAGGCATCGTAACTTAACGTCCGCCTTTATAGTCAATCTGATGTATGGAGATATAGTGGAGAAGAAAAATATGGAGGCCACGCACATCATGGTAGCTATTGAGAATAAATTCAGATACAAGATTAACTATGCGAAGGCATGGCGTGCGAAGTAGAAGGCATTGAAAAAACAGTTTGGGTCTTTCAAGGCGGTGTACGACAACCTTCCTCGTATGCTTTAGGTGTTGCAGGACAGGTGTCGGACCCCGGAGTAACAACTTTTGGATACTCTGCGTAAATCACACTAGTTCAGGATCAGTTAGTACACACAGTGGACAACAAAGATAAATATCAACTATAATAACATTTATTAACTAAATATAGGCAGAATTACCAAAGTTTACCTATGAATGTAATTCTATTTTTGCAGTGCCACTAGCAGCTACAGGGTAATGTATGTGGATTCTACGTTTGCCGCAATATGGAGGAAATCATGGACGCTATATATATATATATATATATATATATATATATATATATATATATATATATATATATATATATATATATATATATATATATATATATATATATATATATATATATATATATATATATATATATATATATATATATATATATATATATATATATATCGACTTAACACTACTCCTACGACAGCGTGTAGAATTCGATGAAAGTGCAATCAATCTTGATAAACACACCGAAATTCGAGGAAAATTCTCCCAATTCTTGATAGCGGAGGTCATAAACAACACCGAAGAGTTCCACCCCGGTGATGGTGATTACATGTTGAAACATTAGATACAATTGTAATCACTCAATTGTTCTTAATCAAACAATTCATTCAATTGTACTTCATTCAATTGTTTAATTCATTTATGAGATCTGTGTAACGATTGTCATGTGCTATATATGTGATCTGCTTGTGTTGTTTAATTCATTTGTGAAATCTGTGTAATGATTGTCCTTGGTGTGTGTGTGTGTATATATGTGATCTTCTTACTTGTTTTCAGAAGGTATGGCTAGCATTTTCTGAGGCTAGCCAAAAATAGAAAATAATATAGCTTTTGAAATATCTATCACAGACGATTTGGTGTTCGAAACCATCTGTAATATATAGATATCACAGACGGTTTTTAAAATAAATCATCTGTGATATTCTGCTATCACAGAAGGTTTTTAAAAATAACTGTCTGTATATGTATGATATCACAGATAGTTAATATTAAAAACCGTCTGTAATAGCGAAATATCGACTTAGAAACTGTCTGTGATGATAGTTTTAAACTGTCTGTAATGAACATTTCTCTAGTAGTGTGAGGAGACGGCAGCGGCCAATGCAAGTAGATCGAGAGAGGAGCTAGGCCACAAGTGTTAGAGGAGCGTGGATGGTCGGATCTATCGGTTGGCGTAGATCGAATGGATAAAAGTACTCGCCTGAGCCGAAGTCCAAAAATCATGAGAGTTTTTCTAAAAAGATACATGTAAACCCTCACGCCGCTGGTTTGGCAGTTTTAGGGGCTTTTCTGCAAAACCAGGACGGATGACTTCGGGAGCTCTCCGATTCGTTCCCCTTCAAGATAGGAAATATTCGCCTAAATTCCCTGCTTAAAAAACTATAGATCATTGGACCGAATGGAGACACATCACCGGAATTTGGAATCGCAAAAGAATATGGAGTGTGCATATGGACCATATATGTCATCGCTCCAGACCGTGAGAAGCAAAAAGGAAAAACAGTTGAGCACTTCTCTCACTTTTGGGTTTGGAAATATGCCTTTCTTTCTCGCAGATTGGGTAGTACTTTTTGGTAGGCATATCCCTCCCAAGTGCGCGCACGGAAAAACTTTGAAGACGATGGATGGCTAGACAACGAACAGCGACGCACAGCAAAAAGGACGATAGTTAGGCACTAACACAATGCCTTTCTGAAAGCTTTCGATATTTTTAATTTTTAAAGCCCTGCCATCATATATCTCTTGTGCTAGCTAAACCGGAATTGAAAATTCTTAAGTTTAATTTCTTTGCTCTAGTTTTATTTTGGAAACATGTATAGCTATTTTTTTTTGCAAGGAATGATCATTGGTCATTGGGAGATTTAATTACACTGACTGATTAGGAAACTCGAGTGCGCATGTACAATGCTATCTATGGGCCTGTTTGGGAGAGCTCTATCACTAAAAACGTGGATCTGGAGCAGCAGCTCCACCATGGAGCAGCTCCACCATGGATCTGGGATCCCACCATGGAGTATTTGGCTTGTACAGCAGCTCCAGATCCACGAAATTGAGGTTTTGGTGGGAATGGCCACTTTTGGTGGGTGGGGTGTGTAACCAGTGGCATTGGTGGGTAATTACCACCCAACTCCACGGTGGAGCACTCCTTGAGGAGCTCCATGAAATCCATGGATCGGCCTCGATCCGGGATTTTGGTGGATCCAGATTTGCGAGTGGAGCGTTTGGGTAAAATTTCGTGGAGTCTGTTGTTTTCGTGGATCCGAGTGGTGAAGCTCTCCTAAACAGGCCCTATAAGACCTATTTTTCATTGAGTCGGATTGAGGGCGTGCTTGTGATTTAGGGCCTGTTTGGCAGAGCTCCACCATTGAAAAAATGAATCTGGAGCAGCAGATCCACCAAAAACAGCTTCACCGTGAATCTGGGATCCCACCATGGAGCAAGACAAAGCTGTTTGGCTTGCACAATGACTCCAGATCCACGGCGAGTTTTTGGTGGGAATGACCTGTTTTGCCCATGAGTTTTATGATGGTATGGGATGGGGTGTGTAACCAGTGGCAAAAGGTGGGTAATTACCATCCAACTCCACGAGTAGATACGAAACAAGGTTTCGTGGAGCACCCCTTGAGGTGCTCTATGTATTTTATGAATCTGGAGCTAGATTCAGGTCCCGTTTGGCACAGCTCTAGCTCCGAGATCTATACTGGATCTGTAGTTTGTTGACTAAATTAAAGTAATTTAAATTTTTTTATTTAATATATAATATAAATGAAATGAGTCATGTAAATGCACTTAACATGCCTGCAACTCTAGATCCAGGATTTCCTAGAGCTACAGATGACCAGCTCTTGGTGGATCCAGATTTCGTGGAGCTGGAGCGTTTGGGTAAAAATTTGTGGAGTGGAGCTGTTTTTGGTGGATCTGGAGTTGGTGGAGCTATGCCAAACAGGCCCTTAGGCCCGCTCGGTGGAGCTGAAAAGCTGTGACTTATGGCTGAAATTGTACTGTAGCGACTGAAATTTCACTGTAGCTGAAGATGACTTATTTGACGTAATTAAATTTAAAAAATTTAAAAATAGAAAAAATATGCTAGATCATCAAGGACAACGCAAACAAATACAAGAAAAAAGAACCGGAAAAAAGCTCAAAAAAAGCCAAAAGTTCAGAAAAAGAAGAAATTTATGAATAGTAAAAAATAAACTAGAAACCAAAAAGTGAAGCCAAAACGAGTAGGGTCTTAGTCTGCTACAGTTTGGTACCACAAAGTTAGCCAAGTTTGGCCATCTGTGGCTGGTGTTTGGTTATATCGTTCGCCAAAGATCGGCACTGTAGTGGTAGACACATTGTTGGCCAATTCTCTCTCTCTCTCTCTCTGCAAAATGTAGCTTTCAAGCAAACGACCTCTTGGATGTTCCAGAAAACGGGTATGTTCCAGAAAACAGCCTCTCCCCTAGAAAGAGAATGATGGAAATATTTGTTTAGACGTTGGGGGAAAAGGTGTTTACGTAGGAAGCCGGTTTATTCCATCACCGATCACTCCAAACCATCCCCATTTCATGCATAAACAACGAGGTAGGTAGTTTGGAGTGGAAAGACGTAGAATGCCAACGGAGCATGCATGTGCAGGCTCTGTTGCGTGCTCGGTCGCGTGGAAGCAACCGCAAGATTTGCCGAGTGCTTGACAGGTCTAATCCTAAAACTGTTCTTTCATATATATTGTTAAGAAAAGAACTAGGTGTGTGTAACGCCCCCGTTTCCAGGGGCGCATACGGACATGGCACCCCGTAACTATTCATGCATGAACAGTTATGGAATGTCGCGCAAGAGTATACCATTGCATACTTACAACAAAAGTCCAGCATATATTTGACATAAGGATTAACATTCAGGTTTTGACATCGGGGCGTGCAAACCTAAAGTATAATTACATTACAAAAGACTTCCAGAATCCGCTTGAGCGCGGCCAAGACCTAGAGCCAAGGATACTCGTCGAAGAAGAGGCCCTCGGGGACGTCCTCGACGGGGAGACTTCCACCTTCGTCTTGATCCTCTAAAGATTAGATTAAGCAAGCCGTGAGCCAAACAACCGGCTCAGCAAGTCCCAAAGGGACCCTAACTTATTACATGCACGGAACATCAAAGGAGGGGAGTATACTTGGTTTATTATCTTTGAGTAGATGCAGTTTTATTTGCAATCATTTTGATAAGATGACCCAAAAACTACTTCTCAAGATCTCAGGGGTTTTTCATAAGGAGTTCATTAACCAACTAGTCAAGTTTAAACATGTACAAAACTACTTAAGCTTTGCTGCTGGAATCACCCAAGTGACACAGCTCCAATGACCGGGAGCACGGCGTATTCGAATACCATTTATTTGACTCTGCAGAGTTTGCTCAGCTTTACCCACACGACCCCTTAACTCCCGCTAAAGAGTTAAGAAAGTCAGGTCGTTTCACTGCTCAACTCTTTATATAGGCTCTACCCGGTAGAATTCACTCGGGTCTGGCTCACACACACACACACACAAGAGAAAACGGTGCCACTTCGAGTGAACTCTACCGTTGTTAGGCACCCACAACACGGCCTGCCTAACCTCACTGCTAAACCTCCTCCTCCGCCACACCTGTAGAGTTTCAATCGAGTTGAGCAGCTACTAGACCAGTGTTGACGAGTCAACTCCTGTGGTTTGAGCGGGTTCTATGACATTTGCTCAGCATAAGGGTTTCAGTCCTTATATTTTCACAAGGTCCGCAACCTCACCAGGCCCGCGACCCATCCTAGGGTAGCGGTGGCGAAACCGCTCTGCGGCGCACCACAACCCCACTTACCCTACTCCAATCCTAGGGTAAGAGATGGGCGAGAACCGTCTCGCGGCGCACCACAATCCCCTTACCCTACCTTGTGCCCGCAAGCACTCTCCGCTCTAGGACACGGTGTCCCATACCACCCTACCCTAGAGTCGGGTTTGCAAATTCTATTGGCCCGCAGCCACGACCTTATTAGTGTAAGACTTTGCATGATAATAATACCCTACAATTTATCTAGATTAACAGATAATTATTTCTAGGGTTACAAAGCCATGGCTACAAATTTAACAGGGCATTTGACAGTGGTAGGATTATCTACATAACAAGTCATTCTAAACATTTTATTTTATTTCAAACTAACATTTCACAATTAACATAATGCAAATAGCATATTAACATAAATAAACATCATGGGTTGCAATATGATCAAAGGATTTGGGACTTGCCGTCAATCCGAATGATTTCGCTAGCTCGAACGAAGAACCTCCGGCTCTCAGGGCCGCAGAATCGAACTTCGGAGACTCGACACTAGCGCAAACATATAAAACAAATTAAATCCAGCTTGAGACTAATCAAGCGAGGGAAAATAAACTATTTAAAAAGGAGTAAATTGCATAAATCTCCAAATGAGAAATTTTAGGAATTTATTTGGGATGGATCTGTGGAAATGGAGGTCACCAATGGGTCTGGAATATTATTTGGAGTAAGGTGGTGAAATTTGGGAATTTTTGGGATTTTCTGTGATTTTCTAGGATTTATTTGGATTTTCTGGGATTTTAGAAATTGGAAAACTCGGGAAAAATCGGGTGAACAGTGCTCGGGCGGCCCACGCTACAGTGCGGCCCGGCATCAGGCGCGGCCAGCGGCTGCCGAGGCAGCGGCCTGGCTGGCGCGCGCAGCGGAGACGCAGCGAGGGAGCGGCCCACGCCCGCGCGCTAAGCGGCTCGGATGGCCGACGCGCGGCTCGGCGGATGGCCCAGATGCAGAGCGGACGAGCGGCGCGGATGCTGCGGGGAAGGATCGGACGGCATCGGGACGGGGTGAGCGGGCGAAGCGGTTCGGAAGATCCGACGGCCCCGGTTAGATATCACAGACGCGATGGACGGCCGAGGGAGAGCCACGTCGCGAGGCGGGGTCGTCGTCTACCTCCAGCCGCTACAGTGCGTCCGAGGCTGAGCTACGGCGGCGACGGCGGCCAGGGCGCAGGAGGGGTCGCCGGCGGCGGGGAAAGGCATCGGCGGACGCGGCTTGGCGAGGGGGTTCCATTTTTGGGCTCTGGAAGGGGAGGGGAACAGAGGAGTAGGCGGGAGGAGGATGGGGGCGCTTCGGATATTTGGTGGCGAAGGGGGTCACCGGCGGCGAGGGAGCTCAAACGACCGCGGCTACACGTTCAAGGGGTCCAGGTGCTCACATTGGCGGCGGCGGAGAGCACTGGGGAGCTTCGGAGCGAGCTGGCCACGGGAGAGGTGCGACGGTCGGAGAGGAGCTTCGACGGCGGCGCTCCTCGGGCAAACACCTGTCCAATGGCATACACCAAAGGGGTCAGCGAGGGGAGGAGGTGCTCTCGGCGAAAGCAATCGAAGAATGAGGGAGAGGGGAGGGAGTTTGGCTCCGGGGTGCCGCCAGCTCACACGACGGCAATGGGGGAGCTCCGGGCGGCGGGACTTCAATCGGCCGCTCGGGGAGCTTCTCTGGAGGCTGGGGAGGTGAGTGGAGGTGGTGAATCGGCTCGGGAAGCAAAGGAGGAGCGAGGAGCCGGAGGGGGGTTTTATAGCCGAGCGGGGAGGAGCGGGGCTTCGGGGAGAAGGCAACGGGAGGGGCTCCGGAGTCAACAGGGGCAGGTCGGCCGTCTCCTCCGCGGGATGGAGCGACGACCGGGGTGACGCCGGCTCTGCACAGGGGTAATGGCGACGGGACGGCACAGGGAGCAGTGAGCTCGGGCATGGCGAGTAGCGTCGCGCGGGAGAGGAGAAGCGGGCCGACAGGGGCCCTGTGGCGGACACGGGCGGCGCGTGGCGCGGGCGCCACGGATTCGACCGTGGCGGTCGGACGGCGCGCGCGAGGAGGGATCGAGGCGGCGCTGTCCGCGAGGAGGCGGTGCGAGGAGGCGGGCGCGCAGCGCAGCATGGCGCTCCGCGCGGCGCGAGGCGGCGGGAGGGACGGGGCTCTAACGGGCGGGGGGAGCGGGGAAGGCGCTGGGCGCGGGAGAAGGCGGGATCGGGGCGACGCCAACGCGGGAGGGGAGCGGAAGACACCGGGGAGGAGAGGAAGCGGAAAGGGAGAAGGCGCCAACGCGAGGGAGGAGGCGCCAGGCCGAAAAGGGAAAGCGGCGGCGGGGAAAACTTTCCCAAAAAGGAAAGTTTTCAAAATTCACTCAAAAAATGCAGCAAAAAAATAAGGAAATTTTTGGTTGAAATTTTGGGGATTTTCAGTGTGTTGCTGCGAGCGCGTGCCATGCAATGCGTGAGAAGGGGAAAACAACAAGGAGAATAGATCCGCGATGATGGTTCGGTTGAAGTCGGGGGTCCCGACAGCTTTCCAAGGCCCTCTCGCGAGAAATTTTCACTAGTGATTTAATTCATGAAGTCGATCCGATTAGTTTGGACTTATCTCAACGTGAACTAGAGAAGATCGGGAAGTCTCCGAACACTACGATAAAAAGAGATTGTATTATTTGTGGTTTGTTTTCTTGTTCTCAATTTACTTTCAAGCAATTTACATTCTTAGAATTAAATTGATTGCTTGTCAACTTAGAATTGCAAACCTTGACTTAGACTAGAATTGTTGGTGTACTTAGGCGAATTTATTTGTTCTAGACGCTATTTGAGCTAAACCGACTTGAATTTAGTTTCCGCATTGTATACTTGGTTTAGGCAAATAGTAAAGGTCTAGAATTGTTAGTATTAACTTGAAGAAAATTTTTAGATCGCCTATACATCACTCTCTAGTCGGCCTCCTCGATCTTACAACCATGCACATCATGGTGGCTATTGAGAAGAAATTTAAGTACAAGATTAACTAAGCAAAAGGCATGGCGTGCGAAGTAGAAGGCATTGGAAAAACGGTTTGGGTCTTTTAAGGCGGTGTATGACAACTTCCTCGTGTGCTTTAAGTGTTGCAAGACAGGTGTCGGACCTCAGAGCAACAACTCCTGGATCCTCCGTGTAAATCGCACTAGTCCAAGATCAACTAGTGCACACAATGGACAACAAAAGATAAATATCAATCACAATAACATTTATTAACTAAATATGGGCAGAATTGCCAAAGTTTACCTATGAATGTAAATTCTATTTTTGCAGTGCTACCAGTAGCTACAGGGCACCGTATGTAGATCTTACATTTACCGCTATATGGAGGAAATCATAGACGCTAAAACAGAGGTTTACCAACCTACCAATATATATATATATAATGACTTAACACTACTCCTACCGACAGTGTGTGGAATTCGACGAAAGTGCAATCAATCTTGACAAACTCACCGAAATTCGAGGAAACTTCTCCCAATTCTCGATAGCGAAGGTAAAAAACAACACTGAAGAGTTCCACCCCGACAATGGTGATTAGATGTTGAAACATTAGATACAATTGTAATCACTCAATTTGTGCTTAATTAAACAATTCATTCAATTGTTTAATTTATTTGTGAGACCTGTGTAACGATTGTCATGTGCTATATATGTAATCTGCCTGCGTTGTTTAATTCATTTGTGAAACCTGTGTAATGATTGTCCTTGGTATATATATGTGATCGTCTTACTTGTTTTCAGAGGGCATGGCTAGCATTTCCTTAGGCTAGCCATTCCTTAGGCTATCCAAAAAATAGAAAATAATATAGCTTTTGAAATAGCCATCACAAACGGTTTGGTGTTTGAAACCATCTGTAATATATAGATATCATAGACGGTTTTTAAAATAAATCATCTGTGATATTCTGCTATCACAGAAGGTTTTTTAAAATAATTGTCTGTGATATGTATAATATCACAGATAGTTAATATTAAAAACCATCTGTGATAGCGAAATATTGGTTTAGAAATCGTCTGTAGTAGGGAGAGGAGACGGCAGTCGCCAATGAAAGTAGATCGAGAGAGGAGCTAGGCCACGAGTCTTAGAGGAGCGTGGATGGTCGGATCTATCGGTTAGCGTAGATCGAATGGATAAAAGTTCTCGCTTGAGCTGAATTCCAAAAATTATGAGAGTTTTTCTAAAAAAAAGGTACATGTAAACCCGCTGGTTCGGCAGTTTTAGAGGCTTTTCTGCGAAATATCAGCCTACATTCCCTGCTTAAAAAACTATAGATCATTGGTCCGAATGGAGACACACCACCGGCATTTGGAATCGCAAAAGAATATGGAGTGTGCACATACACCATATATGTCATCGCTCCAGACCGTGAGAAGCAAAAGAGGAAAAACAGTTGAGCACTTCTCTCACTTTTGGGTTTGCAAATATGCCTTTCTTTCTCGCAGATGGGTAGTACTTTTTGGCAGGCATGTCCCTCCCAAGTGCTCGCACGGAAAAAACTTTGAAGACGATGGATGGCTAGACAACGCACAGCGACGCGCAGCAGGATAGTTAGGCACTAGCACAATGCCTTTCTGAAAGCTTTCGATATTTTTAATTTTTAAAGTCCTGCCATCGTATATCTCATGTGCTAGCTAAACCGGAATTGAAAATTCTTAAGTTTAATTTCTTTGCTCTAGTTTTTTTTTGGTAAGGAATGATCATTGGTCATTGAGAGATTTAATTACACTGACTGATTAGGAAACTCGAGTGCTTGTACGATGCTATCTATAAGACCTATTTTCCATTGAGTCGGATTGAGGGCGTGCTTGGTGATTTAGTCTGCTACAGTTTGGTACCACAAGGTTAGGCAAGTTTGGTCATCCGTGGCTGGTGTTTGGTTAAATTGTTCGCCAAAGATCGGCACTGTAGTGGTAGACACATTGTTAGCCAATTCTCTCTCTCTTCCTTTTTCTTTTTGCAAAATGTAGCTTCCAACCAAACGACCTCTTGGATGTTCCAGAAAACGGGTATGTTCCAGAAAACAGCCTTTCCCCCTAGAAAGAGAATGATGGAAATATTTGTTTAGACGTTGGGGGAAAAGGTGTTTACGTAGGAAGCCGGTTTATGCCGTCACCGATCACTACGAACCATCCCCATTTCATGCATAAACAACGAGTTAGGTAGTTCGGAGTGGAAAGACGTAGAATGCCAACGGAGCATGCATGCATCATGCTACGTCGGTGCAGGCTGTGTTGCGTGCTCGGTCGCGTGGAAGCAACCGCAAGATTTGCCGAGTGCTTGACAGGTCTAATCCTAAGCTGTTCTTTCATATATTGTTAAGAAAAGAGCTTGGTGCGTAGCTGCGAGCGCGTGCCATGCAATGCGTGAGAAGGGGAAAACAACAGGAGAATAGATCCGCGATAATGGTTCGGTTGAAGTCGGGGGTCCCGGTGTTGCCGTCGTCGTAATCGCTCTGATGAGAGTAATAGATAGAGGGTCCGTTCTAAACGGTTTTTAAAAGTGGATTTTAGTTGCTGACGTTTGTCCAGTGCCGAAAGGTCAAGAAAGTTGATGAAATGATGGAAAAGCTGGTGATAGAAGTCGCGGTGATAGTATCAATTTTTAAATGTCGTGTTTTTTTTAAAAAGAGTTTACAAGTTGAATATAGTATACACTATAATAACTTTATTTATATTAGTCAAAAATATATGTAAATTTTTGTTACTTTATATTCTCTGTTATAAATAACTTAAAAGTTATCAGAAATAGTTAAAAGCTGTCCGAACAGCTTTCCTAGGCCCTCCCGCGAGGAATTTTCTTCCGTGCGGCAGCGCGAATCTCCAGGCTCGTCGGATGTGGCGGATCTGGTCAAAGCTACGGGATGTGCGATGGCGTCATCGATGGAAGCGTAGCAACTGCGCTTACGTGATGACTCTCTGCCGACATAGTGCCTTGCTCACGCGCGCCGCTAAAAAAAAAGTAGCCTCTTTTCGAGACGCCAACGCCGGTGGAGGAGCGCGTTGTTTCCATGGGGTCATACGCGCTGTTTTTATTTTCCATAGCGTTTGTGTAATGCTAGGAATAGGGGATTCCATCTGAGCGTCTATTTTCGGAGCCTTGTAATATTTTTAAATAATATTTATAATATTTTTAGCTATATTTGTAATAAAAATAAGAACGATTTAAGTATTTCCGTCCGCAACATTTGTAATAAAAATATTACAAGAAAAATACGGACGGAAAATATTACAAATATGGACATAAAATTTTTCAAATATTGCAAAAAATGCAGCCGAACGTCCGAAAACGAACGCCCGGATTGGACGTCTGATGCATAGCAAATTAGCAATACACTTTTAGTTTTTGATTTCTCTTATCAATCACTATCTACTGAATTAATAAATTGTAAATAAAAAAACATAAATCGTGGTAAACACCCAGACTGATGGATGACATGTAAATGCACTCCTTTTTCTCTCTCCTTTCGTAGGCCGCGAAGGCCCAGCGGCCGAGACGCTCGCTCGCGAAGGTCGGCGGTCAGTCCGCAGCTGGCTCGCCGCTCAAAACGGCCTAGTTTCTACGTTCCATGCGTACGTGCATGTGGATTACAACGTGCACGCACAAGGAATTCGCGACACCTACCGATCAACATCAGCTAGCTTCTGGTAGCGATTAGTGCCATCCACTTATGACCCTATGACCGAACCGGGGAATGTGCGCTTTTATTTGGTGCGACGAGGCTTCGCTTAGCTGGGCTGAAAAGTAAAAAGCTGTGACTTATAGCTAAAATTGTACTCTAGCGGTTGAAATTTCATTGTAACTGAAAGTGGCTTATGTAATTAAATTTAAAAAATTTAAAAATTGAAAAAACATGCTAGCTCATCACAGACAATGCAAACAAATACAGGAAAAAAGAACCGAAAAAAAAGCTTAAAAAAGCCAAAAGTTCAAAAAAAAGACGAAATTTATGAATAGTGAAAAATAAGTCAGAAGCCAAAACTGAAGCCGAAACGAGTGTGATCTTGTTTTTTTGCTTTCCAACGGCGTTTAACTTTTAACTTCTCTAAAAAATATCACTATTTATTAGACTAAAAAATCATAATTAAAAATCATAAATCGTAACTCAAAAGAATAAATCTTTAGTGTCGACATTACCTACCTTTTAGGACAACAACCTATATGTAACTATATGTTAGTCGAGTGAATTGTTTCTATGGTTTTCTCAATTATGATTTGCATAATTTTTAAAGTGTAATAAATAGCAGATAGATGTTACTTATTTTTTTATATACTTTAAAATTATTGCTATTTTTGTTGGAGAGAAAAACGTTTAAGCATTACTGGGGGCAAAATCTAAAACTGCGAAACGACGGTGGCATGACCGAATTTTTCCAAACCTATAGAGAGTTGTTCATCCATTGCCAACTGGCTTCCTGTGATGCATGCGATGTCACACGCCACAAAATCATCCAACTTTTACAATACACGGTAGACGCATAATTTTCTAGAATACGGATTTTCTCATGCAGACGCTAATAAAATGAAGTTTTATGGACTATGTAGTATACAAAGCCATAGCCATTGTATTATTGTTTTTTAAAAATAATGCTGGGCCTGCCCATGTAAACTTTTGGACCAAGTTTTGAGCCCTAATAAATTTTTGAACCCAATTTCCAGCTTTAAAGCCCGGCCCACTAAGCTCACCCTCGTAAATCGTCTCCTCTTTTATCGCCTTCCTGGTCTCCCTCTCCCACTCTCTCGCCAGCCGCACTTCTAGAAGCTTCTAAAGTACCGCGTCCATGGCCGCCGAAGCCAAGGCCCCGTCCCTCGCCGAGGTAAGCCGAACCCTAACTCCCCTCGCCCTCCTCTTTTACCCACTGCCCCCGATCTGAAATTTTCGACCCGGTAGATCTAGCGAGCGCCTCCAGATCTGCGTCTCAGTGTCTCTGATCGCCTCTTGCGGGATGCGGGGTGCTGTTTAGCGTTCGGGTTTTAGTTCGGTGCTAGGTGTTGTCTGGTTGTCGCGGTAGATTCCGAAATGCCCAGTGGTGGATTTGTTTGGTTGAGAATTTGATGGGACTGGAGTGCTGTATGTGTAGGGTTTCATGATTGTGAGTGGGGGAATTTCTGGTGAGATGCTCTTGGTTTGGATTCGGTTCGGTGCTGGTAGTGATTAGCTCGTGCTGAGTGCTGATGGATCGAATTTTGCACCTGATATGCTGTACTTGGTGTAATTTAGTCGTTTTTGGTGAAGTTTGGAGCGAATTGGCGTCTGTATGAGTGGAGGTTTGAGTAATGTGGTAGGTTTCAGGCTGAAAAACCTGAAACCTACTTGGGCTGAAAATGAAGTACTTATGATGGCAGCATAATGACTTGTTGTAATCGAGAAGTGCCAATGAGAAGTAGTAATGCATACTTCTTTTTAATATTCTATAAGAGTTGAAGGCTTTGCAAAAGTATACATTTTGCTACTTGGGTTCTAAATATCCAAAAATAATTAGGAATTTTTTCTAGAGGTTAGATATTTTAGGTGACATTTCTAGGTATTACAATATTTTCTTTGGAAGGCTAGAATTTTGGTACTTAGTAAAGATCCAATGGTTAGCCTAATTGGCCAGCCTACTCCATAAGTAGGGCGAAGAAATTAGCCCAACTATTGGATCTTTACCATGTACCAAGATCCTTGTCTTACAAAGAAATTGTATAAATACGTCGAAACTTATTCGAAAATATCTAGTCTCTAGAAAATTTTCTAGTTCTTTTATTAGGATATTCTAGGATTTTTTAGCGAAGGATCTACTATTTCAAATTCCCAATTCTTCTAGAATGTTCCAGAATTTTATGAATTGCTACTTCTCAACAGCTATTTTAGAGGCATTTGTATTGGCTGCGGCTGATGGATTTTGGCTGAAAATGATAGTAGTAGCTGAAAGAAGTGACTTTTAGAAAGAGGACGCAAGCGGTGGGGAAGTGAGGGAGAGATGTGCGTGCGAGATGGAAGTGAGAGAAGTAGGGTGTGTGATGGTCCTGTGACCCCTTGCCTTATTTCCGGAGTAAGTGGAGTAGAGAAGCTGTTTCGAAAAGCCGGGTGTTCATATTGGTTTTTGACTTTTCTAAGCAGAAGTCAAAAGCAGAAGCTAATACGAATGGGGCCTAAGGAGTTTGAATCCCTAGATGTTGTGTTTGTAGTTGGAATCGTAAAAAAGGTTATTACCTTGTCCAATGAATAACTCATCGATTGCCTTAGGAGAGGAGAAGATGATGTAGGTGGTTCAAACAAAACCTGAGTCAGTGGCACTGCAAGTGTGAATTGGGATAGTCCAATTTATATACGTTTTTGTCAGCACTGCTCATGTGTAAGCATCCTGAGCAGAGAGTGAACCCTTTTTTGTTACCAAATTTGGACAGTATCTGTCATGTTTATCAACTTTTTTGGACAAAATGCATCTCATGCATAGTCATATTTTTCCTTATGCCACTAGCATGGACCCAAGGTTCTGCATGAAAATTATGATATGTTGCTGGCTTTGTGTACTTTCTGACATGCTTATGTTGGTGGGAGACAACTACTGTATGGGAACTTGAATGCACTTGTTTTATGTTGATTTTGCAGTTTTCTATGACATAGTAACCGCTATCCTGCACTAGTTGTATATGAATAATTGGAAAAAAATGTATACAAATGAATTTTTAGATTGGTAATGAGCACTTAGCACATAGCAGTTTAGCACAGGTGAAGGTTATAAAGTAAGGCTTTTGCGTGAATTTTCCTTCTTGAATGTATATTTTTGCTAAGTGCAAGTGGTTCTGGCATTTGTGAATTGCAAGAATTTTTAAGGAATCTGGAGAAACGTAGAATAGTTAGATGTTTGTGTAAAAGAGGTCCCTTTCTCAATGTTATATATGTATTTAGGCATTTGCTGTGTGATGACATAAGAATAACTTGGTTCATGTTAGATGCAAATCTGATTCCTTTGAACACATGTCTGTATTTTTTTAAAACTGAGATTAGCTTACGCGATCTATTAAGTTCTGTCCTGTAAGTTGATTCTTATGTTGTTCTTTTCACTGTTGGTCTTTTGTGATCCAGAACTAGTGTTTTTGAATTCAACTTTCATTTGTAGGAATATTCACTTCCACCACAGGAGGTTCCAGTGGAAAAAGCAGCTGAGGAGAAGCCTGCTATTGGCACCGAGACTGAAGCTGCACCTGCAACAAATGATGAAACCCCTCCAGCTGATGAGACCACAACTGCTGAAGACAAGAGTGAAACTTCTGAAGTACGAGATGCTGACGAAACCAACCCTGCAACAGAGGAAACAAGTGAGACAGCTGGGGAGGAAGAGGCTGAGGAGAAACCAGAGATTAAGGTTTGGTACCACGAAAAACTGATGGTGAAATATAAGTTCATGTTGATAAGTACTAGCTACTAAGCATGTTTCAATATACAGATTGAAACAGCTCCAGCAGATTTCCGTTTCCCAACAACAAATCAAACAAGGCACTGTTTCACACGCTATGTTGAGTATCACAGGTAGGACTATGCTCTTTCATAAAGTTGAGGTAAATAGGTGATGTTTGTTTACTTGCAGCTGTTCTCAATAACTGTGGTTATTTAATCAGGTGTGTAGCTGCGAAAGGAGAGGGTGTTCCTGAGTGCGATAAGTTTGCAAAGTACTATCGATCTCTTTGCCCTGGTGAATGGGTATATATTTCTTGCTTCCACACTTTTTCTTAAGTCCGTTATTCCTTCTGTCCCTATTCTGGTGTTGACATTTGTAAAGCTGTGGCATGTTGACATCACTAGCCCATTGTGTATGCACTTCTAAGTTGGTGATAACTCCTGCATTTTGCAGTAACACTGTTGATATTTTTTAAAGTACATGAAATTTGAGGAGTCCAAATCCTGCTTCTGTAGTGCTTTAGCTATTAACCCTCACTTAATGTAAGGATAACTATTGATATAAAAATATTCCACGACCTTGGGTTACCTTGTACTGTAGGTTTGATAAGCTGGATACATTAGTTCTTTCTTCTGAGAAAGGTTGACTACCTGTGGATGCATTAACTTGGTAATTCAGACTCAAATATTAAATCTGTTTGTCTGGTGAATGACAATCTGATATCTCCATTTTCTTGAATAATATCTCCTGCTTACTGTGTTGCTTCTGATAATTTAGCTCATATTGCTGCATAAAGTTGTAATCCTCACGATGCTTGCTTCTACTGTCTTATGCTGGGTACTGCTGGTATTTGTGTGTGAACAAGCAATAAATCATTCCATGAATGAGCTAGAGAGAAGTGAATTGATATACAACAATGCATGGTGAATTATTGACGTGGTTCTATATGACATCTTTCGAACACATTCATATTAATCATTATAAAATATTTCATCAATCGTTGCACATGTACACATATATAAGCATAATTGAATCTGCCATTTCTTGGTAGTATTGCACCTGATGCACAAAAAACTAAATGTTTGCCAAATAATGTTTAGGCCCTCGAGTTCATCGTGCGACAATCTTGTCCTGCTCACCTTGATGACATATTTGTGTTTGATCTGCAGGTTGAGCGTTGGAATGAGCAACGGGAAAACGGCACCTTCCCTGGACCTCTGTAATTGTGTGCAAAGGTTGAACTCGGCCCCTCTTCGTTGGTAACTGGTGTCAAAGTTATCAGAGTCGGAGCGGTGGGATCGTCTTTTTGGAGAGCTTACAAATAAAAGAAATTTTTTGGCTTGTGACTTCCGAACGATCATTTCCCGCATTGCTGGGGAAACTCACGTTACAGTTATAATTTTCCTCCCACTGTTCTGCTCTCTTGGAAAAGTATGTGTTAGACATAAATCTTTCAAGCCCATGCTCATGTTTGCGATTGTAACACGGTACGTTTATGACGTTACCTGATCAATTTGGTGCGCGAGCTAGCGACACTTTTAAGTCCTGTTCATATTAGCTTCTAAAAGTTATTTTTTTTAAAGTAAATAACTTTTTTTTACAACATTTAGTTTTCAAATAGTATTTTTAAAACATTACCTACTAGTCAATTATAGTATACTTTACAACGATTTTATTTACATTGGTTAAAATTATATATGAGACTCTTTCTCTACAATTTTTTCTATAAATTGTTATTAAAACCAAAAGTCTTCGAGCATGCAACAGCGGGCTAAAGTCAACAACAACGTGCGATGATAAGACGTGACCATCTTTTAGCTCAAGCTTTGCATCGCGGCTAAAACATGGGACCGCTCTACATTAGACATTAGTCATTAGTCTGGTGTTCTTTTTTGAAAAACCAGTCAAATTGTGAGCATCGTATTAAACCGAACCCCTTGTTCTCCTGAATTTTTTGTACAGATAATTCATTTTTTATTCGAAAATACATAAATATACCCGCAGAAATTTTTTTTTACAAAAATAGACTTCGCCGCCCCTATTGGCGCATCGCCACCTTTCGCCTGAACCGGAGGCGACAAAATTTATGTCGCTACGCTCGAGAGATCGCAATCGCCGCTTTCTATTGGGCGCATCACATGCGATTGTCCAATGGATGGGCGACTAAAAGTGCAGTCGCCCAATGGATGAGCGACTTTACTCGGTCCCCATGATTTTTTAGAGTTTTGTCAATTTTGTAGTTTTAAATTGGAAAAAAAATTGGTAAAGTTGTAATAAAAGTTTATGTTTATTGTATGTTGTAGGTGCATTAAAATTTTTGGGAAATTTTTTAAGAATAGTTGACTGTAGAACGTTTGATATATACATTGGTAAGTGATATTTTCATGTTACTGAGAATTAGTTTACGAAGAGAACTGGTATGTTAATATTGTTAAATGACTTGCTATCTGAATCATTGAATGCGAATAGACGAGATAATAACCTTATGTGAATAGAAATAAACTTCATAATACAGTTGAGAGTAACATACGTGTACAATTTTATTACATGCATAACATATAGCATGATATGCGACTAACCCACCCAACTGCTCGTACCACCTACTGTGTGGACCGAGGTCACTTTTCCTTCCTCGCCCGCTCGGCGTTGAACTCCTCCGCGACCTCTTTTGCCTTAGCCACAATTTCCCTCTTTCTCTCGCGTTCCCTCTTGCGAGCCTCCAGCTCCCTACGGGTGCACGCTTCGAGATGAGCTTGCGTCTCGCGTTGTATACGCAAGGTGTGCTCGTTCTTGCGGCGCTCCTCCTCCAGCAACTCCTTCTCCTTTGTGACATTCAACTCCTCGAAGTCGAGGGTCCATTGGTCCGCAGGGTGGATCTCAAGATCTATCCATTTGCGGTAGCCACATAGGGGCTCCGGAGACTGTAAATAAAGGAGAGATATTGTTAGTGTGTGTTGTGAAGGAGAAAAGGTAGGGGAAAATGGTGCATGTGGTTGTTACCGGCTGCCGATAGGTTGCGGTGTCAAAACGACGATTGGGGTAGTCACTGGAGTAGTTTGCGCAACCCAGTAACGCATACCTAGACTGATGCGGTGCTTAGACTTGAAGAATTGCATACGTCCCCGCACCAACAAAGGGAAGGTGTCTCCCCCTCAGGTGGTAGTTGTGGCGAACGCTCGGTGGGGACGTCCGGGATAGGGTTGTTGCTACGCGGGCGCTCTTTGGGGGGAGCTTTCATCGTAGCACGATGGGCTTGTTCTACCCGGGCCTGTATAGCCCTTATTTTCTCATCGCGGGCGGCAGCTGACCGTGCTATGTCACGGGTCTCCTCTCAATCCTTCACTATTTTGTCCCATTGCTTCTTCTTGCCTTTGTCCAACCCGGTGGGGTGAGTGAAGCGCGGTGTAGTATGGGGTTTGGATGTGCAATGTTTGCTGGAAAATGGAATGCACACCAATTTATAGGGTCCGTTTTCTCTCTACTCCTACGTGTAAAGCTGGTCCGCGTGGTCGTAGCAGTGAGCAAAGCTGCCCTGTTTTTGTCATCTCACTGAGCAAAGCTGACCTCTTTTTGTCATGTCACTGAGCAAAACTGCCCTCTCTTGTCATATGTGTGCAGAAAGCAGCCATGTTTTGTCATCTCTCTGCGCAAAGCTGCCCTCTCTTGTCATCTCACTGAGCAAAGCTGCTCTCTCTTGTCATGTCACTGCGCAAAGATGCCCTCTTTTATCATCTCACTGAGCAAAGCTGCCCTCTCTTGTCATGTGTGTGTGCTGAAAGCAGCCCTGTTTTGTCATCTCTCTGCGTAAAGCTGCCCTCTCTTGTCACCTCTCTTGTCATCTCACTGAGCAAAGCTGCCCTCTCTTGTCATGTGTGTGCAGAAAGCAGCCCTGTTTTGTCATCTCTCTGCGCAAAGCTGCCCTCTCTTGTCATCTCACTGAGCAAAGCTGCCCTCTCTTGTCATGTTATTGCGCAAAGCTGCCCTCTTTTGTCATCTCTCTGCTCAAAGCTGTCCTCTTATGGCACGTCACTACGCAAGTTCTCTCGTTTGGTATAAATAGCACGGTTGGGGTCTCATGACATTGTAGACATAGAACCCCGTAAATCGAACAAAGAAGTAACATCTCTTTCGTGGTGGAAAATACCATGTCAGAAGCTGAGGGGCCAGTCGATTTTGGGTCACCGAAGGAAGATCTTCTCTTGGAAAGGAGGGAGATCTTTGGTCCACACTATCGCCTGATACCAAGCCGGCGTACTCAACCAGCGTGGTCGAAATGCAGACACAATGAGTACGCGGTCGTGCAGGCCCTGGATGGCCCGTTCGATGGCGGGCGCCGTTTCTTCCGATGCCCACGCTCCGGGGTACAAATTAGTAATAGTACATTTGTTGTTATTGCTTATGAACCCTCCATGTTTACCGTCCTTTCCCGCAGATGGTGAAATGCGACTTCTCCCGGTGGATCGACCCTCCTCATGAATGGTATATTTGCCGTTATGTGGATACATTATGGGATCGAGTCTTGGAGTTGCAGGACCGAATTGAGACTCTCAGTGAGGAGAACAACGACCTCCGCCAACAGATTCAACGCGAGAGGGGCAACGAGGAGGTCATGAACATAGGAAGCTCTTATGATCCCACATGTTGCTGCGCGAACCCGAGCTGCATATGTGCGTGCCACTACCACGACGGCCACCACGCCCGAGGCGCCCTCAAGCAATTCTCCATGTGGGTGCCATGAGGCTCTTTTGGCATATAGGCAACGAGGGGTATGGTTGTGTCGTATTTTAGTTCTTGGTTGTCGTGTTGTATTGATGGTGTGGCGCTGGGCCTGTTGTCGTGATTTAAATTCTTGGTTGTAGCACTTCCATATGTTCTGTATGTGCAATGTATTTGTTGTTCTCCATGTGGGTGCTATCGCATTTTAATGAACATCAAATACATCTAGTAAGTAAGCAATACTAAGCTACCAGCACAACACCAACTACATTATAGAAAAGGGATGTAACATACAAGTTTTACAAATGGTACATGAAATTTAGCATGCATTGCAACTACTGATCAGGACATGCATTGCATCGTCTAGTCAGGTGCCCTCCCGACCGCATCGCCCACAACGCATACCGATGTTCTAGCTTGTGATTCGTCCATGTCATTTCTAATACGTCGGCTCTGTCACCGACCCTTCCCACCCTTCATCATGTTAATATCCGGAACCCAGGTCCTCGCTGAAATGTCCAAAGTGGTAAAGTTTCCCACCACCCCAACCCCGAGCTCCCACACCAAGCTTGCGGTATTCTCTCCTTGAAAAAGTACTCGGACATGAAGTTGGAAGGATCCATGCCCACGGTCCCGCATGTAGCGAGGACATGAGAGCATGGCTTGTGTAACAACTTAAGCTTGTTGCATGTGCAACTAGGTTCGTTTGCATGATCTCCAAGGCATACCTCGTGAGTAATAAGTGAACGAGATGTTCCTAATCCGGCTCTGTCATGGGGTATCACCTCGAAACGATGCTCCCTGTTGCCCATGACATGCACTGTGTGCAATTGACCCTTCTGTGCCTTTGTCTCCATGTACGCAGTAATTTTTGACGAATACAGGGTTCCGGGATTGGCCGCATGAAGTGCGGCACTTGCGTGTCTCTCCCTGAAGTAGCGGATTATGCTGTGAAGAACACCTTCCACGATGGCGACAAGGGGCTGAGAACGGAGACCCCTGAGAACCCAATTGTAGACCTCGGCAAGATTAGTTGTCATTATTCCGTACCTTACGCCATCCGTGTCGTACAACAGCGACCACTTCTCCAATGGTTCCCCCTCGATCCACTGCGAGAAGCACTTGATGTTTCGTGAGCTTTTCCTTCTTAGGCCACTTCGGTTAGGCTCATCGATTGCTGGCAAGCATTGCGGTTGTGCCGCCCCAGGACTGACCGGCCCCTTGCTCCTTTCTTCGACGTTCTTCCTGGTATGCTCATCCAACAACCCCTATAAAGCATCAAATTTCCTCTGCTGGTTCTGCCTAGCCAGCCTCTTGAATAGCTTCATCAAAGATTGTTTCGGGAATTGCTTGAAAAAGTTTGCCACTAAGTGACGACTGCACCACCGGTTCCTCATGTCCGGCCAATGAAAGGTCTCCTCAAGGTCTTCTTGAAGTTTTCGTATCGCCTTTATAATGCTGGCATGGCGATCATGGATTATGCACACACCAGGTCGGGTGCCTACAACTCCAGCCCTCACATGTCTGAGAAACCACAACCAGCTCTCATAATTCTCAATCTCCACAAATGCAATGGCCGCGCGAGATTTGATTGTTACCACAACGCCTATGGCCGTCGGAGCGCCCTTTGTATTTGCTGTCAAGAAGGTCCCATCTATTGAGATCACGGCAGCATGTGCCCGAATGCTTCAATGCTAGCACCAAATGCAAACAATGATCTCTGCAACACCGCAAATCCGGTGGACTTATGGATGGCTTATCGCACGACGCAATGTACGTGCCTGTGTTCCTTTGTTGCAACACCTTAAGCATACGAGGAAGGTTGTCGACGCCACCTCGAAAGTGCCAAAACGTTTTTCCAACGCCTTTTGCTTTGCACGCCACGCCGCGTAGCTAATCTTATACTTGAATTTATTCTCGATAGCTACCACAATATGCGTGGCGCAATATCTTTCTTCTCCACTATCTCCCATACATCACATTGGCTATAACCGACGTTAGGTTACGATGCCTCGCCAAGACAAAGGCTTAGAATGCGGAGTGCGGCTCCACCTTGGACACAATCCAGTGAGTCTCATACTTGGGTCTACGTGCGTGCACGCTCCAAGGACAACCAGCCTGCTCGCACTTCACAGTGTACTACTCCTGGCTTGATTTGACGACGCGAAATGTCCGCTGCATTGAAAGGGCCCAAAGCTTGATGGCATCCTGCAGCGCTTCCTTGTCAGCAAACATAGCATGCAACCGAACCTCTATCTCATGATACTCCCATGGTGATTCATGCTCATCATGTGCGGAAACACTCTCTGCATTAAACCGGTTCCATTCCTGGGGGATAGGAACTTCTTCATCATCGGAACTGTCCTCCTCCTCGTCCTCTATAGTTTGCTCTTCATCCCATGCCCTCTGGTCATCAGATTCCATCTGTTGCATGATATACTCATTATGCTCTCCTTCATCAGCTTGCCCAGTTCCCTCTCTATAGCTTGACGGTTGTAACTCTCTTCCATGTACTGCATCGGCTTGCCCAGTTCCCTCTCTATAGCTTGACGGCTGTAACTCTCCTCCATGTACCGCATTGCCTTCATCACAAGCAACTTCATCAGTTCCGCCAACGTGTGGCCCGTCCGAGCTGCTAGCACCTCCCGAAGCAGCATAGGCGGACGCACGAGTTTGCATAGCTGCTTGTAGTGAGCACGGTTGCACAAGCAGGACACACTCGTATCCACGGCGCCGGCACCTTTGCACAAAACCCTTCCACGAAGCAGCGCACCAATGTCTTCAACTCCCATCTGATGTCCGTGGGAGACCGGCTCCAAAGCCCTTGCACAACGACGCTGCACACCTCGGGTCCAATGAAAACTCTCGGTCACCAATGCCGCACATCTGTCATTCGAGCATTCTCGTCATCCGGAAGTACGAGAGTTACTTGCGGAAAATCGCTCAAATCCACACCATTCGGACCTTCACGAATAATTCCAGCACCATAATACACTCTCAATGTAGTGGCCATTGATGATGTAGGCCTGCATGTATGATTGAAATTTACGACATGTCAAATAACATCGTACAACACTAAACTACACTTTCCATACTAAAAAGGGTGATAATATTTCTATACTACAAAATGTATACTACAACTTTTTGACACTAATATTTTCATACTAAAATTATACTACATTTTCTACATCTACAATTCTTACTAACACCAACATTTCATCTAAATAATAGTGCAAATACAACATAATCAGAAAAAAAAACTTGGATCCAAATGGAATAGCTTCTACTCTTCCTTCCTCCCTCACCTCCTCCTCCAACCCTGTCCTCCTCTCCTTCTCTTCTCCCCTCTTGTTCTTCCCCTCCTCCCTCTCTTCTACCCTTCCTTTTCTTCCCCTTCCTCCTCTCCTCTTCTTCTCTCGCACAATGAGTGCCCCTTCTTCCTCTCCTCTTCTTCTCTCGTTTCTTCTCTGTGCGCAGAATGAGGGCAAAAAGTGGTAGTGGTAGTGGGCGGCCGACTGCGATGGAATAAAGTACCCCCTGTCGCCCTACCGTTGGGCGACTGGGATTCCAGTCGCCCAATCGTACAATGACTACAATAAGTCGCCTAACGCTCAGGCGATACCATTGATTCGCTCAACGGTTCACACATTCCCTAAATGTCGCCTCCCGGTTGGGCGAAAGGTGGTAGTCGACCAATGGGGGGGGCGACTGAAGCCTATTTTTATAAAAAAATTTTCCGCGGGTATATTTATGTATTTTAAATAAAAAATGGATTATCTGTACAAAAAAAATTCTTGTTCTCCTACCCTCCCGCATCGCCACTTGTCCACTACCCACCTCACTTGCGTGCATCCACTGCCACTTCCTCCTCCACTATCCCTTTCTTTTCCATCTGGATGACTGGATCTACATTGCCTTCGGGTGCGGCTCAGTCTTTGGGGGCAGACACATAGCGTGCAAAGTGGGTGCTCAAGACTGCCACGTGTCCCAGAAAACGAAAAATTCTGAAAATTCAAAAAAATACTTACAAAATCCAAAATTTGTAAAAGTACTTTTAAGTATAAAAGTATTTTTGTAAGTACTTTAAATTTTTTGATTTATACTTTTATTAAAAGTATTTTTAAGTACTTAGAAATACTTTTAATAAACGTATTTTTACAAAAAGTACTTTTTACAAATTTTCGGATTTTGTAAGTATTTTTTTTGAATTTTTTGGAATTTTTTTGGGTTTTACGGGACACGTGGCGGGTGCTAGGGGCACCCCCGCACACGCTATGTGCTGTGCCCCCAGCACCTGAGCCGCACCCATTGCCTTCTCATGCAGCCTACCATTGCCTTGTCGTCATCTTCCACCACACCTCCTGATCCACTTTACAGGGCATCTTCAGCGCATCTCCTTAATATAATGAAAGAGAAGAGGTGCATTTGGTGGCCAGACGGCTTCGCCACATCTAGAGGTCACCCTGGGCACGAAAAACCGAAAATCGAGTACCGAACCGAATTTACCGAGAACCGAATCGAAAGTACCAAACCAAAATTTCGGTTCCGTGTTCGGTTCGTGTTCTCAGAACCGAATTTACCGAGAAATTAGGTTCGGTGCCTTGCCATCAAATACCGAACTACAAGGAATAACATGTTGTATTTGAGTAGTGAGTACTAAGTAATATGTAATATTATTGATGGGTCTATTGTGACAGCTATATTATGTATTTGTGGCTTTTTCTCTCGTATGATTTGGCACTTATTCTATATGAAATCATGTTACATTTTGTCAAAATTGGCTATTGAACTTGATGTTACATGTCTTGTTGTACTGTTCGTAATTTCGTAAATACCGAACCGAACCGAAAGAACCGATACCGAATTTCTTCGGTACCGAGTCTTTTCAGGAACCGAACGGTACCGAGATTCTCAGAACCGAATTTGTATGGGTACCGAGGAACCGAACCGATCAGTTCGGTAGTACCGAACGCCCAGGGTTATCTAGGGGTGCGTGCTCGTAGTGAGCTTCGACAGACGCACTGGCGCTGGAGCACGATCCGCCTCACCGAAGACAATGCTAGTGCGCGGTTGGCCTCGTCGGAGATGGAGGTGAGAGACGCACAAATCGTTAAGCATGATCCATAGGTCAAATATTCAACCAATTTCATAAAAAAAAATCATTGAATGTTGTACAGTGGTTTCGCCAAAAAATCAAAACATATATAATACTGTAGTATTTGTTATGTCTATACTAGTGCGTGCAGACGTTTGTAAGTGCATAATCTATCTCTTTCTAATTGCAAGTCCTGACTAGTACCCTCACTCCTCAAATCAGGTTACGAGGAAGCAATTGGTTCATTTCGGTTATGACTGATATTTTTTTGTGGATATGAACAAACCATTTTAATAAGATTATTTTATCAAACTCCTTTCGAGAGACGTGGTGAAGACGTTTGTTTGTTCTGAAGAATGTCATAATCGCAGAGCTGAAAATAAGGTGGCAGTACACGCAAACCTAGAAGGGCAGAGGTGCAGTGCAGAGCTGAGCCCCGACCAAGACGAACCGATCCCTTGGCGAGATGGCTACGCGGAGGTCTCTTGCTGTGGAGGACGTGCTGCGGGTCAACGGCAGCCGCCGCTTCGCCGCCTCGCTGGCCGCCGCCTCCCCCTTCGCCTCCCTCGCCGACGCCGTCCTCGCCGCCCGCCGCATCTGGCTCGATGAGGTAGCTTGCTCGATCCCTCTTCCCCCGCGCTTTCTTTCCTTTTTTGAGCCCCTCTCGCTTCCCGTACTGATCCTTGCTGCTCATGCGCGTGCGATTGGGACGCGGCGGGAACGAACCTAGGTGGACGTGAGCGGATGGTTGGAGGCCTTCGCCGCGCACCCGCCCATCGGCACCACCTCCTCCTCCGTCTCCAAGTCGGTTGCCTTTCTTGTGTCAATTCTTCTTCTCTTTTCTCGCTCGCTCGTTTCAGTTCGTTTCTTGCTGTTGCCGATCGTCAGGCACAGTAGGCTTGTGTGAATTGTGTAACTACTACTAGCTAGAGAAGAGGACAAGTTACAAGCACCATATGGAAGCAATTTCAGTGTATATTTGCGCATTACGATGAATTAAACAACTGAAGTGAATTCACTCTACTCGACCTAGATAGTTTGGGCAAACTAATTGACACCAGGCGCACGCACCTTTGAGCGTTAATGTCCAACCAAAGGAAATTACTGTTCACAAAGAGGCCGCACGGGTCACCGGTTCATGCGTTGCAAACTTTTGTTTGATTTGATTTGTAGGTGGAGCAAGGAGGAGCAATCAGCAGCACTCTCGACCGCCACTGATTCAACAGCGCAGGTGCCTCATCTTGTTCACTGTGTTCCTTGCATCTGTGATCCGATTTGTGGACTCAATTTGGTTTCTTCTGCTGCTGTAGGAGTTGGCCGAGTGGAATGCCAAATACAGGGACAAGTTTGGGTTTGTTTTCATGATTTGTGCGTCTGGGAGGACTGCCCCTGAGGTCTTAGCTGAGCTTAAGGTCTGCATGTGTCAGTTTTTGTTTCCTGTACTTGACATTTGTGCCTATTTAGCTCATCTCAACAATTCGTGTGGCAGTTACCCAATTATGTTTAAAAGTTTGCTATAGTCTTTCTGTTCAGTAATGAGGTATTCTGATACATGGAATGCTAGTAAAATCAGAACCATAGACGTATTTCTGTTTTATGAATGGTAATAGGACCCTTCCTCCATGAATCAGGAATCTTGATATTGAAACTAAATTCAGTTGTTTCTTTGGCTTTTGACACCATTGGGGATACATATGTTGAGAGTTGAGTTTATCCCTGATACAGTGCATCGTGCACGCTATGGCTTGATTACCGAATCATATTACCACAAAGCTTGATATGATGCCTTCCTTTACACTGTTGCAATGGCCTTGAAATTATGTTATCATCCTGCTGCTGTTTTCAGAGGCGTTACGCGAACAGGCCAATTGTTGAACTTGAGGTTGCAGCACAGGAAGACCTGAAGATAACTGAACTGCGTCTTGCAAAGCTTTTCTCATCAGAGGCTACTGCTCCCTATACTTCAACAGAAGTTCCTACTAGCCAATTGGATAAAGCAGCAGGTATTGAAACAATTCTATCTATTGATAGGTTTCTTTTGTACAGAAATGTCTTCTCTTTGCTCCACATGTTCGAGATTTTTTTTGGTATCTATCCTATATCTGTATGATAGCCCGCTGTCCTCACAAGCTTGCATTTTGCTATTGTTCTATCTGTTTGATGCTACCAATTCTGGAATTTCTATTGTTTCATTCACATGGCCAATTGAATTAATTGTTGAGTGAGCAGTTCTACATTTTTTGGTTTTTCCATATAGAAGTCTTCTTTGCATGGCAAAGGCTCTTTTTTTTTATGTTATGTAATTTGTAATTCTGATTTGCATACATAAAAGAGTACTGTGAAAAAACTAGTATTTGTAATTTTTTCTATGATGCAAAAGAGAGATCCACCCTTAGAATCGGTTGCACCTAGTAGTTTGGTAAATCTGATTGGTGAACATAAAAGAGGATTGTAAGAAATTAGTATCTGCAAAATTTTGTCTCATGCTAAAGAGAGATCTACCCTTGGAATTATCACATGCAAGGACTTTGCTTACTGTTGTTCTCGGCTTGTTAATCTTAACCTTGTAAACTCTGTCTTGACAAATAAAAACTATAGCTGAAATGAGGATAGAAAAGTACTATAGTCGAAACAATAAGAAAATAATGCAACTTCAAAAGCTAAACATTATATTGACAAGAACTGTGTTGAAGCAAGAAGAAAATAGTTCATCTCTGAAGTACAATTATTGAGCTAACATCACTGAATGACCATATGCCGGGAAGGCAACTCCTGGCCATCGTCTCTCTCTTTCATCAATTTCGACAGTTGACCTCTGCACTGCATTTACTCTGTACTTTCATAATTATCCTCATTCTTTCATGCACTTTGCTCAAGCTGTTGTGGAAGTGTAGCATTCTGATATTTTATATATCTGTGCCATTTTTGGTTATTCTGCTTTCTTATCATTTGAATGTTCAAAGATCGCATACGGATTATTGGAGCACATCTTGGAGCCCACTCCCAGCCTTCTGCCAATAAAGCTCCTGAAATTACAGGTAGCTCCAACCGAACTCGCCCTCCCATCACAACCCATGTGCTGGACGTTGCTCGTGGATTGCCAGCATCTGGAATCGAAGTTCACCTGGAGGTGTGGAAGAATGCTTCCAGTCCTCCGTCATTCAGCAACAAAGGTTTCAATGGATGGGAAACTGTAGGCTCTTCAGTTACAAACAACGATGGACGCAGTGGTCAACTGATGGACATTGTTGACAATGTTGCTCCTGGTTTCTACCGCATAAGTTTTAACACAGCCAAGTATGCACCTTCAGGGTTCTTCCCTTATGTGAGCGTCATATTTGAGATCAAAGAGAGCCAGACGGCCGAGCATTTCCATGTTCCTCTGTTGCATTCTCCTTTTTCGTTCGCCACTTACCGTGGCAGCTAAGTTGTCGATTTGGGTGTAATTGCCTCCGGTAAGGGAAATGTTGCAAAACAAGTTTGTAATGGTCGTAAAGGGTTGAGTCCGTTTACTTGACACTGACTCGAATCGAATAAACTTGTTCCATGTAATGAAACTTGCATTGGTAAAGGAACAGTTACGACTCCATGCTGATGGAGATGTGGGTTCTTGAGGACTATGACAAGCATCAGAGTTGGCAGATGAACAGAAGGATTGACCGGACATGAGGATGTTCCTTAAGGTGGAGGTGGTCCAGGGCTTTGAGCATGAAGAGATCATAGTTCACCATGTGCACCAGGCGGCTGTTTACAATGTTGGGCACAATGCGTGGCGCAAGATTCGTATGGGCTAGCTCCACTGGAGAGTCGATCATGTACAAGGAAAGCGTCGTGCCATATCACATGAGCTTTGGCATGGTCTCACAGTTTCTACAACAAACGATTTACCCGGGGCAACGTCTTCCTCGTCTACCGAGTTTTGAGTAACAGGGCAGGAACCTACCTGCTAACTACGGCTGTTCCATCCACACATTTATTCCTTTTCTTTTGTCACATATTGATCTATCCAAGAGTGTTTCTTCATGGTCCTCACCAGGTTTCACCCTAACACCACCAGACTCGTCATCTTTCGCGACAGTTCAAAACCACAGGAAAAAAATGTTGTACCGTCAGGAATTATTTTCTTGTCGGTAAACCGTCAGAAAATTCATGTGGGGAGAACGAGGATACAAAAATTCCATTTGGCTGATGGTTTACCGACAAGAAAATAAATCCCGACGACACCGACAAAAAAAAAAGGTCCCCGCATCAGGTTTTGGAGAACCTAATCCTTGTCAGGTAGCCGTCAGGAAGCCCCGTCAAGGATATAATTCTTGACGGTTAGTCCCGTCAGGAAAAAGGAAATTATACAAAAAAAATACAATAATAGTTGTCCGTACAAACATCGCATGCAATCAATTCTTCAGAACGTCTGATTCTATGCATCGCATGCAATCAATTCTTCAGAACGTCTGATTCTATGCATCTCGCACATTACATACAATTCTATTTTCGTCTGGTTGCCTATAAAATGGCTACAGATTTATGTGTACAATCTTTGAATACAACAAAGGTCCAAATAACCATATGTATGTCCATTTTCTCCTTTTTATTTCTTGCTTTAAAAAAAACCATATGTATGTCGAGTAAATTCAGATATCCATATACGCAAGCTACATACATGTGGTGTACTCGATCAAAGTCATGCAAAAAACCACTGTCCGGCTATCACCTGAGAACCAATAACCAACAAAGTGTACAGAGTTTTCAGCACAAGGGTATAACACTATCACACAAAAAGTCATCATAGATAGTTCTAAACCTTCATCACAGATAGTTTTTGAGTCATCTGAATTTTTACATCTATGATAATAGATGGTTATCACAGATGATTTGTACACCATCTGTAAAAGCCAACTATTACAAACGGTTTTTTGGTATAAATCGTCTGTAAAGTCCCTACTATCACAGATGGCTTCAACCAAAACCCGTTTGTGATATATCTGAAATCACAGAGATTCTATGAACCACCCGTCTATGACATATCACAGATGATTTTATTATGGAACTGTCTGTGATACTTACCATAGACAATTTGTGCCATTAAACTGTCTGTGATAGTTTCTTCTATAGCTAAAACATATTTTGTTTTTAGGCCAGTCTCAGAAATACTAGTCACACCCTCTGAAAACAAGAAAGCATATATAATCACAGATGGAATAATTTCTTAATTACTGAATAAATTATGATGGAATAATATACCCAGAATAAATGGCAGAACTTGTACTACCACAGAGGGGGGAGAGATGGAATAATTTCTTAATTACATGCCAAGTTTCTTAATTACATTGAAATAATTTTCAAATAGGTGTTCACCATGTGGGGATCAATCCACTTGGCTATTTCCTTAAAAAAAGCCCTCCACGATGATTGACATGCGTATAGCTGACTTCATCACTTGGTTCTTTCTCCAGCCTGATGTCATTTCTGAAAGGAGGCAACTCATCAAATTGATTTTACTCTTCCTCATCTACGACATTCTCAACCCCGATAATCCTTCTTTTTCCATGAAAAACTATGTGACACTGTTTGTTTATCGGCTCGATTACATAAAAAGCTTGAACAACTTGTCTTACGAATACGAATGGTTCATCTTTGTATTCTACACATTCGAGGTCTACAGTAGTGATGCCGTACTTACCGACCTTTACACCCTATGGAATTGGACCTAAAGGCATTGAAATAGAGGGATCTTGAAAAATATATAATCAAGCTCTCAAATCTCCTCTACAAGCCCGTAGTAGGTGCTTGGGCCATCGGTATTGAATTGCTCATAAAATGCATCTATACGAACATGTGAGTTCTAGACTGTGCTCTTTTTATCCTGATATATTGTATAAAATATGTATCCATTTATATCGTATGCTTGCCATGTCACAATTGTAAATTTTGACCCTTTTGCCAACCATTGCAGTATATCACTTGATGACCACTTAGTGAATCACACCTTCAACCATTTGTTTAATAAACAGTTGTGCTGTCTCGTGATCCAAACCTCCGATCAGCCTAAATTCTCTTGGCGTAGCTGTCCTTGTGCTCGTGAGAGACCATGTGGAGGTCATCCCGTGTGTGTGATGAGTAATTGACATCGGTTTAGGGAAGTCGAGTTTGATTTGGTTGGTTCGGACCATGTCGTTGCGTGGTCCAATCGGGCTCGGTCGAACTTGGTCAAACCTGGTCAAAATAGTTATGTTGCATATTATGTCGACTTGTCAGGTTTGGGCTATTTCATTAATGCATTTATGCCTACATGTATCGAGCGGTGCTATTTGATTTGTTTCTTGTCTGTGATGGCTGCAGGACATCAAGGCGGAGTTGTGGCGAGACACGATGGACCGGACTAGGCGCAGGTGGCGCTGAGGTCAGAACGGTCGGGAGGTGTCGAAGACGGCGAGGGCTCGAGGTGGCTGCGAGGCTTGCAAGGCAAAAAAGGAGGAAGCTTATTGGAAGGTGCGCGAGGGGCGTTTCAGTAAAAACGCAAAGCTGCACTAAAGGAAGCGGGTTTGGATAAAGCATCGAGTAGGTGGTGACCTAATGGGTAAAGCATGTGCAAACCTATTAGTGGGAGGCTATAAAAGGAGAGGGAGAGGTTGTGCTGAATTGGAGAGAGAGTGGGTGTAAGAGTTAGGGTTTTATTTGGTTCTCTCCATGTATGAAAAATGAGAGATGGATTAGGGTTTTGCTTCTAATCTTTATTTGTTGAGAAAGAGAGAAAGAGAGAAGGTGAGAGGTTCTCTCTATGCTCTCCGGGCGTATGGGGACTTGTTTAGTGTGAGATTGAGAAGAGAGATGAGCTGAGAACAACTCTTTGTAATTGTGTATTTCTCTGTATCGATTTCAATATGAGAGATTTTACTTGAGTTGCTCTAGTGTTCTTTTATTTTTCTGCATTGGCTCCATGTTGGTCTCTATTCTTAGTCTTATCTCTACTTGAGTTCTCTTTGTGCCATCAAGAATTTCAAGCTGCATTTCCTTCGAATGCTTCTGTGGGCAGCAGGCTGTTTTTGTTGATACTACATCCTGCCAACATGCATCAATTAGTCTATGTTCTCTTGGTACTGTTTCTTGCTGATTTGCTCACTATCTTTGGTGCTTTTGGTCATTACTTGACTGCAGTTTCAGCTAGTATGCTTCTTTATGCAGTCACCTTTTTCTTTGCTTTGTAGCTTGCCGATAGTAATTGTTCCTTTCAGTTTGCAGCTCCAATTAGCAGAATACCTCAGCTCAAGAAAAGCTGTTCGGACTGCATACTTTTGCAGTTTTTAGTGTGCTGATTTTAGTCACAAAACTGTAGCGCTTCATGCTCTGTTTCAGCTCAAGAAAACTAGCAGTCTGCTCCTTTTCTTTTGCCTCACTTTTGCTTTCAGTTTTGCTTGACCGTGTGTAGTCCCTGCCAAGCTGATTTACCTTTTGATTTCAGTTTTTTCAGCAGCTTGACACTATCTTTACTCAGTGTGTGCGGTCTAATTTTGGTTGGTCGACACCTTTTAGTTTTCGGCAAAACTGTTCTCAGGTTTCAGTGAGCAATTTAACTTCGTCTTCATAGCTTCAATAGCTATCGGAGAGTAGAGAATATTGTGGATACTTTGGGGGCAATTTTTTTTAAGTCGACATTCACCCCCCCTCTGTCGCCATTTCGGTCCAACAGCTCGTCAATATACGTTAACACTTCAATAATGTGTTGCAAGATCATGAAATGGGCTTGAGCATACGTATCCAGATCGGGAGTTATTAGTTTCTTTTCGATGATCCCGATACCCTCTAGCCGCATCTCGTGACGAGGTAGATGCACACCTATCAGTTCGACCCGAGTTATGTATAATGCAGAAACACGGACCACATATATTTATCTCTTTCATAAGGTGGATAATGAGATGGACCATGATATCAAAGAATAACGAAGAGAAATACATTTCATGATGACATAGGTCATCACCACCTTGATCTGTAGAGCATCTAATCCATCGGGATCGATGACCTTCATGCAATTGCATTAAAGAAATAACACAGCCTTATGATCATCACTCGAAACTTGTTCAGCAAAATAGTTCTAATTGCAACAGGAATCAATTGTGTCATTAGCATATGACAATCATGAGACTTCATACCAATTAATTTTAAAGCTTCCATGGAAACAAGTTTATTCATGCTGACGAGTAATCTAACGAAACTTTCACACCATGCAAACACTAGCACAGTTCAATTCTCTCGGCCTTAGACAAAGTGTAGCAAGCTGAAGGAACGTACATTCAGCCTTTATCAGTCTCTATCAGTGCTAACTTGGTCTTAATATTCATAATGACCAAGTTATGTCATACGTTGACACTATTCTTTGTTTTATCACGAGTGTTCAGTAAGAGACCAATCAAACTATCACATGAATTCATCTCTATGTGATACAATTACGAATTTCTAAGTGCTTCCAATAAGGCAAGTCCTAAAATATTGATCTCTTCTTCCACATGTTCTTTCGATGAGTCCTCAACTTACATCCTTTTTCAAGAATAACATCAATATCCTTAGCCATATCGTAGACCTCTTTTCCGGTAAAAGGTCTTGGAGCTGAGTTGTTCTCCTTTTTTTATCGAATTATTTCTTCATCTAACGGTATGGATGATACATTGGAAGGAACCTACGGTGACACATGTACACAGTTTTACGCGAGTTGTTCAACCATACACTCTTGGTATAATTTAAGTAGTGTAGAAAGGCTTTAACTCATTTTGTACTCAACCCCGATATGTTACCAAGGGTAGGCAAATCATTGATGGTACAGAACAACATGACGCACAGAGTGAAGTTCTCTCATTTGTCCGCATACCATACCTATTATCCTTTGTTCCATAGTGTCATAAGATCTTCCAGCAATGATAATAGGTATATATTAATATTGTTCTCAGGTTGCTTCGGTCCTTAGATAAGTAGTGATATCAAAATGTACTTCTGCTTCATACACAGCCAATGAAGAAGGTTGTACATGAATACATTCACGGGCCAGGTGCTTTGTTGGTTGCTCATATTACGAAAGAATTCATTCCATCGGTACTGAACCCAAACCTTATATTCCTCGGTTCCGCATTAAAATCTACAAACATCCTATCGAAGTTCCTCCACTGGACAGAATCAACATGGTGTCTTAGCTTTCCATCTGTCTTACGCTCCTCAGAACATTAATGTAGCAATCTTACATCTTTTTGATTCACAAATAAACACTTCAAATGGGGAATTATAGACAGATATCACAACACCTTAGCAGGACGTCTTTACTTCACCTCGATGTCATCGCCATCATTGGAGTCATTCTTACACTTGTATCGGGATGCTTTGCACACTAAACAAACATGTAAGTTTGTTTATTCTCTATGGTAGAGGATACAATCGTTTAGAAATGCATGCATTCTTTCTACTTCTAATCTTAATGGACAAAGAACCTTCTTGGCTTGGTAGGTGGTTCTAGCAACGAGTTTCCTCCAAAAGGATGTTCGATAGGAGTCCTAATAACACCGTTAAGCTCTTATCGGATCAACCATTGTTTGCCTTTAATTTTAGTAGTTTAAGAGCGGATGATAACATTGTGTATTGCGGCTTATAGCCCGGGAACAAAGGTTTCTCCGAATCTTCCATCAAGCCCATGAATTTACCAAACTCTCCCACTACAGTTTCCTTCTGCATTGTGTAACATCTGATCCAAATTGTCATCGTGTTACCTATCCTCATTGAAAGCACAACCCACATCCAGCATATCATTGTCTTCCTCGACGATGTTATAACTACCTTCATGTATAATATTTTCTTTACCATGATTGGTCTAACATGTATATCACTTTTTGAAACCTCTTTGAATCAATTGAGTTTCGATTTGCACTGAGTTGGGAAACATTTTTTTATATTATCGCAATCATTGCATAGTCAATACATATATTCCATCCCCTTCTTGAACATATCCTACTCGGCCGCTCTTCTAAAAGCAGACACGACATCAATATACTCTTCACTCATACGGTTCTCAACATACATCCAGTTTCGGTCCATCTACACTACATATGTAACAAATTGGTGTTAAATTTGATTTATGCTCCTATAGCTAGATAGCATAATACTTACACATAATTTTCATTCATCTTAAATTGTCCATCAAAGTAGCTACTATGTACTATTCATAAATCAATATATAGCAAGAAGATATTGAAGTTGACCAGGAGTAGTGAGATCCATTCTTAAATTGGAGGAAACTACCAAACTAAATCTAAATCAAGCTATAATCTCTCTTGAATATAATGTATATAATTAAAAGCAAATACCAACCTCAAATCACCAAGAATAAATCGATCTATAAGCTAGATCTATAAGCAGTATGCTTTCACTAAACTCTCTAAAGTCAGTCGCCTCCTTCAAAGCAGTGCAATGAAGACATCTGTCAGGACCGACCTAGTGAGGTATTTAATAACGTGACATATCACGACACATCCAACTACGAATTGTCTATGATATATAATTATCATAGACGGTTTTCATTAAGAAACATCTGTGAATGTTAAGAACCGTCTATAATAATGGGAGGATTCACAAATGGTTCTTTTATTCAACCTATGTGTGATAATTAGCAAACGGTTCTTAATGAGAACCTGTTTATGATAATAATGTATCATAGACGGTTCTATCTATCGCTACTAACATAAATGGTCACACATGTAAAATCATATGTGATAATTACAACACTGACGTATTCGGCAAACCATCTATAATGAGGCGTCTAGTATGGCTTTCTCTGTAGCAGTGTAAGAAAGTATACAAATATTTACAAGTTACGATGAGTAACAGATAATGTAGCAACTACATATAGGAATGAGAAACTGTCAATAGCTCTGACTATGTCATTTCCTAGTTTTCATCTAGATATTAACAGTGATAGCTAGTAAACAACAAAATAAAACATGGGCACTAGGGGGAATGGGAAGAAAATGGTGAATTCACCACAAATTTGTTTTTTTTGTAACATTTCCACTCATCCTTGCTAGAATCGTCGTAGATCTGCCATAGAAAAAAGAAATCTCTCAAGCATTCAATGAAGCCACTAGAGGAGTAATAACATGAAACAAAATATAAGGAATCTCCATAAGAAATAAATTTCTATTGATTTTGATAACTTGGTACTGAACTAAATTATGAAACATGGTAATAACAGGAAACAGAAGAGCAGAAATTCTATCATGTTTAATCGAATACTTTCATTTCTCTTAACTGCAAAACTTGACAACCAAACTATGCATCACCTTCTAGTTTGGACAAATGCCAAACAAATTGACAAAAGATGACCATATCTTATAACTGCTTGGCAACAGCTTGAAGGTGGGGGGATGGACCAACCATATCTAGGTGGGGAATGGGCCGACCATATCTAGGAAGGAGGAGGGCATGTGGGGTAAGGTGGCAGCTGGGGTTGGGGAGAGGAGGAGGTGGATTTAGGTGGAGAAGGCGGTGCCGTAGAGAGCTAAGAGGATGGGAGTGAGAGATTTCAGTGGAATGGGGTTAGCTATTTGGACTCAGTGAATCTTTTAACTTCCCCTCCCTATTTTCCTTGTCAGTTCTACACATAACCACTATAGAATTTGCCATTTTTTTATGTTCACCCTAATAACAACACAAAAATATAATTTTCTAGGGATTATTTTCATAACCGACATGAAACTACATGGTTCCCTGGTGGCGTTATAAACCCATCACCAATATTAAAATTTGTGATGGTGGTTTGTGTTACAGATAGTTTAGTCAGACTCTAGTACCATCGCCAAAACAAGTCCTGATTCAAATATGGGAAGCTTCAAAATAGAAAGAGTAGTTTACATATCGGTTTCAATTAAGGAATAGTTTCCAATTCTAACTGTATTGATTTAGACTCAGCTCTCTTATAAAAAGGGTTCGAGGATTGTAATAGATAGACAAGCAATATACAAGTATTTCTTCCCCCAAATCCTTCTTCCCCTTGCCATGGCGTCTTACCCCTATCACCTGCGTTCTTCTTCCTCCCGATCAGCCTCGGCACCTAACAACTTGGCATCAGAGCCACCAATCTTGTCCACCATGCCACCCAAACACAATCCTCTATCTGATAGACAACATGATGCGTTGGAACAAACCCAACCCAAACTTCTCTAGGCTATCTCTGACATCCAATCGACCATCGACAAGTGCTTTCAGGAGCAGTAGTTAGCCTCTGATCAATGCTTCGACAAGCTGGTTGCGAACATGTGACAACTGTTTGATACACTGTGCAGGATGCCATCCGCGGTGACCATGGCTCTGCCAGTTGGAGTTACAACCATGGCTTAGCCAGTCGGGGTTACGACCATGGCGCACAACAAAGCAGGACTGCTGCCATTACCAACACCTGTCGGAGATGCTCCCCTAGCATCGGCTGAGTCACGGTGCTTGCCACCCAATGACCACGCTGCGCCCAAGGCTCGACCGGTTTTGCATGATTCCCTTGGCCTGAAAATGAGTTTGATGACAACCATGATTGCCGACCGCACCACAGGCCATCTCCTTCTGGATCGACCATGACTACCTGTAACATCCCGAAGAATATGATTTTGTAAATTATGGAGTCTTGAGACACTTTGCAATATGACTTTATTTTTGGATTTGGATTTTATGGTGTTTTCTCAAAATTTTGGTTAAGGTTCCCAAAATTTGAAGTAAGAAGAAAATATATAATTGAAAGGAAAATTCAAATTGAAATTAAGAATCTGAAAAGATGATCCAGAAATTAGGAGAGAGGAATGGAAATAAAATCTAGGGATTTATACAGAAAATTTTGCCCAAAAATATAGCAAGAAAAATAAAAAAAAATATTGGATGGAGTTAGGCGGTAGAGGCCCAATTAACCCCATCCTCCTGGCCGTCACGCCCAAATTCCGACAACGGCCCCGCTTGCGCGCAGCGCTAAGCGCCATGGCGGGCGGACCCCGCCCTCACTCCCGCTCTCCTCGGCAAGCGGGCCGTGCGTTCTCGCTGCCGCCGCCGCCGCCTCGTCGTCGTCTTCCTCCTCCTCCCCGTGCGGCGCGCGCGCGCTCGCTCGAAGCTTTCGCCCCGTGGCGTCCATGCCTCGGCCAGCTCGGCCGGGCCGTCCCGTCACCGGTGGGAGCGTCGCAGCCGTCACCGCCCAGCCGCCGCCTCCGCCTCGGAGCGAGCCGCGCTGCAGCTTTCCTCCGCCGGCCACGGCGCTCGGCGCGTGGCGCAAGCCATCTGCGCCGGCGCGTCTTGCGGCGCAAAGCTGCGATGAGGTCACCTCCAAACCCCTCGCGTCTCGCCGGCGATCCACGCGCTGCCGGATTCCGCTGCCCGCCGCCGCCATGGCTGTCCGGTGACAAACAGCCCGCCGTTGCCGGCTCCACCGAACGCCTATAAGGCGATAAGCCCTCCGTTGAGCTCCCCACGCCGCACTCGTTGTCTTCCAACAGGTAATTGGACCCCGGTCCACCGTAGCCACCGAGAGCCCGTTCTTCCCCAACTCCGACGAGCACACCGCCCCGCCGTTCCCTAGCTCTAGTGCCCGATTCCCTTCGCCCACACCATCCCCGGAGCACCGCGAAGCGATTACCTGCCTCGCCCGAGCTTCCCGTCGGCCGTACGCCGCCGGCACCGCGGACCTCCCCGACTCTCCCTCGCTGCCGGCCACCGTCGTCAACGACTCCTCTGCCCGACCCCTCTGCAGACCCACCTCAAAAGGATTCATTGCCCTTTAGAGGTAGGCAAAGCCTCCCCGCTCACTTGGCTATCAGCGCTAACTCTCCCCCCCGTTCCCTCGGCCGCGCGCGTTCGAGCCCCGGGCTCTGCAGCGCGCCGAGGTCGAACGTTTCTTTTTATTTCCGCCTGACAGGTGGGCCCCACCTATCAGCCGCAGTAGCCAGAGCCGAGGCTGACCACTGGACCCCACCGGTCAATGGCACATCCGCACCAAGCCCGCACTGACATGTGGACCCTATGAACAGTAACCGGACCCACATGTCAGTAGCACAGAAAGTAAATAAAATGGAAATTAAAATAAATCTGAGAATGACAGAGGACCCCACATGTCGGGATTTAATAATTTTTGGATTTGACCGAAACAGAGGACTTTGACCAATCATAACTTCTTCATTTTAGCTCCAAATTGAATGAAACAAATTTCTAAATTTGTTTAAATTCAAGATCTATCTAATGGAACCAGAAACATAATTTTTGGAGTACATTTGAATTTCTGGTGATATTTTGTTGATTGGTTGCTTTTCTTTTATTTCGGGTATTTCGCACGATTAAATAGCATACGAGGCTCAGGAAGAGGAGGTTGAGGCAGCTAGCTTGGAAGCTTCCGAAGACCCAGACCAAGACCCCCGCGAACAAGGCGAGTTAACACCTTGATCATTTTGAACCTATGATTCTGCAAAGTAATTTCTTTTAAATATCAACATGCATGCTGTTATTTCATGTGGTAAAATATGTTCATTTCCAGAAATGATAGCTATACACCTACTGTAATGCTTGCTTATAATGATCCGTTGAAATGCTTGGACATGTGAACCTTGTCGCCTTAGCAAATTTTATACTATCATAGCTTTTTATCAGTAAGTCCAAATAAATATTGCGATGCTTAGTATTGCTAGATAAAACGGGGGTACATGGCTGCCCCAAAAACAACTCTTGCAAAGTATGATATGTTTTGGGGACAGTCATGGATGGAATGACTGTAGTAAGTGAACACAATATTTTCTACGTCTGAAAAATTCTAAAATTTCTTAAATACCTGGATGGATGGTTTGGGGATTGGTATGTGGTGCGGTGGATGCACAAAATGTGGAATGTGGTAGAACCATCCGGGTAAACTTAAGGACTGAATCTTGTCTTGTCAACCTGTGTAAAACCGTACAACCACAAGTCTGTAAAATACAACTTGGCTAAGTAAACTTATCGAAATCCCGGACTCATCTCACTGGTAGGGGATTGATGGGGTTATGCTATGACAAGGGGGCCTGAAGGGACACCAGTGGTGGGTGAAGTTTCTCAGTCGTGCTAGCGCAGAGGGGAGGGAAGCCCGTACGCTAGTAGTAGTGAGAAACATCCCGTGCAAACAGATGGGGCCCATCGCAAATGGGAGGTTACCCATAATGTGAGATGAGAGAAAGGACTAGATACTTTGAAAAGTCACTGTGATGGTCTGCTCAACCACACATCTAAGGAATCGTGTGGGGCAACGAGTTGATTGTCTCTTGTGGTGAAAGTGTACAAACTCTGCAGAGTCAAAACTATTCGAATAGCCGTGCCCACGGTCATGGGCGGACATGGGAACTTAACCAGATATAGTTCTATTTAAAAATGTTTCGTGGGTGGGAATGGAAAAGTGAAGGAGAAGGGCGTACTGGTTTGGAATTGTCACGGAGTTGTCCCGAGTGGTACGTTAAGCGGCTATAACGTTGAAAGATACTATAAGGCGCAGATGCCATGTAATGGTGGATGGAATCTGTGTCAATCATAAGATCAACTTACTTTATAGACAAAAGTTTTGAGTTTAAACTTGCTAGGTCTCAGGGATTTCTCTATAATTGTATTCAAAAGCACTCTTCGCAAAATAAAAATGAACCCAAGCCATCCTTTGATTAGCCTTACATGTTAAAGTATTGCATTCTGTGTGTTCGCTTGCTGAGCACGGGGTCGGAGTGCTCATTCTCGCTTTTGCGACAAAATTCAGAAACAGGAGTCCAAGGACACTACGCCTATGAGGAGGCCCCTGCCATCGTCGACGGAAGCAAAGGCGATAATTAAGGCGTAGGCCTCGGTGGTTAGGCATAGACAAGTAGACTCTAGGCGTTGTGTACATTTATGTTACCGGGACCCTGGTGGCATATATTGTACACATTACCCTACTGGCCGCTTGCCTGTGGATTTGGGTTTACTTTGCTGTAATTTCCGCTGCGTTTATGTAATGAAGACATTTGGCTAAAGCGGCCCTTTTGTAAACATTCACCCGATGTGGTGTATTTCAGACTCTGTAATATTATTATGCGATGTATGTCATGATTCAGCAATGTACCTGTGTGCACTAACTACTGATCCAGGGATTAGTGCAGTGAGACACAGTAGATTCCGGATTGAAAAATCTGGGTCTGACACTACCGCACCTGGAATTGCCAATTTACGATGGCTCAGTAGATCCCATCACATGGTTGACCAAGTGTGATCAGTACTTCCGTGCCTATCAAACACAGATGAAGATAAAGTATGGATGACCGCTTTTCATCTCTCCAATGTTGCACACTCGTGGTTTTACCAACTTGAACACGATGAAGGCCAGAACCCATGGAAAGTATTTAAGTACTCTTGCTCACTTTGTTTTGGTCCTGTTATTCGCACAATACTCTAGGTGCCATCAAGAACTTGCAACATACGGGCACATTGGCATAGTATCAGCAGGAATTCATCGATCTCTTGTGCCATACTATCGGACTCTCCCAAACTCATTAGATTGAGTTATTCAGAGTAGGGCTATTAGAGCCAGTGCTAACTCACATCAAGTTGGAGGGTCTGACTTCGCTGCAGCAGGCAATGAACTTGGTGCGTGCATACAAACAGCTCCATCCTACTGTAGCACATCTGACAATGGCTAGCAAACAGTCCACTGCCAGTAAATCTAGCACCCACATGTGGATTCCTTTGCCTCCTCACATTCCATCAACACCCATGGCACCTCCGCCAATTTTGCCACCATCTGCCCCAACTATCCGATAGAAACCTGGATGGGAGTTTTTAAACGACTGTCTAGCACAGAGATGGCCGATCGACAACAACAGGTCTTATGCTTCAATTGTGATGAACAATTCACGAAAGGCCATAATTGTAAATGATTGTTCTAATTAGAATTGGAAGTCGACCATGATGCCGGAGACAGGGTGGATGACCACGTGCTCCACGAGATGGAACCGGATATTTCCTTGCTCACGGTCATGGGCATATGCACTACTCAAACTATGCAACTAAAAGTTCGTATTGGCAATTTTGAGGGGACAATGTTATTTGACATAGGATCCACCATAATTTCATTAACCAAGCTTGTGTGTTTGCGCTCCACTTGCCCATCCAACCTCACGGGGGCCTCTTGGTCAAAGTGGCCAACAAGATCGGCTTGAATGCGTCAAAATTTGCAAATCAGCACCCACGACCATTGCTCCACCCAAATTTTCTATTGATTTTTACATCATCCCCCTCGCCGATTTTGACATTGTCCTGGGGGTGCAATGGCTGCGCACACTGGGGCATGTTCTGTGGGATTTTGACCAAATGGAGTTTTTGTATTGGAAGCAGCATCAACGCATCACTTGGACTGGTCTTCATTATCCGCTGGTGTCTGCTATAGGCCGCCAAGAGCGATGATCTCATGGTGACTCTTTTGGCTGAATTTGCCCACTGGTTTATGGGACCATCGGGTCAGCCACTCGCTCGATTGTGTGATTATCGCATACGCCTTTCTCCCAATGCCCTAGCAATTTCAGTTCAGCCCTCCGATATGCCTACATTTAGAAAGATGAAATTGAGTGTCAGTGCATCGCAATGCTGCAACAAGGCCTCATCTGTCCAAGTTCCTTCCAATTTTCATCACCAATCCTCCTCATCCGCAAGAAGGATGGCTCATGGTGCTTTTGTGTGGATTACAGTGCCCTAAATGAGCACACCATCAAGGAAAAATTTCCGATTCCGCATGTTGACGAACTACTTGATGAATTGGAAGGGTCCTGCTATTTCACCAAGTTGTACTTATGGTCTGGTTACTATCAAATTCGCTTCCCTGATGATGTTGGTGCTCCCTTTTGGCCTCTGCAATGCTCCTTCTATGTTCCAAGCGATGATGAATTCAGTCCTCCAACCTTTTCTCTGCCAGTTTATTATCGTCTTCTTCAACAACATTTTAATTTACAGCAGGTCCTGAGTAGAGCACCTTTGCCATGTCTGATAGGTATTGCAGCTCCTCACCACTCACCAATTATACCTTCACAAGAAGTGTGTTTTTGGGCAAAAGTAGATATCCTATCTGGGACATGTCATCTCCTCCGCCGGTGTGGCCATGGATCAGGCGAAGGTGTCGATAGTGCTGGATTGGTCGCTCCCCCATAATGTCTGAAGCTTGTGTGGATTCTTTGGACTCACCGGATATTATCGCAAATTTATACAAGACTTCAACTATATTGTGTCTCCTCTCACCAAACTTCTCTATAAGGAATGGTTCCACTGGAGGGAGAAATGGCTGCCTTTGACGCATTGAATAGATCATCGTTGCGGCACCATCCTACAGCTTCCTAATTTCTCCAAAGACTTCATTATTGATTGTGATGCCTCCGGTACGGGTTTTGGTGTAGTATTGCACCAGGGAGGTCGCCCCATTGCTTTTTTCAACAAAGCTGTTGCGGTGCATCAAGTCCAACTTCCCGCTTATGAATGCAAACTCATTGGCCTTGTTTATGCTATCCATCACTGGCATCCATATATTTGGGGTCGCTGCTTTTGGGTCGGGAGAAATCACTATAGCTTGAAACATTTGTTGGATCAACGCTTGACGACGGTGCCGCAACACAAGTGGATCACTAACTAAACTCCTTGGATATGATTTTACCGTGGAGTACAAACTCAGCAAAGAAAACATTTTGGCCGATGCGCTCTCACATCAAGATGAGGATAGCTCTTTGCATGCCATCTCAGCAACCGATTTTGCTTATTACGATGACCTACGGTGCCAACTCAAAACTCATGCATCTTGGAACAGCAAGTATACTGAATGGTGTGTAGGCGCTCTGCTCGCTGAATGGGATTTCATGGATGGCCTTTTGCTTTTTCGTCACCGAATCTTTATTCCTGTCGATTTCTGGTGTCCAACATCTCTTTTCGGTGACTCACTCTGTCAGCCATGCGGGAATTACCAAGAACTAGCATCGTCTTCAGTCCAGTTTCTACATACCAAGAGGTCGACGATTGCTATAGTCCTTTATTTGCACATGTGTCACATGCCAGAAGTATAAGTCCGAGAAGTTGCACCTAGCCGGCTTGCTTCAGCCTTTGCCAGTGCCTCATCGCGTTTGGGCCAATATTAGCATGGATTTCATCGAAGGATTGCCCCAATTGCTCACAAATCTATCATTCTAACAGTGGTCGATAGATTCTCTAAATACACTCACTTTCTCACTTTAAGTCATCCTTTTATGGCTCATTCAGTGGTCTAGGTATTCTTTGATAACATTGTGCGTCTACATAGGTTCCCCAAGTCTATTGTTAGTGATCACAATAAAATCTTTACGAGTGTTTTTTGGAAAGACCTCTTCTGTTTTGCTGGAGTGATGTTACACATGAGCACCGTTTATCTTCCGTAATCCAATGGACAAACTGAGGTCATTAATAGGACCATCGAGATGTACATTTGTTGCTTATGTAGAGATAGGGTGCGGACTTGGCCTTAATGATTGGCTTGGGGTGAATTTTGCTACAACACATCGTATCACTCTGCTCTCAAGGCCACTCCTTTCGAAGTGGTTTATGGGTGCTAGTCTCCTACATTGATATGGCATAAAGGAGACTCAGCAGCACTTCAAGATGTCCAAAAGTTGTTATCCGTAGGGGATGAGTTCCTCCAAAAATTCGTTTGAGGTTGCTTCAAGCTCAATAGCATATGAAAAGCTTAGTGGATACCAAGCGGCGGGAACTCCAATTTGCAGAAAGAGATTGAGTCTGACTAAGGTTAAATCAACATCAACTTTCTTCTATTGCTCCAGGTCTGAATACCAAGTTGCGCCCATGCTTTTTTGGCCCTTCCAAGGTGCTCTTTGCAGTCGGTCCGGCTGCATATTGTTTGGCGATTCCTACATAGTCTGGCATTCATAATGTCTTCCACGTCTCCACTCTCAAACCCTTTCATGGTGGCCCTCTAGAACAAATGCCGGCATTGCCTTCCCTTCATCGTGGTCATGTACAGCTTCAGCCGGCATGCATGCTCAATGCTAGACTTAATCGCAGTGTGTGGGAATTGAGGGTACAGTGGCAGTCTGATTCTGTGAATGAACTAGACAAAACTTGGGTGAAGCGCAATGATTTCAGCAAGGAATTCCCTGATTATAAGCTCACGGACGAGCTATTTCAAAAGGACAAGGGAAATGTTATGGATAGTTTAGTCGAACTCTAGTACCATCACCGAAACAAGTTCTAATTCAAATATGGGAAGCTTTAAGATAGAAAGAGTAGTTTACAGATCATTTCAAATAAAGAATATCTCTCTTATAAAAAGGGGTTGAGGATTGTAACAGATAAACAAACAATAATACAAGTATTTCTTCCCCCAAATCCTTCTTCTCTTTGCCCTGGCATCTCACCCCTATCACCTACATTGTTCTTTGTAACGTCCCAAAATTCAAATATGCAAAAATATGGAGTTATTAAAACTTTTCTTGCATTTTGTTGATGTTCAAAGCTTCTTATGAATATTTATTTGGAATCTTGTTGAGTTTTGTTTTGTGCAGATTAATAACCAAGAATAATCTCGAAAAGAAATAAGATCATGTAAATAATAAAAACAGAAGACGATATTGCAGATAATGAATCCACATACTAAGATCTCGAATTTAAATATAAGATTAATAAAATGAAATCGAAAAGAATATTAAAACATATCTCTAAAAAGGTTGAGCTAGAAATTCCTTCTTTTAATTTAAATAGCAATATATATAATTGAAAATAGATTATTATTAGATTTTTGTATCTAGAAAATTGGACCAAAAGCTTGAAATAAAAGCTTCAAGCATTAAAAATCAACAATTCTAATTAAGAAATAGAAACTCAAACTCAGGATTTAAAATCTCAAAAACTGCTAAAGCTTCATATTTCCTCATTCTTTTATTTTCCTCTCACCTCCATGTGGGCCCCCTCTCCCTTTATCTTTTCTTCCCCTTTCTCCCTCTTTCTTCTCTTCTTTCTTCCTCTGCCAACTGGGCCCGGCCCCTGCGCCCGCACTCCTTTCTTCTCCTCCTCTCATTTCCCCCGTGTGCGCCCAGGCCCCCTCCTTCTCTGCTTCGGCAAAAGCCGACCGACACAGCCACCGTGCGCAGCGCCGCCCTGCCATGCCTCGCGCCACTGTGCTCGCACCGCCCACGACGTGCTCGGTGTCTCGGCGCTCGCGCCCACGTCGCCGCGCAATCTCCGCCGGTTCCCGCCCCCGAGTGCCCGTGCCTCGCGCGTCGCTGCTCCCCATCCATTCCGGGTCCTGCGCCTCGATCACGCGGTGGTGTCTCTTCTCCGGCTATAAAGAGGTCCCGCCCGCACTTCTCTTTCTCCCCTGTCATCTTTTTGCCTAGCACCCGTGAGACCGCCACCCGCTTCCTCGCCATTTCCGGCCGTTCCGGCGAAGCCTCACCACTCCAACCACGTCGCGGGGTGCCTTCTCCTCGCTCCTACCTCCCTTCCAACTTAGTTGGACAATCGCCGCGGAGCTCACCGCACGGCCGATCATCCTCGCATCCGACCGAAATCACCGCCGGCAGAGCCGCTCCCTCCTCGTCGACTTTCACTTCGATTCCTCGCCGGTGGAGCACCTCCTCACCGCCACGGACCTCCCCCAACCGTCGCTGGAGCCCCTCCTTTTCCCCAGCTCGCCAGCGCCATGAGCATGCTTGCGCCGCCCATGGCCTCCTCCGCCGGCTCGCCTCAGGCCCTTTCCCGCTCGGCCAACTCTTGGGTAAGCCTCCACTGGACCCTCTAACGCTCGTGCGCGCTTCAATTTCATCTCTCCTTCCCGCCGGCACCACCGCCCCAAACTCACCTCACCGCCGGCCACTCCGCGCCGTCGCCCACCCGTCTCACTGCTGCTTCGGACAATGCGCCACCTCTCGGAGTTCCTTCACTTACCTCGCAGTTCATTTCGGTGGTCGCACCTCCCTCTCCGGCTGCCACCCACCGCCGGCAGGTCAGCTCCGCCCGGCGTCGGCATGCTCTGTTTTGGAGCCCCGCTACCGTGCTACCTCTTCTACAACCGCTCTGGCTTTTACTTCAGGTAACACCTAGAGGCAGAACGGTTATCAGCACTTGAGTTAAGAACCAGCAGTCCCTCAGGTCCACAGCTCGAATCTGGCCGACAACACCTTATTTCCCACATTTTTACTCTATTTTTTGTGGCTCATTTTAATTAGTAAAAATGATAAAAGAGATTATTAATAAAAAGATCAAGTCATTGTATTCTACCACCGGCCTTGCCTCAAATCACTCGAATCACCTATTAACTCAAAATAAAACCAAATTGATTTTATTCGGATCTTTTGAGTTATTTGCAAATTAATGCCATTTATTAAGATTTCTATCATAGGTTTGTCATGGAACTTCCTTGTAATTAGAAACTATTGGGTCGTGAAGATTCGGTGGATCCGTTTGTCGCGTAATTAGAGATTCAGTGGATCCAGCGAGATCAAGCCCGAAGTGAAGATAGAGGCCAAAAGCTCAAGAGAAAGCATTGTGTGAACTCAAGACCGCGGTAAACCGCGCCAGGCGAGCCAATACTTTGATCATATTGAACATACATTTTCTGCAAATTACTTTGGTTTAAATTATCAAATTACATGCTGTTATTTTATATGCAAATACATGTTTAATTTAATATTCTAGTTATATGCCCATTGTTTGCCTTGAATAATATTACACCTCCTTTGGAATATTTGAATGTGTGAACCTTGTCGCCCTAGCAAAATTATAATAGTAACCTTTCAAAAATAAGTCCCTAATTATACGTCATGCTTAGTACTGCATAAATACTTAGGGGCGCTGAAATGCCACAAGCCTCATTATCATTTTTAATCATGAGAAATTGGTTTGGACAGTCATGGTGGGAATGATTAGTATATTTTGACATGATTATTTTATGCTCCCAAAAATCCCAACTTGCTTAAATATCTGAGCGGATGGTTTGGGGGCTGGTATGTGGTGCAGTGGAAGCACAAATTATGGAGTGTGGTAGAACCGCTCAGATACCACTAAGGACTGAATCTTGTCATGACCTCTTGTGTAAAATAGTACAACCACAAGTCTGTAAAGTACAACTTGGCTAAGTAAATTTATCGAAACCCCTGGACTCATCTCACTGGTAGTGGATAGGAGTGGATATGCAAGGGCAAGGGGAGGCCTAAAGGGACACCGAGAGGAGGGTGAAGTTTTCCAGTCGTGCTAGTGTTGCGGGGAGTGGAGCCCGACTGCGCTAGTATCAGTGGCGAACATCCCGTGCAACGTATGGGACCCACCGCAAGTGGGAGCGGCCCATAGAGTGAGATGTGAAAAGGGACTAGATACTTTGAAAAGTCACTGTGATGGTCTGCTCAACCACATGACTAAGGAATCGTGTGGGGCAACGAGTTGATTGTCTCTTATGGTAAAAGTGTACAAACTCTGCAGAGTCAAAACTATTCGAATAGCTGTGCCCACGGTCAAGAGCGGACATGGGAACTTAACCAGATATAGTTCTATTTCAAAATGCTTTATGGGTGGGATTGGAAAAGTGAAGGGCAGTGGAAAGCCCTGGTTTGAATTGTCCTGGGTGTCGTCCCAGTGGTACGTTAAGCGGCTATAACGCTGAAAGATGCTATATGGTGCAGATGCCATGTAACAATGGATGGAATCTAGATCGCTATTATTATTGCATTCTCTACACATTATGTTTTTGTTCCAAAACTGCTAGGTCTCAGAAAATTTTTATGTATCATATTTCAAAAGTAAAATGTTTTCCCTTCGTACAAAATAAAATGTCAGGGAGAATAAATAGAGCCGTGAGTAAAAGAAGATGGATGTTTGTGGTAAATACATAAAGTTGTCGGTGGATTCATGTCAATCATAAAAAGGAAACGATAGTGTGGATTTTGGGAGAAATAAGTTAGCAGAATCTAAATGAGTAGATAGGCTAGATAGATGATTTAAATAATTTTTGGAGAATTAGGGAGTGCAAAGGTAATTGCTGGACTAATTTTTGGGAGATAGTGGCGATAATGGGATTAATAGGATTTGATCGATTACTAGATGAGTCAATTGAATTTTTGGGAATTTGGAGATATGATAATTGGAGTATAGATTGGATCAATGATATTCTTGGTGGATGTATATTAGTGAATCGTAAACTTGATCAATGATATTCTTGGTGGAGGTATACCAGTGGATTAGTTAGAGGTAGATAATGGAAAATAAGGTTGATTTTTGTAAGAGCAAATTGTAGTTGTGGATCAATAGCAAAAGAAATAGGTTGTTAGGAATTTGGACTACAAAAGATATTGGTGGATTGTATAATTGATGATATTCGCTGTTTGGAGTTGTAGACAACACCCAATATAGAAAGTGTGTGTTCAGGTGGATTCAATAAATGATTACATTAGCTGTTTGGAGTTTTAGACAGCAAACAATATAGCAAGTATATGATCGGTGGATTAACTAAATGATGTCAGTCGTTGTTTGGAGTTAGATAGCAATCAATATAGAAAGAATATGATTGGTGGATTGATTAAATGATGTCACTCGCTGCTTGAAGTTTTAGACAACAATCAATTTGGGAAGAGTATATTCGGTGGATTAAGTAAATGATGTCACTCGCTGTTTGTAGTCTTAGACAACAATCAGTAAGGAAAGTGTGTCTTTGGTGGATTAAGTCAATTATGGCAATCGCCGTGTGGAGTATAGGTAGAATTAATAACACTATGATTTAACAATAATAATGCTACTAAAAGCAACTTTTGGCAAATAAAATAACCCGAGCCTCTCCTTTGATAAGCCATGCATACTATTTATTTGCATTCTGTGTATTGGCTAGCGGAGCACGGTGGTTAGTGTGCTCACACTCGCTCTCATAACAAATCCAGAAGCAGGAATCAGATCACTACGCTTCGGCAATACTTTTGGTTATGATGGAGGAGATGATAAAGTCGTCAAGGGCTAGGTCGCGAACCTCCAGTTGGCTGCCTGTGGGCATGTCCTGAAGGTCCCACCTGTGTGTTTCATTCTTCCGCTGCTGCAATTTAATGATTTCGGCCTAATCGGCCCATGAGTAAGTCTATTATTATATTTACGCTTCCGCATGATTTGTACTGTGATATTCAGAAATGTAATCTATGAGCACTATCTACTGATCCAAGGAATAATGCGGTAGAATCACAGAGGAATCTGGATTGAAAAATCTGGGTACTAACAGGGATGGTATCAGAGCATATCAACTGCAGGTCGTGACCTAGTTAGCCTGGCCGTTAGTTTCATGACTAGAAATATTTCTTTAAAATACTATTTCCAAAAATATAAGTTATACTGCTCATTCTTATCTCTCTTAGACAACTCCCTCTCATCTAAATGTTGCCTTTTGCCATTTTTACTTCTAAAGCTCTCTTACCGCAAATTCAAAACGATAACACAAGAGTGAGTGCTAATATCAACCAAATTGCCCCAAATACTTCCCTCCTCTGTCTATTAATTCAAAAGGAAAATTTTGATCCTCTTCTCGTACCTTTACTCCAAAGATTTAAGGTTAGGAACGTTGAAGATGGTCAAGAAGATAAAGTGGTCTCGTTTTAGACGGACTGTGTGCATGGACCCTGCGCTCTCTTATGTGTGCTCCTTGAGTAGACGATGTGTTGTTGCAAGATTTCTATTTGGCCCTGTGCACCGCCTTCTTGCCCTCAGGCGTTACATTCCGCGGTCACAGGAAAAGAGTGTTTTAAAAACTTAATTGATTCATGTGCCACCCCAGTTTCCCGGGGTGTACTCTTTTACAGTTATAATGGGTTTAGATTTCTGTATCCCGCGATTCTATCCTTACCTCCTACTATTCCCTCTCGCCCCATTTGCTGCAAACCCAGTCAAATCTACCGAAGCAAAGTGATAGATAGCTGAAGCCAAGGCAACCAAGGATACGTGAAGCCTTCGCAATTTTCCAACTAAAAGTCCCAACCAGCACGAGGACCAAGATTTGAGATTCTGTCCCGCTAACATTCTTTCCTTACCTACCTAGAAAGCCTATAGATCAAATTGCCACCAGCCATAATGACAATCGTCATTTATTTAAGGGGGGTAGTACCAAGAGGCAGAACTGCCAAAGAACTACTACGATGTATATCCTTGGAACTGCAACAACCTGGACTTAGAGCTAATCAGATCAGTACAAGGAGATTCGTAAGGCCAAAAATCTTCTGGTGATGAGGACTACGAGATGTACCTCTAGCTAAAATTGTAGTGCTTGGCAAAGCTAAAGACTAAGAACGGGATCCGTAGAAGTAAAAGACCCCCACCTAGAAGTACCTCTGCATTCTCAAGGCCCTCTACCTCTAGGGCACAGACCATAACTACCCACCTATCAATATGGGATTCTACAACCATATGTCCAATAGGCGATGCAACTACTCCATTCTGCGAAGACGTGAAGACAATAACGTCAAAGAGCAAATAATTGGAAACCTATGACCTATCCAGGAGAACAAGGTATCTCTCTTCCCTTTTTGACTTCTTCAAGTGCTAACCCCTGTTGTGCAGATTTTCATCCCTCTGTGAAGCTAAAGAACTATATGTAGAGTAGCACTCAGAAACCCATTGTTAGCCAATATAACCCCACCTGCTTTTTTTCTGCTCTACTGGAATCTCGGGGTCGAGATTCATTTAAGGGGGTAGGTTTGTAACGTCCCAAAATTCAAATATGCAAAAATATGGAGTTATTAAAACTTTTCTTGCATTTTGTTGATGTTCAAAGCTTCTTATGAATATTTATTTGGCCTATGAGTAAGTCTATTACTATATTTACGCTTCCACATGATATGTACTGTGATATTCAGAACTGTAATCTGTGAGCACTATCTACTGATCTAGGGAATAGTACGGTGGAATCACAGAGGAATCCGGATTGAAAAATCTGGGTACTGACATTCTTCCTCCCAATCAGCCTCGGTGCCTAACAATTTGCAGGCTCGTAAGAAAAATAGCCGGCCGAAAGATGATGAGTCCAGTAGTGTAAGTCTCAAGTGCAAGTGTTGCTTCTTATCCATGTAGCTTTGTTTCCTCATGTAGAGCCTCTTTCCAGAGAGTACCCTTCGAGTGTCATTTGAGATTTCGCAGGATCGAAAGTATCGGTGATTTTAACGACAAAACTACCACTGGGTGCGGTAGTTCCGCTGTATGGAGCGGTACTTCCAGAGCCCGGAAGCTCCGGAGGTAGAGCGGAGCCTTTTTCAGAGAGCGCCAAGTTGGAGTCAGGCTCGAGCGCTAGTACCGCGCCAACTTTGTGGAACTACCGTAGAGCAGAAGTACCGGATTTTATAACGGCGGTAGTATCGCCGACTTTCCAACAGTCACTGCAGAGCCTCTGACATAGCCGTTCTACCACGCTAGAAGGGGAGCGGAACTACCGGCCATAAGCCGGCAGTAGTTCCGCTTGCCCTGAATTTTCTGAAATTTGTTCCAAACGGCTAGTTTTGGTTGGTGAGGGGTATAAATACTCGTACCACTGCACAAGGATAGTAAGAAGAGACTCATTGAACATTCTTGAGCATAGAGCATTCACTCCACACCTCCATTTCACTTTGAGCATTAAATTTGAGGTGGTTGAGCAAAAGTGCATTGCATTCATTAGTTGATCTTTTGGCACTCATTTGCAATCAAGTGAAGCCTTGGTTTATTACTCTTGGTGGTTGCCGGCACCTGGACGATTGGGAGGAGGATTGATTGGTGATCATCTCAAGAGAGTTTGTGAGAAGGCCCGACATTCGTGTGAAGGTTAGAGCTCACCTACCCGGAGCGGGGAAGAGCTACATCTAGTGGACTCGAGGTGTTTCGGCTTAATTCATGGAGCCAGTCCGATTTGTTCGTGCTAATCTCAATGTGGACTAGGGGAAACTGGCAAGTTTTCGAACACCACGGTAAAATATCGATTGTGTACATCTCTCACTTGTTTTCTTCTAGCTCTTATTTGTTAGTATTATTATGACCATTTGCTTGATATAGAGCTAGTGTTATTTCTCTCTTGACTAGAATTGTGTAGGCTTAAGTGCTTTACATTCTTGCTAAATTGAAATTATAAAGAATTAATTTAGAAGAAAAGAAAATTTTAAAACCCCTCTCTTGTCGGTATCCTTGATCCTACAAGTGGTATCAGAGTTTGGTCTCTCATTGTTAGACTTAACCGTCTAGAGAGAAAGGATGGCTAGTGAGGGTTTGTGATAGGCAAGGCACCATTCTTTGACGGCTCAAATTATGCATATTGGAAAATTAGAATGTCTATTTATCTTAAGGCCATGAGTCCAAATATTTGGAAAATTGTAAATGAGGGCTACGTCATGCCTCTTGATCCATTGCATCTCATGGAACAAGATAGGCGTAACGCTTATTTAGACGTCCAAGCCATGAATGCTTTATTTAGGGCTTTAAACATGCACGAATTCAATAGGGTGAGCAACCTAGAAATGGCTCACGCGATTTGGACAACCCTTTCCAAAATTCATGAAGAGACGTCCACAGTTAAAGAAGCCAAATTGCATAGGCTTAGGATCAAATATGAGACATTCACAATGTTGCCCCATGAGGACATTAATGAGATGTACACATGGCTCAACAACATTGTGAATGAACTCAAAGGCCTTGGTACTAACCTTTCCGACATTGATGTTGTAAGGAAAATGCTTAGGGCTTTGCCGAAAAAATATGAGATGTTGGTGACACTCTTCCTCAACTCACCAGAGTTGGCAAGAATGACACTGACACAACTCTTGGGCAACCTCATTACAAATGAGTTGTACAAGAAGGACAAGGAGGAGCTTTTGGAGCAATCCACCTCTAAAGGGTAGAAGATTACCGCCTTCAAAGCCAAGGCGGTAGTAAGTGAGGAATCCAAAGACAATTAGGAGGATTCTGAAGAGGAGTTGGCCCTTCTAGTAAGAAGGATGAACAAATTCATGAGGAGACGCTCAAACCAAAGCGCAAGTCATGAAAAGGCAAAGAATGGGCACTCCTACTCCAACAAGCGCTATAGCAACATCCGTTGCTATGAATGTGACGAGAAGGGGCATATTGCTTCTCAATGCCCTACCAAGAAGGATGACAAGGACAAGTCATCAAACAAGAAGAGTTACAACGGGAAGAAGAAGCTTTTCAAGAAGCTTCACAAAGATGGCAAGAATGAAGCCCACATTGGCGAGTGGGATTCGAGGAGGAGTATTCCGACTCGACTCAAGCAAAGACGAGTCTCCCAAGAAGAAGGGGCTTGTTGGCATCGCCATCAAGGAGGCTTCATCACTTTTCTCCACTCCTACATGCCTTATGGCCAAAGGAGAGATGATAAAAATATTTGATGATGATGAACCTTCTTATGATGATCTCATGGACATGCTTATTAAATTAAATGAGTTTCTTGGAAAAGAAAAATCAAAATTCAAGGCCTTGAAGAGAGAACACATATCTCTACAAAAATCTTATGAGGAGCTAAAGGAAGCTCATGATTTACTTCTCCAAGAAAATCAAAAGAAATCTTGTACTAGCATTGGAATTACATGTGATATTCAAAATAAAATGGCTAGTGTAGAAGTATCTAAATCTAATATGTCTACTTCATGTGATGATCTTCTTGCTATGCCATGCTCTTCAAACATTGATTCCAAAAATGCATTAGCTCCTGCTCATGATAATATGCTTGTTAATGAAAATAATAATTTAAAGGAGCAAGTATTAAAATTGAACAAAAGTCTAGAAAGAGCATTCAAGGGAAAGCCACCCTTGACAAATTGTTGAGTGATCAAAGATGCTCATTCAACAAGGAAGGCCTTGGGTACATTCCCAAGAAAGGTAAAAAGCCGGCATACAAGCCCACAAGGTTTGTAAAGAAAAATGGTAAATATTGCACAAAATGCCGGGATGTAGGACATGTACAACATAATTGTCCTAAAAGTAAAATACAATCTATTGGTTTATATGACTCATGTTACATGCTTAAAAAAAATCTAAAAATGGTAATGTTATTGCTCATTTTATTGGCACCTCGATTTTGGGTGCTAAAAAGAAAGCCATTTGGGTGCCCAAAACCTTGGTTACTAACCTCTAAGGACCCAAACAAATTTGGGTACCTAAAAGAACTTGATTTTCTTTTGTAGGTGAACTATAAAACCGGTGGAAGGCATAGGGTGCTTGATAGTGGATGCACTCAACACATGACTGGAGACCGGAAGTTGTTCACCACATTTGAAAGTGGGAGCAATGAGAAAATCACATTTGGTGACAATAGCAAAGGAAAGGTACTTGGATTGGGTTAAATTGCTATCTCAAATGACCTTTCCATTTCTAATGTATCTTTAGTAGAAACATTGAATTTTAAGCTCAATTATGTGATTTAGGCTTAACTTGCTCATTCTCTAAAGAAAATGTAATTATTTCAAAAGAAAATGGAAATGAACTTGTTTTCAAAGGTTTTAGATTTGAAAATCTTTATTTAGTAGATTTCTCTTCAAATGAATCTTGTTTGAAAACTTGTTTAATTGCAAAAACATCTTTGGGATGGTTATAACATAGGAGGCTAGGTCATGTTGGCATGATTCATTTTAAAAAGCTTTTTAAACATGACTTAGTTGTTGGCTTGAAAGAGGTGAAGTTTAAAAAAAGACTTTGTAGTGCCTGCCAATCCGGGAAACAAGTTGCAAACTCTCATCCTTCCAAAAGTATCATGTCAACATCTAGGCCATTACAACTCTTACATATGGATTTGTTTAGGCCAACAACATATAAGAGCATCAGGGGAAATAGCTACTGTTTAGTCATTGTAGATGATTACTCGAGATATACATGGGTATTCTTCTTAAATGACAAAAAGCAAAGCCTCTGGGATTTTTCAAAAGTTTTGCAAAAAGGGCCCAAAATGAATTTGATTTTAAAATAAAGAAAATTAGGAGTGACAATAGTTATGAGTTCAAAAACACTAAAATTAAAGATTTTTGTGATGAACTTAGAATAAAGTATGAATTTTTCACAACATACACTCCGGAGCAAAATGGAGTTGTAGAAAGGAAAAATCGAACATTAATTGAAATGGCTAAGACAATGCTTGATGAATATAACACTTCGATAAATTTTGGGTGGAAGCTATTAACACCGCTTGTCATGCCATAAATCGCCTTTATTTGCATCATCTTTTAAAAAAGACTTCCTATGAGCTTCTCATTGGAAGAAAACCGAACATATCATATTTTAGAGTATTTGGTTGCAAATGCTATATCTTAAGAAAGATTGTTCGGCTTTCTAAATTTCAAAGTCGATGTGATGAAGGATTTTTATTAGGCTATTCTTCAAATAGTAAAGCGTATAGAGTTTTTGTAACATCCTGAAAATTTAAATTTGAAAAATGTGAAGCTTTTGAATTATCTTGCAATATATTTTATTTGAACTTGGAGTTTATGGTATTCTTCTGAAATTTGGTTGAGTTTCCATAAAGTTAAAAGGTTAAGAAAGAAACGAACGTGTTCAAATAATAGAGAATTAAAATTTAGAATATGAATATGAAAACATGATCCAGTAAAGGGAGGGAGAAACTTGAATTAAAACATGAAATTTCATTTTGGCATAGTGGGGCACATGACAATAAAAGTAAATGAGGGAAATATAAAATCCAAGTGAATATTTATACGGAAGTATGTAGATATACATATAAAAATGCCTACAAAATGCAAGGATTAATTCAATAGTAAGGAAACATGAAAATTTTGTGAGCTAGCGAAAAGGAATAAAATATAAATGCCGCATACAAATACAAATACAAAAAAAAATATAAAAAGGGAGCCATCGGCCAGCCGGAAGGCCTGGCCCATTTTTCCCTCCCCTCCCGCTCTCTTTCACTGCCCGTGGGGCCCCTTCCCCGTCTCTCTGCCAGCGGGCCCCGTGCCTCTCCTCACTCCTCTTTCTTCTTTTCCTTCCCAGCGCCTGCACCTTCTTTCTTTTTCTCCTCCTTTCTCCCTTTCTGTGGCTGAGCTACCTCCGCGTCTCCCTCTCCCCTTTCTCCGCACGAGCCGGTTTTTCTCTTCTCTTCTCTGACATCGCAGCGCGTGCGTGCTCGCCTTGTCCCTTCGCCGCTCCCTGCCGCCTGCCGCGTTGCCAGGCGCCGCCCATCAAGTCCCCTCCGCGCGTTGAGCCACGCGCCCAGTCTCTGCACCGCAGTCCACACTCTCCTGCCCTGGCTCTGCCCCTCTCGCGCATGCGTGTTCGCCTATAAGACCCGAGCCGCACTCCTTCCCCTTACTCCCCTATTCTTTCTCTCATTTCCGCCCGTGAGCCGCACGCTTCCCACATCGCCAGCCTCGCTCCGCCGCCTACAAAGCCAATGGTGGCGCCCAACGGACTCCCCACCCTTTCCTCTCGCTCTCACAGGAAACAATCGGGTTCTCGTGTCCCACAGCTTGTCGGAGCTCATTCCTTCTCCAACTCCGGCGATCGAGCTCATCGCCGATTGGCTCCACCCCAGTCCAATTCCTCTTCCCTGGAGCACCACAAGGAACCGGCGACGTCATCCCGACCATCCTCCGAAGCTTCCTGGGCCCGAGCTCCCTTCTCCATGGGAGCCTCCTCGCCGCCGCCCCAGCCTCCGACGCCAGCCTTCCTCGGCGCATTTCCCTCCCCGCAAACACACTGGTGAGTTTCCTCGTTATCCCCTAATGCTCACGCCCAAGCCAATTTGCTCCCTCTCCAACGCCGGTGCCACCGCCCCATTTCACCCCGCGTCGGCCGCTCCCAACACCGCCGACTTCTCCTCGCGTCGCCCCGAGCCGCGCCGCCCACTCCACTAGGATCCCCACTCTTCCCGCAACCCATTTTGCCATCTTGGCGCCTTCTTCGGCCAGTCATCACCGGCGGCGCCGCCATCCCCTCCTTGTGCCACCATCTCCTCTGTTCTGGCCAGTAGTTTCCCTGAGAGTCCTCAGCTCCATTACTATATCAATTTACTTTTTCCCAGAGAGTCAAGACACAACGCTCGATCTACTGGCTAGCTCGACTGCGCTCTAACCCCTAGTGCTCCGGTCCCGGGTTCGATCCGAGTGGCACATATTTTCATCCCCTTTTTATTTTTGATTTTTCCTTCACCCATTTTAACCAAGAAAGTTAAGAGAAAGCTTAGGAACAATTTAGGGAATGCAGAAAATTTAATGAGGATGTAAAATAGGATGCTCAGCCTTTAGTAACTGATTATTCACTATATGAATAACTAAATAGTTTAAATAAGCTAAATGAGGATTAAACTCCCAATTAAAGGTGCGAATAAAGTACAGTTTAGCTTAAAAACCTAAAGTTAGTAATAATTCTAATTAAAAATATATCCAAGGAAGGAACAAAATTTATTAGAATATATATAAGCTTAATAACTGCCTAAATCATGGATTAGTATTATCATGTATGTGTGATTAGTATACCTTTAGCACCTATTTTAAATCTAATCTTAAATTAAAGAGCTTACGTAGGAATTAATGTCAGACTAGTTGTCACAATAAATAATTAGTGTGACTTTAGTATTTAAATTGTAAATCTAATTAACTATTAAAGACATTATTGAGGAGAGGTGACCTTAGATAAGATGCCTATATTTAATAAAGATGGCCCTTAATTAATATGTAAGCATATATGCCCAATATTAATCGTACCATCATTAAACAAACCTCAGTGACGTATTTTAAATATAATAGCCCTAGGTCATTAAGATTCAAAATAATCTCACAAACACACAAATTTTCTAAATGGAACGTGTAACCGATAACACGAGTAATTATGATTGCATAAAATGATACATGCCAAGTTTTACTCAGATAGCTAAGTTTTAAACTAAAATTTGAAATTAAGTTAAGCATAATAGTAATTAAAACAGAGATAAAATAATAATGATACCATTAATTAAATCTTAATACTAGATTTAGTAAATAGTAATGATGAGCATGATTAAATGTAGCAAGCTAGGACCCGAACCAATGGGTTCTAATTCCAAATAAGTTATGTCCAATAACAACTAAGTGCACATAAAATGTCGCACCACAAAATGCTACCCACCCGAATTCTAAAATCGATTCGGTTAGCTAAAAATTGTATATATAACACTTCTGTATAACCTATGCCTGGAATATTAGCGCTCGACAAAAGAATGATCCACTATAGGTTTAACCTAACTCATAAAATTTTCTTAATAAATATAAAAATAGTAGAAGAAGTCCGTAATAAAAAGATCGAGTCGTCGTATTCTATTACCGACCATGCCTCAAATCGCCCAAAACACCCATTAACTCATAATAAAACTAAGTTGAGTTATTCGGATTTATTTGGATCCTTTGGGTTAATTGCTTTCATTTGGGTTCAGTCGTTTGTTGCGTCATTAGAAATTGGGAGTCGTGAAGATTCAGTGGATCCAGCGAGATCAAGCTCGAAGTGAAGATAGAGACCAAAAGCTCAAGAGAAAGTGTCGTGTGAGCTCAAGACTGTGGTAAACCGTGCCAGGCGAGTCAATACTTTGATCATGTTGAACCTACATTTTCTGCAAACTATTTTGTTTAAATTATTAAATTGCATGCTGTTACTTTATATGCAAATACATGTTAATTTAAGATTCTAGATATATGCCTATTGTTTGCCTTGAATAATATTACACCTCCTTTGGAATACCAGAATGTGTGAACCTTGTCGCCCTAGCAAAATTATAATAGTAACCTTTTGAAAATAAGTCCCTAATTATACGCCCTGCTTAGTACTACATAGATACTCGGGGGCGTTGAAATGCCCCAAGCATCATTATCAATTTCAATCATGAGAAACTGTTTCAGAAGTCATGGTGGTAATGACTGGTATATGTTGGTATGATTATTTTATATTCCCAAAAACCCCAAATTGCTTATTTATTTAGGCGGATGGTTCGGGGGTATGGTGCAGGGGTGCACGAGAGTGTGGTTTGTGGAAGAACCGCCCAGATAACCCTAAGGCCTAAATCTTGTCATGTTACCCCATGTAAAACAGTACAACCGCAAGTCTGTAAAATACAACTTGGCCTAGTAAATGTACCGAACCCCGAAAGTCATCATCATTAGTGGAGGAGAAGTGGTGGTGCAAGTAGCGATTCTGGGTGATGGCTTGAATGGGACACTCTTTGTGAGTGAAGTTCTCCTGCGGCGTGCTAGCAGTACGGTGAGGACAGCTGCTAGGCGCATAGGAGGGGAACATCCCGCTGCGTATGGGACCCACCGCAAGTGGGAGCGGCCCATAGGGGAGATGATGGACGGGCGAGGTACTTTGAGCAGTTCTTGTGATGGTTTGCTCAACCGCACGGCTAAGGAATCGTGTGGGGCAACGAGTGAATTGTCTCTTGTGGGTAAAGTGTGCAAACTCTGCAGAGTCAAAACTATTCGAATAGCCATGTCCACGGTCAAGGGCGAACATGGGAACTTAACCAGATATAGTTCTATTTCAAAATGCTTTATGAATGGGAATGGAAAAGTGGAAGGGCAGTGGAAAGCCCTGATTTGAATTGTCCTGGGTGTCGTCCCAGTGGTAAGTTAAGCGGCTATAACACTGAAAGATGATATATGGTGCGGATGCCATGTAACGGTGGATGGAATCTGGATCGCTATTATTATTGCATTTTCTTGAATATTATGCTTTTGTTCAAAATTGCTAGGTCTAAGGAAATTTCTATGTATTATATTTTTGAATAATGGTAACATTTCTCACAAATAAAACGTCAGGAAGAATAAATAGAGTCGTAAGAAAGGAATATGGCTATTTATGGTAATCACATAAAGAAGTTGGTGGATTCATGATTGATCATAAGAGGGATAACGATAGTGTAGATTCTGGTAGAAATAAATTGGTGGAGTCTAAATAAGTGTGTAGGTTAGGTACATGATTTAAATGATGTTTGGAGAATTAGGGAATGTGAAAGTAATTATTGGATTACAACACTGATAACTAATATAAATTCCTAGAAGATGATGGCAATAATGGGATTAATAGGATTGGATCAAATACTAGATGGACGAATTGAATTCCTGGAAATAATGGAGGAATGATACAATTGTTGGATTATAAAATTGATCAATGATATTATTGGTGGATGTATACTAGTGAGTCGTAGATTTGATCATCGAAATTCTTGGTGGATGTGTACTAGTGAATTAGAAAGTAAAATTGATTATTGGAAGAGCAAATTATGATTGTGGATCAATAACGAAAGGATTGGATTGTTAGTATTGAGATTATAGAAGATATTGGTGGATCAGTTAAATGATAATAGATAAGTGATGACACTAGCTGTTCGGAGTTTTAGGCAGCAATTGATTGGTGGATTGTATAATTGATGTTATCCGCTGTGTGGAGTTTTAGACAGCATTGAATACAGAAAGTGTGAGTTTGGTGGATTAAGTCAATTATAGTAGTCGCTAGGTAGAGTTTAGACAGCAAAAATAACACTATGATTAAATGATAATAATGCTACCAAAAGCGATTTTTGGCAAATAAAATAACCCGAGCCTCTCCTTTGTTAAGCCATGCATACTATTTATTTGCATTCTGTGTATTGGCTCGCGGAGCACGAGGTTGGAGTGCTCACACTCGCTTTTGCGACAAAATTCAGCATCAGGAATCAAATCACCTCGCCTCAGCAACAAGGCTGGACAAGCTGGCAGAAAAGATGAAGATGTCAAGGACTAGGTCGCGAACCTCCAGTTGGCTGCCTGTGGGCATGTCCTGAAGGTCCCACCTGTGTGCTCGTTCTTCCGCTGCTGCAATTTATTGATTTCGGCCTAATCGGCCCATAAGTAAGTCTATTACCATATTTACGCTTCCGCATGATATGTATTTTGATATTCATTGCTGTAACTATGAGCACTATCTACTGATCCAGGGAATAGTGCAGTAAAATCACAGTGGATTCCGGATGGTAAAATCTGGGGTCTGACAGTTTTCAATAAAAATTCGGGTTTAGTAGAAGAAACTTGTGATGTTCATTTAATGAAACTAACGGCTCTCAAGAAAAGTAAGAGAATTTGGATGATGTAGGAGATGAAGGACTATGCAAAGCCATGGAGAACATGCAAATTGGTGACATCAAGCCAAAGGAAGATCCAACATCACCTACCTCATCAAGACAAGTTGAACCACCAACCTCTTCTACAACAAGCAACATCAAGTCATATATGATGAAGAAAAGGACCAACAACCTACTACCTACAAGATCCACAATGCAATCGCCAAGGATCATCCAATAGATCAAATATTGGGTGACGAGAGTAAGGGTGTTCAAACTTGCTCTAGAGTAGCTTCTTTTTGTGAACATTACCCTTTTGTGTCTTCTCTTGAACCAAAACGTGTAGATGAAGCTCTAGATGACCCGGATTGGATTAATGCCATGCATGAAGAATTAAACAACTTCGCATAAAATGAAGTATGGATTTTGGTGGAAAGACCTAAGGAGCACAATGTGATAGGCACAAGATGTGTCTTTCGAAATAAGCAAGATGAAAATAGAGTTGTGGTAAGAAATAAAGCAATGTTAGTTGCTCAAGGTTATACTCAAGTTGAGGGTTTAGATTATGATGAAACTTTTGCACCCGTAGCTAGACTTGAGTCAATTAGAATCTTGCTTGCTTTTGCATCTAGCTTTGATATTAAATTATTTCAAATGGATGTCAAAAGTTCCTTTCTAAATGGAACAATATCCGAACTAGTATATGTTGAACAACCTCCGGGTTCGAAGATTCAAAATATCATAATCATGTTTATAAGCTCTCAAAGCCGCTATATGGTTTAAAACAAGCTCATAGAGCATGGTATGAGCGCATTCGAGAGTTTCTCGTCTCAAAAGGTTTTAAGATTGGAAAAGTAGATACAACCTTATTCACAAAAATCATTAGTGATGATTTCTTTGTATGCCAAATTTATGTTGATGACATTATATTTGGTTCCACTAACCAAGATTTTTGCGAAGAATTTGGTGAAATGATCTAGAGAATTTGAGATGTCAATGATAGGTGAACTAAGTTATTTCCTTGGACTTCAAATCAAACAATTCAAAGATGGAACATTCATAAGCCAAACAAAGTACGTCAAAGATCTTTCTAAGAAATTTGGCATGGAAGATGCAAAACCCATCAAGACACCTATGGCAACAAATGGACATCTAGACCTCGACGAGGAGATAAGTCGGTAGATACAAAACTTTATAGATCTATTATTGGTAGTTTGCTTTATCTTACTGCATCTAGGCCCGATATCATGTTTAGTGTGTGCATGTATGCTCGCTTCTAAGCTTCTCCAAAGGAGTGTCATTTAAAGGCCGTAAAAATAATTTTGAGATATTTAAAACATTCCTATAACATAGGGCTTTGGTATCCTAAAGGTGCTAAATTTGAATTAATTGGATATTCGGATTCCGATTATGCGGGTTGCAAAGTGGATAGAAAAAGCACCTCAGGAAGTTGTCAATTTTTAGGAAGATCTTTAGTGTCTTGGTCTTCTAAGAAACAAAATTCCGTAGCATTATCAACCGCTGAAGCTGAATATGTTTCCGTCGGAAGTTGTGCTCAATTGCTATGGATGAGGCAAACATTGATGGATTATGGAATTAATTTTGCTAAAGTGCCTTTTTTGTGTGACAATGATAGTGCGGTCAAAATTTCCAATAATCAAGTCCAACACTCAAGAACCAAGCATATAGATATTCACCATCATTTCTTGAAGGACCATGTAAGCAAAGGAGATATTTGCATTAGCCACATCCGGACTGAAGACCAATTAGCAGATATATTCACCAATCCCTTAGATGAAAGCCGCTTTTGCAATTTAATGAATGAATTAAATGTCATAGATTATTCCAACGTTGCATAAATTTACGGCTCATCTAAATGTATGCTCACTTGAAGTAGCTTGAGAGTTGTTGTGCAAAAGATTTTATGCAAAAAAAGTTTTGATTTTAATCAAAAGCAAAATTTATTTGAAGCTATTTATTTGGTATATTTAATGCATAATGATCCTTAATGATTTTAGTTTAGTGCAAAAACTAAAGTTCATTTGCATCTACTCTCATTCCAATCCATTCCCTTCAAGTTCCAGAAAAATCGGAACTACCACTATTGTCCCTGCGGTACTTCCGTTGACTGGAACTACCGGCTGTGTAAGCGGAACTACCGGCCAATCACTACAGTACTTCCGCATCTGACTTGAGGTGGGAGTAACCGCCCAGGCCCAGAGGCATATCTACAGGACCCTCTCCCTCATCCGGTCCTTCCGACCACTTCCTCCGCCCGAGACCGTACTAGCCTCTCTCTCTCTCCCTCTCAAACCCTCCACAAACCGCTCCTAGATCCTCAAATCTAGTGAGTTTTTCTTCGAATTTTCAAGGTTTTTCATTTGCAAAGGGTTCAACTTCTCCGATCCTCAAGGTATTTCGGATCAAATCCCTCTGTTTGATCTCTTTTTGAACCCTAGGTCAAAATTCAAGTTTGAACAAAATGTAGATAAATTTGCACAATTAATCTAGGGAAAATGAGTAGTTTTGGTGTTTAATGGTGTTTTCACACCTATTCCATGGATTCAATCCAAGAAAACACCAAAATCTTATGCACATTGCTTAGCCCTAGAATTGGTCAAGGGGAGCGGAACTTAAGAGACAATGTGGTTGTGACCCTATGTGTGTGATGAGTAATTGACACTGGTTTTAGGAAGTTGGAGTTTGGTTTAGGTGCTTTGTGCTTAAGTACTTTCTATTATTGCAAATGTTGATTATAGTATGTCGAGCGGTGCTATGTGATGTATTTCTTGTCTGTGATGGCTGCAGGACCTTAAGGCGGAGTCGTGGCGAGGCATCGGATGACCGGACTAGGCACAGGTGGTTCCGAGGTCAAAGCGGTTGGGATGTGCCGAAGACGGTGAGAACTCGAGGTGGTTGCGAGGCTTGGACGGCAAGGAATGAGGAAGTTTCCCGGAAAATGCAGGAGGGGCGTTTTGGTGAATACGCAAGGCTGCACTAAAGGAAGTGGATTTGGTTAGAGTTAGCGGGTAAAGCGTTGAGGCTTAATGGGCAAAGCAATTGGTGAACCCATTATGAAATGCTATAAATAGGAAGGCTCTCCTGGTTGTTGCATGGCATGTGAGAGGAGTTAGGGGTCTTTCCTTTTTCCTCCTCCTGTGTGAGGCTCTTCTTTCTGTTGGAGAGTAGTTGAGAAGAGCAGGACTTTGTTTCTCTTTTGTCTCCCGTGTGTGAGTTCTTGTTTTCTTGGTTTTGTGTGTGCATTGCTCAAAATGTGAGAGAGCATGTGATATGGCTGTAGTCTAGCATCTATGTAAGCATTCATCTCTCTGACTCAATTTGAGAAGACTTTCTGTGTTTGAGTTGATCTGAGTCTCAATCTCTTCATGTGCTTCGGTTTCATGCTCTGTGCTTTGGTATTCTTGTTTGTTTTTGGGCTGTGTTGAATCCTTTAGAGAATAGCTTCTAATCTTTGCTCTGTGATGAGAATATGATTCAAGACCAATTGGTCAGTTAATTTCCAGAAGCAAAAATCAGATTTAATGAGTACTTTCTTCCCTCAGATGTGTGCCTCAAAATCCTCTGCCTAGGGTTTACTGTTTTTCGTAAATAGAGGAATCCTACGACTTTGATTTCTTGGCAAGGAGTTGTTTCAGCTTTGTGTTTTGGTCTCTTTTTGGATTGAGGTTATTGCTTTCCTTCATATCTGAAATATCACGGCCAAATGAGCAGTGAATTAAAATCTGTGAGCATTCTGGGTTCAGAGACCGTGAAACTGCTATTTCCTTGTTTTTGTTCTACCATTCTTCTCTGATGGTTGCAGCTAGGTTCCATATGAGGTTCGGTCTGAATTTTCAGCAGGCTTTCAGTTCTAAACTGCAGTCAGTCGAATGCTTCCTGCTTCTTCTATCTCGCTGTCAAAAATGTTCTTTTAAGCTGTGTTTTCTCTTCTAAATTTGGTTAGCTATTTAGTCTAAAAATCTGTTCTCTGTGGACTGAAAAGGAGCAGCAAACTTATGGAAATCTCTCTGTGATTTAGGTCTTTTGCTCTTACTTTGCCGATTCCTTTTTCAGGCTGTACTCGGATGTTTCCTCTATTTTCAGTCTGAACAGTGTACAGCTTGCTGTCTTTTCTGCAAAGGTATGTTTTCTCCATTTGTGCTCTTTTCAGTCTTCGGTAAAAAACATTTGCAGCAGTAGGATTGTTTGGTTAATTGTCAGTTGGTTGCAGCTTGCTGTTAGGTGTGCATTTCTGCGTTCTATTCTCAGCTGCAGATTTAATTTCTCTGCTGTCCCATTCTTTGTTTCTGACAAAAAGGACAGCAACTGTGTTTATCTCTGTCTGTCACTTTGCAGATTGCTCTAGGCCATTCATCTCAATCAATCTCAAGTTAGCGATTGAGTTCTTTGTCACAAACAGTGGGTTCTTTTAGCTGTCTTGTTTACCGGAGTGGTCCTCTGACTGAATCACTCAATCTTGATTTTGTCTTGCCGATCAGTCAGCTTACTACTTTTATAGTTTCGGTCAGTGGTTCACTTGGCATCTTTCCAAAGCTGATTTTGTTTGGGTGTGCATCAATGGACAGGCTGCAGTCGGCTGGTCTTTTCTCTTCAGTGAACAGCTGTGAGCAGAAAAACAATTGAAGCACGTCTCCTATTTTTTTAGTTTTTGTCTGCTTTTTAGTTTGGATAGCTTTCGATTTTGAGTATTCAATTGAGACTTCTCTTCCTGGTTAGACTAATTGATCTTCTATAATCCAACTGGGAGTGAGTGCGCGGTTAGACCGTCATCCAACTTGGGTTCAGACCGTCCCTATGTTGGTGACAGTGCTCGAAGCCGTCTGTGGTCAGTTTGTTCTTCTAAGATTTTGCTTTAGACCAAACCAGTTCTTGTAGCTCAAGTCTTTTCAATTTCTCAACAAATTTGTTTTTGACTTCCAATGAGCAAATTTAAATCTTGCTTCATAGCTTCTGTAGCTATTGGAGAAGAAAAAGTTGTGAGTACATGGGGGCTTTTTTAAAGGCACCGTTCACCCCCCCTCTGTTGCCATTTCCGGCCCTACAATTGGTATCAGAGCCGGTTAGCTCTTCCTCATAGATCTTAACCGGTCTCTAGAGCCATGGCGACAGACAAGTATTCCACCAAGCCCCCGATCTTCGATGGGATCGACTATCCCTTCTGGAAGAGTCGGATGGAGATCTACATCCAGGCTCAGGGCTACATCATCTGGCGAAAGGTCAAGACCCGGTATGTTGTTCCTGCCGATGAGAACATCAACATGGCAAACATGCCCGATGTTGAGGTGAATGCTAAGGCAAGGAACATCATAATTCAGGGTCCGAGCAGAAGCAAATTCGATCGCATCTCTCATCTAACGTCGGCCTTCGACATCTAGGTGACCCTCGATGCATACTATGAGGGCACCACCCAGATCAAGACGGTACGACAGGACCAGTTCAAGTGAGATTACAACAAGTTTGAAATGCTCGCTAGTGAGTCCTTGGATGAGTGTTTTGTGAGGTTTCACAAGATTCTGAGCAACCTCCGAGCGGTCGATCTCATATACCCCGACTCGGACAATGCTTGACAAATGCTTTCTGCTCTTGACTCTTGGGGGCTTTTTTAAAGGCACAATTCACCCCCCCCTCTGTTGCCATTTCTGGTCCTACAGAACTACTGCTCGATAGGCGCGGTACTACCGCAGTGCGGTACTACCGGCCCCTAAATGGCGGAACTTCCGATTCCCCTGATAGAATAGCAAATTCACTCCATTCCTTTTTAGTCTTAATTGATCTATTCTCCCTTGGTTCTAACCCTATTCTTCCTTGCTCTTAGATGCCTAAGACAAGAAATGCGGGCCAGAGACTGTATTCTTCTGCCACATCTGGGAATTCTTCAGGGGCTCTTGCTCTTCCATCCACCGCCCCATCTTCGTCAGAGGCAGCTCAGAAGGCTGCATAGGACAAGGGGAAGGGACCAGCTTCGGAGTTAGACTCAGAGACAGAGTCTGAGCAAGTTGTCAGTTCTCCTATGGAGGAGTCCGAGGAGGACTTGGCAAACAGGGAGGATCCTCAGATTGACCTAAGGAAAATTACAGCTGACGAGTATGCTAGACTCAGGCACCGAAATCAGTTTGAGCTGCCTTGCAACTCCATCAACCCCAGATTTCACACTAAGTTCCAGGAGTAGGTTTATGAGCAGCTATATGGGATAAACCGCCTATTTGCATATCACAAGTACATCGATTGGGATCACCTGGACTCGATCGACAAATATGATGGGACATATAGGATATTTCAGAGGGCTGGGCTACATCAGTTGGTGGCACTCAAGTCTGATTATAATGAGGACATTATCAGGCAGTTCTATGCTACTGTGTACATTTCGCCTAATTTTCAGCAGATGACCATTTGCCAGAAGCTCGAGGCCAACCAACATGACTTTGAGCTAGCACTGAGGGCAGAGTCTAGTGCTTTTGAGAAGGTATATGACAAGCCTGCCCTTGACCTTCCCGACATTGAGGAATATTATGACTATACCAAGAAGTTCATCCCAGGGAAGCTTGTAGGCCTTCTCCCCCATTCCTAGCTTGGTAAACAGGATCATCAACCACACCATCTTCCCTAAGAGTGGGAATTTCGATGCCATTCGCAGTCATGTCTAGAACCTCAATGACTACATTATGAAGGGCAGTAAGTTTGATGTGGTAGATGTGATCATTAGGGAGATATCTTCCTCCAAAAATGATAGGATCAGGCGGATCAACTATGCACCCTACATAATGGCCCTGATCAAGAGGAAGACTGAGTTTAGGGGTGGTTTGGGAGGAGTGCACAAACCTTACAAGCCCAGGCCAAAACCTCCTATTCCCACATCTGCTCGCTCTCAGCAATCAGATCCAGCAGCAGCAGGATCCTCAGCAGCAGGTGCGGCGGCGGCGGCGGCAGCAGCACAGCCCGAGGAGGCAAGCCAGCCTTCACTTTCCCAGATTTACTCGGCCATCCTCCAGCTGCGAGACTCCCAGGCTGAGGGCTTCACCTCCCTGACCTCCAGGATGGATTCTTTGGATGGGAGGTTGACTTCACTAGACAGGCGTGTTGCAGCCATCGAGCAGTCCCTATCCCAGTCCCCCTTGCCTCTATGCTACACTCGGACGCCGTCATGATCCTTCTCCTCCAGGACCTCAGGAGTAGCTCTTTTTGGTATTTGATGCCAAAGGGGAGAAGTTGGGGAGAAGTTAAGTAGTTGGGACTAGGATGGGCTTTTGGGCTATCTATCTTAATTTATTTATGCTTTTGGATGTAATGAACTTTTTCTACTTTTGGATGCTATTGGATGATTATTGAATGTAATGACAGTTATGCTTATGCTCATTTATTCCCATGATATGATGTGTTTATGTCACGTGCATCTTGTCCCTTATGTGATGTTTTATTGTCTTTATATATATGCACATGTTTAGGGGGAGTTTCCCCTCCTCTTGACTTTAAAAGGAGATGATTCACCAATTGCTAAGATAAAATTTTATTGCAAGAATTACTCTCATTTTAAGTCACAATAGAATATACAACTAGTTGTAAAAACAAGTGGTGTATTCAACAATTCATTTCTCACATAAAACTTGTGTTGTCATCAATTACCAAAAAGGGGGAGATTGAAAGCATCTAGGCCCCTAAAAATAGTTTTGGTAATTAATGAATTTATGTAAATATGGGACTAACGTGTTTAATGAGTGTTTAAAAATTAAGTCCATATGTGGTTGACAAGATGCAAGCTAAAGGATAAACGTGAAGATCAAAATGGCTCAAGACAAAGGTATACTTAGAATAGAATCCCTTTTTACTTTTACCGGTGTTAGGAGAAAAAACGTGGAAGACCGAATTATAAGATAAATAATCGTACCATAAAGAGGGATCATGCCAAGTAGCTTGATAACAAATTTTATGTGCCATTGGGATCAAACTAGGATCATGCATACTTTAAAAGTCTATTTTAAAATCCAATCTATGCTCTGTTTGGAAGAGCGGTAGTACCACAATTTTCAATGCCAGAACCATCGCAGAGCGGAAGTTCCGCAGGCAAAATCGGTACTACCGGCGACCGGAAGCTCCGAAGTCCGAGCGGAGTCTTTTTTCCAGAGAGCACCCTCCGAGTGTCATTTGCGATTTCGCGGAATCGAAAGTACCGGTGATTTTAACACTGAACTACCGCTGGGTGTGGTAGTTCCACTGTATGGAGCGGTACTTCCGGAGCCCGGAAGCTCCGGAGGTAGAGCAGAGCCTTTTTCCATAGCGCCAAGTTGGGGTCAGGCTCGAGCGGTAGTACCGCGCCGACTTTGCGGAACTACCATAGAGCGGTAGTACTAGATTTTATAATGGTGGTAGTACCGCGTCGAATTTCCAATGGTCACTGCAGAGCCTCTGACATAGCCGTTCTGCCGCGCCAGAAGGGGAGCGGAACTACCGGCCATAGGCCGGCGGTAGTTCCGTTCGCCCTGAATTTTCTGGAATTTATTCCAAACAGCTAGTTTTGGTTGGTGAGGGGTATCAATACCTGCACCACTGCTCAAGGACAGTAAGAAGAGACTCATTGAACATTCTTGAGCATAGAGCATTCACTCCACACCTCCATTTCACTTTGAGCATTAAATTTGAGGTGGCGAGCAAAAGTGCATTGCATTCATTAGTTGATCTTTTAGCACTCATTTGCAATCAAGTGAAGCCCTGGTTTATTACTCTTGGTGGTTGCCGGCACCTGGACGATTGGGAGGAGGATTGATCGGTGATCATCCCAAGGAAGTTTGTGAGAAGGCCCGACATTCGTGTGAAGGTTGGAGCTCACCTACCCGGAGTGGGGAAGAGCTACATCTAGTGGACTCGAGGTGTTTCGACTTAATTCATGGAGCCGGTGCGATTTGTTCGGGCTAATCTCAATGTGGACTAGGGGAAATCGGCAAGTTTCCGAACACCACGGTAAAATATGGATTGTGTATATCTCTCACTTGTTTTCTTCTAGCTCTTATTTGTTAGTATTATTGTGACCATTTGCTTGTTATAGAGCTAGTGTTATTTCTCTCTTGACTAGAATTGTGTATGCTTAAGTGTTTTACATTCTTGCTAAATTGAAATTGTAAAGAATTAATTTAGAAGAAAAGAAATTTTAAAAACCTCCTATTCACCCCCTCTAGTCGGTATCTTTGATCCTACAGAGTTTCAAATATATTTTGGCTTCTAGAAGCCAGTAGATAGAAGCTATCGTTATTTTGAACATGGCCTAAGATGGCATACGGATAGGAGACCATGTGTCCATGTGCCTGCCTATTCTCCCTCCGTTTTTTCTTGCGCTCGAATCTATCCTCCCATAGCAATGGAAGTGTTTTGCATATCTTGCACTGTAGCTACTTTTTTTCAAATTTGGCTTCCCGAGTCACAAATTTTCAATTGTGGCCCCTTCCACGACCATGGTAGCACCTGCCGAGCTAGGAGGCACCTGTCGAGCTACCAAAGCTTAGCAGGAGCACGTCTCAAGTTAGTCAGCCACGTCATGTGCTTAATTAATGTAATCATGTGCTTAATTAGTGTAATCACGCGCTTAAGTAATCATGCACTTATTGTGGATGGTTGCCGAGCTAGAGGAGCTCAGCAGGAGCACATCCCGAGTTAGCCGGCCACATCATGCGCTTAATTAATGTAATCATGTGCGTAATTAGTGTAATCACATGCTTAAGTAATCATGCGCTTATTGTGGATGGCTACTGAGTTATGGGAGCTCGGCAGGTGCTCCTGCCGAGCTAGGCCCCTAGCTTGATAGGTCAGTGGGCCCGGTCTACTCTATGCGCATTGCTCGCCTAGACTGCCGCCCTGGTGACGTGTTGTCGAGCTCCGGTGGTGCGGCAGGAGAAACATATTGCCTCATACCTGCTGAGCTCAAAAACGGAGCTAGATTTATAAAACATGCAGATGGCTAAATTTTTTTAAAAAAATAAGCTACAGTACCTGCAAACACGTCAGAGCAGTGAGCGCAGCCTGGCCACGCAACCCAACCAACCGATGAGAAAACGAAAAGGCGAAGGAGCACGGCATGTTCTGGCGCACGCAAGGCAGGCGGCGAACGCGCAAGGTGACAGCAGAGAAGCGAGGCGTGCCGTGGGTGGGAGGGGAAACGCGCTAGTGGGGCGCGCAGGCAGGGAGAGGAGGAGAATGGCTTGCTTGCTCGCTCCGTTTCTACGTGATTTCTTTCCTTCTCTTCCCCAGTTTTTTGCACATCGCTGAGAATTTTGTCAGTGGTCATGGTAACGAGTGATTCTCCTTCTCAATGTACTGGCCAGCTTGGAAGACATGATAAAAACCCTGACAAGCTTCCAACAGTAATGATCTTCTAAATTATGGTTAGATGACAAATATTGAACTATTTGGATCACGTTTGATAATACATATTATTTTCTTCAAAGATCTGTTACAACGCACGGACACTCTATTAGTGATTGATAAATCCAAGTGGTAAATATAAAGCCTCCCCTGGTTAGCACCGCAGGCAAGATCCAATGCATTCTCTAAACAGTAAAGTAAGAACCAATATTTACTAAGAAATTCAACCGTCAAGCACAAAAGCCTAATTGTTTAGCCAGTTCTTGTTTTACTTTTATGCCCATGGTGTAACAGACTATACCTTCACTGGCTCAAACAAGTTGATGAACCATGTGGAGGTGACCACATGTGTATGATGAGTAATTGACATTGTTTATGCTAGTCGAGTTTGGTTTGAGTGGTTCGGAGTCGAGTCGTTGCATGGTGCGACGGGCTCAGTCGGACTTGGTCATTCCTGGTCAAACGGGTTAGGATGCATATTCTGATATTTTGACAGGTTTGGACTTCAGTGTGCGTAAGTATGGTGTTTTGATGCTATTTACGCTTTGATGTATCGAGCGGTGCTATTTGACGTGTTTTTTTTGTCTGTGTGGCTGCAGGACGTCGAGTGGAGTCGTGGCGAGACACGGTGGACCGGACTAGGCGCAGGTGGCGCTGAGGTCAGAACGGTCGGGATGTGTCGAAGACGACGTGGACTCGAGGTGGTTGCGAGGCGTGCGAGACAAGGAATGCGAAGCTTCGGAAGGTGCAGCAGGGCGTTTGCAAAGCGAGGCTGCAAAAGGAAGGGTTAGCGGGCAAAGCATGGAGGGGTAAATGGGCAAAGCAAAGTGTAAACCCATCAAGGAATGCTATAAATAGGGTGTATTTCCTGGTTGTTGGCAAGACTTGGAGAGGGTTTTAGGGCTTTTGCTTTGTGCTTTAGTGGTTGAGAGAATGGGTGTATGAGATAGGGTTGTGTTCCTCCCAAGAACCATGTAGTTCTTGGTGTTCTTGAGGATTGAGAGAGAGATGAGCTGAGATGTAAACACTTCTTTTAATCATGTATGTCTCCGTATGTCTCCGTATGGATTTTTAAGAAATCTTGTGCTGAAATTTTGTTCGCTTCTTGTTTCATTTGATTTTTCCTGTCCTTGTTTGTACTGTCTCTCGGTGAAGTCTCTGTCTGTCTTTTGTTGTTCTTTCGGCCAGACCGAAGCCTCAACAAGCAGTCCAACTGCTCGACATCCTTCACTGCCAGGCAGGTCTTGGTTTCTTGTTTTCATGCACTGAGAAGGACATCCATCCATTGGCTATTTTTCTCTTCTTTTGTCTCACGGCAAGAATCCTTACCAATCTCTGAGAGTAGCCATTAATGCTCCTTTTGGGCTTTAGTTAATGCATTTCGGCCAGCATGCCATCATGGATTAATTAATCCATCAAAGTACTAATGGTAATTCTCCTTGCCGAGAGTACACGAGCAATACTATTCCATTTAATGCATGAAGACTTGAGCTAGTCTTCAACCATATCACGTCTCCTTGCTGCATCTTTCTTTTAATTTTTTTTACTTCTCTCAAACAGCATGCAAACAATCATTTGAGTGCTATTTTTGCCTCATTTACTGTTCGGCTGCTGCTTGCTTCTCTCTTTGTCCTCTAGGTCGTTCTTGCCGAAAGCTGCTCTGTACTAGTTACAGTCCTAGTGCATCCTGATATGCAACTACTTTTTCCTTTTTGCTTTCGGTTGATTAGTCCGAATCTCTCTTTGGAAGCAAGTTTCTTGTGACTTGTTAAAGTCCAATGTTTGTGACAGTAGCTCCATATTTTTAGTTCGACCCATTTAATTTGAGAGCTTTTTGTCTGTACTTTTTGGGGGTTGATTTTTAAAGAAACGACATTCACCCCCCCTCTGTCGCCAACTCGGTCCTACAATTGGTATCAGAGCCGGTTAGCTCTAATTCATAGATCTTAACCGGTCTCAAGAGCCATGGCGACGGACAAGTACTCGACCAAGCCGCCCGTTTTCGATGGCATCGATTACCCCTTCTGGAAGAGCCGAATGGAGACATACATCCAGGCCCAGGGGTACGCCATCTGGCGCAAGGTCAAGGTCCGGTTCGTTGTTCCTGCCGATGAGAACATCAATGCCGGGAACATGGCTGATGTTGAGGCGAATGCTAAGGCAAGGAACATCATCATTCAGGGCCTGAGTCGTAGTGAGTTTGACCGCATCTCTCATCTTACGTCGGCTTTCGACATCTGGGAGACCCTCGATGCATACCATGAGGGCACCACCCAGATTAAGACAGTCCGACAGGACCAGTTCAAGCGAGAATACAACAAATTCGAGATGCTTGCTGGTGAGTCCTTGGATGAGTGTTTTGCGCGTTTCCACAAGATTCTGAGCAACCTCCGAGCCGTCGGTCTCACATACCCCGACTCGGATAACGCTCGACAGATGCTCACTGCACTCGATCTGCGTGTTTGGGAGATGAAAGTGACCACCATCAAAGACACGACAGACCTCTCGACCTTGACTCTTGACGCGCTATACTCGCGCCTCAAGACTCACGAGATTGACGTTGTCTCTCGTAGGTCGAAGTCACAGTCGATGGCCTTGGTCACTGATCCCGTTTCTTCTTCTGGTCCTTCTTCGGGTTCGCTTTGCGGTTTCTCCCTTGCTGCTCTATGACGAATCGATGATCGTTAGAGCAGCTCGAGGATGAGCAACTGGCCCTCCTAGCTCGGAAGTTTTCCCATGCTTACAAGAGGAGGAGGGACAGAAAGAGAGGAGGACCTGTCATTTGCTTCGAGTGTGGTGGCCCCAACCACATTCGGGCAAATTGCCCCAAGCTGGAGAAGGGCAAGAACGACTACGGCGGTTCGAGCAAGATCGACTACACCGACAAGAACCGCAACAAGAAGCCTCCAGCTCAGACGCCGGGAAAGAAGAAGTTCCGCAACTTCGGGAAGGCCAAGAAGCTCTTCCACCGCGTCCTCACCGCCTTCGACGACCTCGACCTCAGCGAGGTGGAGGGATGGAGCGACGACGACGGGACGGGTGACCAAGAGCCCAAGGAAGGCGGTGGCGACTTCTCCGGCATGTGCTTCATGGCCCTCGAGGGCGAACTCAATGACAATGAGTGACTCCGACTCGGACGAGGTATGCCCCACCTACGACCAGCTAAATCAAGCATTCCTTAAGCTAGGTGGTTTTCATGCTAGAGCTAGGGCTAGGTGTACCGAGTTAGAGAAGGAAGTAGATAGACTGTCACGGGAGCTTACTTCACTTTCATCTGCTTCCTCCCGTGACGATTGTGATACATGCTGTGCTCTGCTGGGTGATTTGGAGAAACTAAGGACCTCGCATGATAGTGTGTTCTCTGAGCTTGATTCTGTTAAGGTGGAGAATGTTAATCTGCTTGCTGAGTTAGAGTTGAGTAGGATGGCTGTTACCCTACTTACTACTGATGAGACTACTTCTCCCACCTCATGTGAGGTTAAGGACACTGCTGCTAGAGGACCTTATGCCATGCTCCTTGATTTGCCCGATTCTTGTAAAACTTGCAATAACTTGAAGATGAACTTAAAACGGGCAGATCATAAAATTGCTGAACTACAAGCTGCTTTACTTGAGCCGATTGACTCCTGCTTGAACTGTCCTAAATTAACTTCTGAACTTGAAGCTGTCTCTAAACAGTTTCAAGATATGATTGATCATGATAAGAAAATAGCTCAGTTTGCTTCTAAGGACCCTGTTAGCTCACCATGCATTAATTGTAACAAACTAAAATCTGACTTGATTGCATTAGATGAGAAATGTGTGAAGCTAACTAAGGACCTTCTAGAGAAGCCACTTTGTGCTTGTAATGTGATTGTGGAGAAGGGGGAGAAGCCCCAGGGTAAGGTGGAGACGCCTAGGAACGTGAACCAACGGCTAGCGAAGAGGACTGTCCCTTCAGAGTTTGTGCGTGCACAAGCCATTCTTCCTCTCTTTGTTGGTTCTTCATCCGCTCTCTTACCTTCTCTGTCTCTTCTTCCTCGCTCTTCTTGCACCTCTCTCTTTCGGGAGTGTCAGTACCTTATGAACACTCTCGAGAGATTTGTAGGAGGCAAGAAGAAGCTGAATCTTATTCTAGACCAGTCCAAGATTTGCAAATTTAATCAGGGTCTAGGATATGATTTCTATGAGGATATGAGGAAGCATCCACCTGCTATTCTCCGACCCATAGTAGGAGGTGTGATCGAGGTCGAGCCCAGATCTGATGAGGTCAAATTCAAATCAGCGGGCTTTGTCCAAGAGATCTCTGACAGCAAGGTGATTCCACCTGCTACTTCGGCCTCTCAGAAGCCGAAGCCCTCTCGTGCTACTTCCACCTCTCAAAAGGTGAAGTACCACTGCACCTTCTGTCAGAAGGATGGACACACGATCGATCGATGCTTCAGGCGCACCAGGATTGCACGTAGAGACCGTGCTGAGACACTTAGGCGTATTCAGGGTCAGCCCCAGACTCTGAGTGCACCTAAGGCCAGCACGAGGTCTAGGCTTGTGTCTTCCGATGGGTTTGGGCAGCATCGAGGACTTGGTTTTTCTGAGTCTTCTGGTTTTCGTCCTCATGCTGCTCTTGGTTGTGACTTCCGCCGTCCTGAGGGTGCTTCTCGTTTCCCCCGTCGAGACAGCTACCCGTGGCGTGTTCAGCCTGTTGCCGGTGCTCCGACTCGCTTGCCTGTAGCAGCCGGACCTAGCAACAGCTCTAGGTCTACTCGTAGACCATCTGCTTTTCTGAGTGACAGAGAGCGTAGGGTAGATAGAGGTCAGTCGTGCTTGACTACTTCATCTGCTCGACGTGTTGTTCAGTATTGGGTGCCAAAATCACTCTTGATTTACCCCAAGATCGAGACTTTACTCTGCTTGACTCGAGCTCGCCGGCTGGGAAGGAGAGGTTTGGCTTGTAGACTCGGGTGTTCACGACACATGACCGGAGACTCACGTTGGTTCTCTTCCCTAGCCCGTGCTCCGGTGATGAGACGATCACCTTCGGAGATGCTTCATCCGGCGCGTCATCGCCAAAGGTACATGCAGCGTTAATGATTCATTTCTTTTGAGAGATGTTGCCTTGGTTAGTAAACTGCGTTATAATTTGCTTTCAGTCTCTCAGCTTACCGATGACGGTTATGAGGTGAGCTTTAAGAAAAACGCTTGCAAAATTCTTGACTCTTCGGGTAGTCTGGTTTGCGGGATTTCACGTTATGGGAGGATCTATCGTGCTGATTTTTCTGAGTCTTCTGGTGATCCCCTCCGGTGTTTGGTTGCTTCGGAGTCCCGCGATCTGACTTTCTGGCATAGGAGACTTGGTCATATTGGATTTGACCATTTGACTCGAGTTAGCGGTCACGATCTCATTCGTGGTTTGCCGAAACTCAAGTTGGTCAAAGATCTAGTTTGTGCTCCATGCCGGCACGGCAAGATGGTTGCCGCTTCTCACCCTCCGGTCACAGTTACTATGACCGATGCACCGGGACAGCTGCTCCACATGGATACAGTGGGACCAGCTCGAGTGCAGTCAGCAGGAGGGAAGTGGTATGTTCTTGTCGTAGTCGATGACTTCTCGAGGTATTCTTGGGTGTTTTTCTTGGCCTCGAAGGATGAGACGTTTTCACATTTCCGAGGTCTTTTCAGTAGGCTTTCTGTTGAGCTCCCGGGTGCCTTACGAGCGATCCGCAGTGACAATGGCACGGAGTTCAAGAATTCCTACTTCGAGAGTTTCTGTGGTGAGACAGGTGTAGAGCATCAGTTCTCCTCTCCGCACGTCCCCACAAAGAAATGGCGTTGTGGAGAGAAAGAACCGTACCTTGGTTGAGATGGCCAGGACGATGCTTGATGAGTACTCTACACCGCGGAAGTTTTGGGCTGAGGCTATAGCCACCGCGTGCCATGTCTCAAATCGAGTTTTTCTTAGGGCACACTTGCACCGCACTTCTTATGAGTTGAGATATGGGCGAAAGCCGGTGTTTCTCATTTTCGTGTGTTTGGTTGCAAGTGCTTTATTTTGAAGTCAGGGAACCTAGACAAGTTCGAGTCACGATCTTGTGATGGTATCTTTCTAGGTTACTCGCCTTCTTCAGGGCTTATAGGGTCCGAATCGAGTCTAGCAAATTGGTAGAGACTCGTGAGGTGACCTTTGACGAGGCGGTCCGGGACTAGGCCGATATCTCGAGTTCTTTAGAGCGATCGAGACCATCTTCGTGGATGATGAGGACGATGGAGATGAAAGTTGTCTACCCGATCCAGTCCCACATCCACCCCTCGAGGTGCCTTCTTCCACCGCACCTCTAGGTGACCAGCCCATGCCTTCTGCTTCCTCTGGAGCTAGTGGCTCTGTTCCTATCTCGTCAGCTCATGAGGTAGAGGCCACTTCTTCATCTCATCCTGGACCTCCCCGACATATCCAGAAAAGGCATCCTTCTGAGCAGATGATTGGAGACCTGTTCGAGCGTGTTACCCGCTCAAAATCTGGCTTATCTCAATTCTGTCTCCATTCTGCTTTCATTGCCTCATTTGAGCCCAAGGATGTTTCTCATGCTCTTTCCGATGAGTCTTGGGTCAATGCCATGCATGAGGAGCTAGAAAATTTCGAGAGGAACAAGGTCTGGTCGCTTGTCGAGCCCCCGCGAGGTCACAATATTATTGGAACTAAGTGGGTGTTCAAGAACAAGCAGAGCGAGGATGGAGTGGTTATTCGAAACAAGGCTAGACTGGTAGCTCAGGGGTTTTCCCAGGTTGAGGGTCTAGACTTCGAGGAGACCTTTGCCCCTGTAGCTCGACTTGAGGCCATTAGAATCCTGCTTGCCTTTGCAGCTTCTAAAGGCTTCAAGCTTTACCAGATGGACGTCAAGAGTGCCTTCCTTAATGGGTTCATTGAGGAAGAAGTCTATGTCCGACAGCCTCCTGGTTTCGAAAATCCTAAATACCCAAACCATGTCTTCAAGCTTTCCAAAGCTTTGTATGGACTTAAGCAGGCCCCTAGAGCTTGGTATGAGAGGCTTAAGTCCTACCTGTTGAGTCATGGTTTTGAGATGGGTAGAGTAGACAAGACCTTGTTCATTCGCCGACATGGCAATGACTTTCGCTCATCCAGATCTATGTCGATGACATCATCTTTGGCGGCTCCTCGCATGCTCGTTTCCCGGTTTCCGATGTCATGAGCTCGAGTTTGAGATGAGCATGATGGGCGAGTTGAGCTTCTTCCTTGGCTTCCAAATTAAGCGGACTCGGAGGGTACCTTCTTGCATCAAGGCAAGTACACTCGAGACCTCCAAGCGCTTCGATATGAGTGATGGTAAGCGGTGTCCACTCCAATGGCTACCTCACTTCACTCGACCCGCATGAGGATGGCGAGCCGCTTGATCGAAGGAGTATAGGAGTATGATCGGCTCCCTCTTGTACCTCAACGCCTCGAGACCGGACATACACTTCTCCGTGTGTCTTTGTGCTCGGTTTGAGCTTCTCTCACAGATCTCACCGCCAAAGCGGTGAAACGATTCTTCGGTACCTTCGAGCTACCATTGACTATGGTATCGGTACTCTTCCTCTTCTGTCTTTCCTTGAGAGCCTTCTGATGCAGACTTTGCCGGTGTAGGATAGATAGGAAGAGCACTTCGCACTTGCCAATTCATTGGCACTTCTCTCGCCTCTTGGTCTTCTAGGAAGCGATCGGTGTTGCACACCACGCAGAGGCCGAGTATGTTGCTGCAACCACCGCCGCATCAGTACTCTGGATGGCTTCGACCCTGCGGGACTTTGGGTTAGTTATCGACAGTGTTCCACTCTTTTGTGATAACACTTCTGCGATTAACATTGCTAAGAACCCAGTGCAACACTCTCGGACCAAGCACATCGATATCCGTTATCACTTTCTTAGAGACCATGTAGAAAAGGGCGATATAGTGCTCCAGTTTGTGGAGAGTGACCACCAGTTGGCTGACATCTTCACCAAGCCATTGGATAGTTCGAGGTTTTCAGCTCTGCGGGGAGAGCTTGGGGTGGTTTGTCCTTATGGACTGTAGTGAGGGGGAGTCTTGGGCTTTACTTCTTTACTATATTATTTATGCTCTTTCTCCTTGCTATTTGCATTGCATTTTGGGTGCATTTGGGATTAGTCCTCCTAGCATAGGTTAGAGTGCTTCTCTCGTCTAGTTGCTTAGACTTCTGCTCTTATCTTGTGATTCCAGAATCCTGTGTATTAGCTGTTTCTTATCTCACTAGGTTGAGCTCACTCACCGCTTGTAGGTTCTAGCGAGGGTTGGGCCACCCTCGGGTAGACAGGGTACGTGTTTGCTCTCTAGTGTGTGTGCTAGATGGTCAGCTGATAGTCCTGGAGTCATATGGGGTAGATGAGAGTCTGTCTGAGCCATAGCATCTTCTACATCTTATCTATGCTTTAAGGACTACCCGTTTGGATTTCCTTTTCCAGCTTCTTGTTTTTATTGCTTTGGTTCAAGGGGAGTTCATTTGGGAGCTTCTAAAGCTTAATATTGACATAACTCAACTTGAACTAAAAGTTGCATCTAATGTTGAGGGGGAGCTGGATCTTCTGCATTTTAGCTTTCCGCATTGTAATATAACTCTTAGAGCCTTGATTATTATCCGTTGATGATATGCTTACAATGCTTTACACCTTGCCATGACTTATGCCTCATGTGCTAGATTTATCATGACTTCATATGTGTAGACTAGCTTTTGCCATGATAAGTTAATTAAAATTGCTCAACTTGAATTAAAACTTGTCATGCTCGCATTTGAGTCTAGTCTTGCTCTAGCTATCCTTTTATGATTCATGCCATGTCAAATAGGCTGAGTTGAACGTTGAATCTCTATTGAGCCTTAGATTGAGCTATTGTAGTCACTTGATGATGCATAAGTTAGTACTACATGTTAAAATGCAAAAAGATCTCTTTTGTGCGAAAAAACTGATCTCACCAATTCTCTCCTATGAGACGGCTTGCCATTGCACTTGGCATGAACTTAGGGGGAGTTTTGGATGACCTAGACTATCTTCTTAAGCTTATCGCTTGAAGTAGTCGCATAAGGCTTGAGGTCTAGCACATGACAAAACAAAAATCTGGTTGTCAACAACCTTAAATTTCAAAAAAAAAATATGTCATTTGTGCTCAATTTGCTTAAGCTACAATAAAAATCAAGTACTTTAACAAATGTTTCATTCTCGGACTTGTAGCACTCTAGTTGGACTCAATTTGAGCTTCTTGGTTACGCTTAGCTTATTGACATGGCCTGCATCATCCTTGGATATCTCTAGTTAGACTTTGCTTATTGATGACTTGACATGCTCATAAAATACATTACATTTCAGATCGTCATCTATGTGTTCTAGCTAGGATATATATATGTTGTCATGATCTAGATAGCGTTTATTCAGTTATGGCTTGGTGTAGTACTTGTTGGTCATATTGGATAATTCTCATGGCTCTAAATGCTTAGAATAAATCAAACTTCAGCCATTTCATCCATTGACATGTCATATTCTCGCCTTTGCATTCTTGATGTGTGTATTGCCAAAAGGGGGAGAATAGAGTAGAAAAAGCTAGTTGGGATCATTTTAGAGCTTTGGAGAACAATTTTCTCTTTCAGTTGCTGCTCTAGTGATCTCTCTGTCGACATGGTCATTAGCTTCATTCCCTTCTTTGGACCATGTTGGATTTGTCAAACTCAAACTCTTCTTTGCGCTTTTTCGGGGTTTGTCAATATACTCATCAAGGGGGAGATTGATGAACCATGTGGAGGTGACCACATGTGTATGATGAGTAATTGACATTGTTTATGCTAGTCGAGTTTGGTTTGAGTGGTTCGGAGTCGAGTCGTTGCATGGTGCGACGGGCTCAGTCGGACTTGGTCATTCCTGGTCAAACGGGTTAGGATGCATATTCTGATATTTTGACAGGTTTGGACTTCGCAGCGTAAGTATGGTGTTTTGATGCTATTTACGCTTTGATGTATCGAGCGGTGCTATTTGACGTGTTTTTTTGTCTGTGTGGCTGCGGGACGCCGAGTGGAGTCGTGGCGAGACACGTGGACGGACTAGGCGCAGTGGCGCTGAGGTCGAACGGTCGGGATGTGTCGAAGACGACGTGGACTCGAGGTGGTTGCGAGGCGTGCGAGACAAGGAATGCGAAGCTTCCGGAAGGTGCAGCAGGGTTTTGCAAAGCGAGGCTGCAAAAGGAAGCGGGTTAGCGGGCAAAGCATGGAGGGTAAAATGGGCAAAGCAAAGTGTAAACCCATCAAGGAATGCTATAAATAGGGGTGTATTTCCTGGTTGTTGGCAAGACTTGGAGAGGGGTTTTAGGGCTTTTGCTTTGTGCTTTAGTGGTTGAGAGAATGGGTGTATGAGATAGGGTTGTGTTCCTCCCAAGAACCATGTAGTTCTTGGTGTTCTTGAGGATTGAGAGAGAGATGAGCTGAGATGTAAACACTTCTTTTAATCATGTATGTCTCCGTATGTCTCCGTATGGATTTTTAAGAAATCTTGTGCTGAAATTTTGTTCGCTTCTTGTTTCATTTGATTTTTCCTGTCCTTGTTTGTACTGTCTCTCGGTGAAGTCTCTCTGTCTTTTGTTGTTCTTTCGCCAGACCAAGCCTCAACAAGCATCCAACTGCCGACATCCTTCAACGCCAGCAGGTCTTGGTTTCTTGTTTTCATGCACTGGAGAAGGACATCCATCCATTGGCTATTTTTCTCTTCTTTTGTCTCACGGCAAGAATCCTTACCAATCTCTGAGAGTAGCCATTAATGCTCCTTTTGGGCTTTAGTTAATGCATTTCGGCCAGCATGCCATCATGGATTAATTAATCCATCAAAGTACTAATGGTAATTCTCCTTGCCGAGAGTACACGAGCAATACTATTCCATTTAATGCATGAAGACTTGAGCTAGTCTTCAACCATATCACGTCTCCTTGCTGCATCTTTCTTTTAATTTTTTTTACTTCTCTCAAACAGCATGCAAACAATCATTTGAGTGCTATTTTTGCCTCATTTACTGTTCGGCTGCTGCTTGCTTCTCTCTTTGTCCTCTGGGTCGTTCTTGCCGACAGCTGCTCTGTACTAGTTACAGTCCTAGTGCATCCTGATATGCAACTACTTTTTCCTTTTTGCTTTCGGTTGATTAGTCCAGAATCTCTCTCTTTGGAAGCAAGTTTCTTGTGACTTGTTAAAGTCCAATGTTTGTGACAGTAGCTCCATATTTTTAGTTCGACCCATTTAATTTGAGAGCTTTTTGTCTGTACTTTTTGGGGGTTGATTTTTAAAGAAACGATATTCACCCCCCCTCTGTCGCCAACTCGGTCCTACACAAGTCGTGCTAAATGCATCCCATATATACATATATGCATGAGTGCACAACAGCTTATACATGATACATTGATACAACTGCACTGAAGTTCCAATAATTGATTATGACAAAAGAGTAGCCCAACACCTTAACTTGTTACTCCGATTACTTTATTTTATTCCAGGGAGTCTCCCAATCAGGAAGACGATAATGCATAAGCTAAGTATCTTATATACGAGTAGCTGGTTGTCAGCAATTCATCATGGAGTAAAACAATAAACGATTGTCATCTTCGTACATTGCAATCTTCGTACATTATTGTGGCTACTGACCAAATAATAAAGTAGGAAAGTAGTGAAATAGATGAGATGAATGGACAATACTTGCCCCCTTTCCATCTGTGGGGCGTGTATATATTTCCTCATAGGGTTTAATTACAACTTTGCCCTTACATATACTTGTCTCCCCTAGGGGCACACAGGTAATTACACATATCCTGTTAGGCCTTGCAACTCTCTAACAGGCTGGATGAGCTCAGGTGGAGGCCACCCCTACCACAGGAGCCTCTCATGGTAAATGGCTTCTCACGGACCGAAACCACGCCGCCGAGCCCTTTGGCCTCCTCCGTTCGTGTGGCATGTGATGCCTCTGATGACGGGCTGTGCGGGCCGAAGTAATTTCGGTACCCGCTTGAAATCTGAACGTCCCTTCGTATGTTGAAGTCGAAGCGGCCTTCAGACGTAGTGGGACACGCGGCCACATTGTATTGGCGCATCGTGCGCTGTCAGTCAACGTTTGACCATGGTCTTGCGGATCGGTCTAATGACGTTTGCACGCCGAAGTCGAACCATCGTCGAACGTAGTGGGACACGCGGCGAAATCTTATTGGCGCGTCGTGCGCTGTCAGTCAGCGTTGGGCCGCGACGGGCGTGCGTTCAAGGCGTCGTGGGACATGTGTGTGGGCGCGATGGGAGGTCGTGCGGTGTCAGTTTCCACCGATTGTGCTTCCCAATCATGGGGGAGCCGGACGGTCTTTAAAAAGGGGTCACCGTCGCGTCGCTGTCCCACTTTGCACTTCTGCGTCAACACTGCCTTTTCGCCCACTGCTCTCATGTGCCCCGCCGCCGTTCATCGCCGCACTTCGCGCCGTCAGCCGCGTGTGACCACCGGTGGTGTGAGAGGTTGACCCAGGAGGCCGTCGTCGCGTACCGCTCACCGTCGTCGGAAGGCCTACAGCTGAGATGGCCCGTGGTGACGACCATTCTCGCCGGCCGAGCGCTGTCACGTCATCAAGCTTTGGCGGATCCTCTAGCCGATGTAGCTCGTCAGTGATCGAGATCGAGTACGAGCTGGTCGACCGCGACCCATCACTAGTGAACAAGCGGTGAAGCGCGGCAAGGAAGCTTAGTGGCATCTGCTCAAATGTGCTGGGGCAAAGCTTGGTGACGGAGGAGACCATTCGGTCTCTTTTGTGCGAGGGAAAACTTTCATACCGTAGTGCGGTTCATGTTCCCTCTGCCAAAGAGATGGAGCCACATCTCACGGATTCAAAGGCGGTGGTCTTTGTCACTTACCTTGAGGCTGAACTCTGATTCCCCTCCGCATTGTTCATCAGTGAAGTGCTCCGGACGTACGGGCTGGAGCTGGCGCACCTCACTCCGAACGCACTCGTCCACCTGGCCGTCTACTGATGGGCATCATGGACGGAGACGGTATGGCCTAGTGCCGCTCTATTCTCATTTCTCCATGATGTACGATGCCAACCGAAGAAGCTGGACGGGGGTGAATACTCGAACTTCGGAAGCGTTAACTTTGTGTTCCATTCGTCGTGCACGAAGCTGTTCCCGGCGAACGCGACCTAGGCAAAATGGGAATTGAACTGGATACGGAGGTGGTTCTACCATCACGTGGAGGGCGGCAGTAACCTGAAGTGGACGAGCCGACCAATGGACTTCAACACCTCACCTTCGGTGACTTTGGACCGTGACGACGAACACCGCGCGCAGAGGATGGTGGGGGTTGCGCTCCGGTTTAACATACAGGACCTCGCAGAGGAGTTCCTGATGTTTCGAGTAGCTCCGTTGGCCCGCCAGTGGATCGTGCAACCCAGGCCTGCCCGCGACGATAGCATTCGACCGACGGTGGCTTTGCTGCCGAGGCCCCAATCAAGTGAGTCTTCAATCACCCGTGTTGGGCGCAAAGCGACCGCTGTCAGTAGTTTTAACCCTTCTTTTTCGCAGAGCTTCTCCTCGCGGACGCGGAGCATGTGGCGACAGTGTACCTTGGGCCATATGTAGCTAAGAAGCACAGTCTTCAGGAGTCGGTGACGGCGAACGTGGGACGGATAAACCGGGTCTGCGAAGCTCTCGGCATCCCAGTGCTGGAGCGCCCAGTGCCAACCATTAGTCGGGGCCGACCTCGGGATGGCGATGACAAGGGGGAAGCCTCTCCCTCTTGCCGAAGGGCCCGGTCACCTGCCGCCCGTCCGCTCAGCGGCCACCCTTCCCGAAGGACCTTACATATACTTGTTGTGACTACTGACCAAACAGTAAAGTAGGAAAGTAGTAGAGTGGATGAGATGATTGGACAATGATTGCCCCATTTCCATCCGTGGGGCAAGTATATATTTCCTCATAGGGTTTAATTACAACTTTGCCCTTACGTATACTTGTCTCCTCTAAGGGTATACAAATAATTACACATATCCTGTTGGGCCTTGCAACTCTCTTTTTTTAGATAAAGGATATAAAATCCGACCTCTATATCCACGTGGGATATATACAGCCAAAAGTTACATGAGCTCTTAGGCTCAAAGCCTCAAAACTGAGGGGCATACAACAACAGGAAAGATAGCTTAAGGACTATGAAAAAACTGGAAAGGTTAAGCTTCAGCACTTTTTCTCCGTCCTTGCTTTCAACCAAATCCATATCCTCATCCGACTGTGCCATCCAAACTTCGGTCTGCTTTGCGTGAAGGTGGACCCCCGAGGCGACGTCTCCAAGGAGGCGACGAGAGTCGCCGACGCCGCCCACCTCACCGAGGCAAGGTTTTCACCTGGAGATCAGTAAACATGAGAGCTATGGAGTGCCACGACACACCTCCAGGAAGGATAATGGCGCCCAAAGGCGTCATTGTTGTCGAGACCGGTAAGATCACCGGCAAGGCTTTCGCCAGCACCTCCACAACACCTCACGCACTACCCACACACAAAATAGACCGCCACCAACACTCCGGGGTCCTGCACGCCTCAAGGCCATGGCATAGCCACCCTTGAACTCCCCGATGAGCTGCTTCCAGCAAAGTCCACCACTGTAGAAACCATTATGCGATGCCTATGCGCCACCACTGAGCAGATCTAGGGACATGAGCCACAGATCAAGCCTACAGCAATACAACGGAAGAGCCTGACATGCATCTTCACGAACGCCTTACGAGCACATGACGGCACATGGATCACCACCGCCTTCTTGCTCCGGCCACATCCATGCGAGTTGATGAAGATGTCCTTGAGGATGCTATTGAGCTCCTGGTTGCCATTCTCCAGGACGAAGAACGCCTGCGCGACGGAGTCCACGAACTTCGAGGGCTCGAGGCCCTTGTCCTTCTGGATCTTCCTCCTCGCCGTGAACATGGTGTCATCTTCCTTCCTTCCTTCGCCGGAGATGAGCGCGAAGGTGAATGGAGCAGTGACGGCGCCGGCGAGGCGGCTTCGCGCGTTCGCCCTGCACGACCAAATGCGCGCCCGCTGCCTCCCCGTCGACGAGCACACCCACCTGCCGCTCCTCAAACCCCCCGCGCTCCTCCGCCTCCCCCCAGCGCGCTCCACGCCTTCCTCCTTCGTGCGGACCTCGCCGGCTTAGGAGCCCGCCGCAGTGCCGCCAAGACGTGAAGCCACCAAACCTAGCAGATCCACGCCGAGGGACGCCAGATCCGGCCACCAGGCCACCGGATCTGCCGCCGGCGAGGGAAGCTGCAGCCGGAGAGCTTGCGACCAAAGCACTTCTTCCCACCGAATAGATCTGGAGAAGGGAGAAAAGCCCCGCCGCCGCCCTCCTTGCGTCCATCGGCGACCGGTGGCGCGCTCCGGCGATGGCGAGGAAGAGGGATCCGGGCAGGGGGTGAGGGATGGGGGGGGGAGATAGAACGACCCCCAGAAAGATCAAGTGGTTCGAGTTGTTGTTGGAATAAGTTAGCTGATAATACTCGGCCTTGCAACTCTCTAACAGACTGGATAGACTCAGGTGGGGCTACCCCTACCACAGTTATCTTATCAGACTATGCGTACAGCTAATCAAAGCTAATCAAACTGAACTACAGCAATTCTTTTTAACTGAATAAAACGGCATCAATTTCACTCGGCTTCGGTGTTATGCAACGTTTAGAGAAAAAAAAAATACAAGCTTTTCTGGATCGGTAAAAGTAAAACGACACATGTACTCGAATCTTCATTCTTTTTTACTCATCTTTACACGTACCTGAACTAAAGTGCATCTGTGCGTGCATCCTCCAAAAGCCAGCAAAATCTAGTAGCGATGAACTTGTCCTTTACTTTTCTTCCACCGCTCAAGATACCTTGCCGCGATACCTTTCAGTAGCATCCTCTAGCTGTCTTCTGCATTGTTCTTCAAGGAAGGAAGGACAGAAAGAGGAAGAAAGAAAGGAGGGTTTAGCTGACCCACAGCACCTATTCGTCGACCCTTTTACCAATTGATAATCGTTGCAGCTGCAGCATGCTTTGCATCTGTGTTTGAACAGAGACTAGTATATATTGCACATGTATGTGTTGGCCTGGTCGGCTCTGAACATTCTAAGCCTAGGCGTCGAGTGCAAGCACTAGAAGAAGAGTCGCCATGGCACAGCAGTTGCTGCACGGGGTGATTGAGGCCAATATTCTGGAGGCGGATCTGTCGTCCAGGAAGGTATGCGTACGTTCCTTATAGCTCCTTACTGTATGTGTGTCTTTATCTTCTACTCCCTCTGTTTCGTTATAATTATCCATGTCTAAAGTGTAGTTATTATAATTTTTTTTACTCTATAATTTTACTTAAATGCTTTAAAAGAGGTTAAATGACCATGATATGTCATTTAATAAAGATACATATGATTATTTTACATTAACTAGTTATTAAATCTAGTGTTATCTTAGTCTGTACTTATGGTGAACCATAGATAAATATAGCGAAATGGAAGGAGCAAAGTTTTGTCGGTGCAAATAAATGCTAATGAAATTGCTACAGATAAACGAATTTGCGCATACAGATGGCTATTTGTTGGGACGCATGAACAGATTGTTAGGGTGCTACCGTGCTAGGCATCTAAGCAGGCCACTATACTGTGAGCTCTGGCGATGAACTTGCTACAGAGTATAGAGTCCTTGGCGTCTTGGTTTTCCGAAAAATCCAACTGCAGTCCTAATACGGGTGCTTATCATAGGTCATAACAATGGCCTGGACTGCTTTTGGCATCACATTTTAGGCTGTGTACTGCCCGAGTCAGGAGGGATGGGCCAGGTCCAGCCGAAAGAGGCTGGCTGACGTTGCTGGGGTGGGCTCGCCTCGGACTTCGTTTTATGTTTTCCTTAGGAGTGAAGTTATTTAAAGACAACCTCAAGAGACAAACCATTGTACTTACCCTTAGATTATGCATACATTCATTAAATGGCATAGTACAACTATTTACTTATTTTCTTTACTATTAAAGTAGGGATATATAGTGAAAAATTATAATAACTACATCTTTTGTCTCCACAATAAACTTATATTGTAGGACAACATTTCTCAAAAATGAAGATTTATATTGTGGGATAGAGAGAGTACTATTATGTACTCCTTTCATCCAAGATTGTAAGACATATTTTTTGAATTATCTTGTTTATAAATATAGGATGCATTTCATATTTCAATACAAAATTAATGTCAGCTTTACTTTATATTTTCTACATATATGTATTAAATATAGTGTTTAGATATAATAATTAGAGGTAATCTAGTTGTTTTTAATATCTTTTTAATGTATATGTTAAAAGAAAAATATGTTTTATAAACATGCACGGAGAAAGTAGTAGTTAGTAAGAACAGATATGTATGTACTTAAAAAATATGTTTTATAAACTTACACGGAGAAAGCAGTAGTAAGAACTTGAGGAGGCGTAGCCGGTAGCCATGACCCACTAAACAGTAAGCATAGAAAGGCCCGTACGGGAGGGAGGTGCAGCATGAGCATTTACTACCCATTATTGAATTACTACTTGTTAACCTTTGTATTAGAAAGAGTACGAACTAATAAATGGGCATCTTTTTATTCTCTTCGAATTATTTTGTGCTATATTAATATTTTAAAACGTTTCTGAAACGGCTAAATTATTTCCACAATGTAATTGTTGCGTGTATAATTTTGTTGACTATTCCGGTGACTATTGCATATGGTACAAAAATATTATATAAATTGAAGTTATTAAGCTGTACTTCCGTTCTATAGTGACTGAGGAAAGACTTAACAATAGCACTTGAAATTGATGTTTAATTTGGAGAAGACTATTTATGAGGATAATTGAAGATTTTGTTTAAGGGAAACTAGAAGAATTATGCTTTTCAAGGAAAAGTTCAGACATTAATTTAGACACTTGTAAGGAAAAAATGTATTACAGTTGTAACATATCAAATGAAGATTATTTTTCATTTTAGTAATTAACTTTTATTGAGTGTAGGGCTTAATTTTAAGGAAAAATCCATAAGCACCCCATAAGTCACCTTTTTTTAATTTGCCCCATATGTCTAATTATCATTTACTTTGCCCCCCCCCCTAAAACGTTAAGTTGGCATGCAAATAACCACCTAAACCGCACGTTAGCACTATTTCTCATGGTTTTCATTATTTTAGGCACTTGTTTAGTGGTGCAATACTTATTTCAATTATGCTAATACATATTTCAATTATTAGGGTGCTTTCGGCATTTGTAATATATCAGTTCATTGCTTATGTTTCAATGCTAAAAACTTGTATTACAAATATCAAAAGCACCCAAATCATTGAAATCACTTAAATAAGTACTATAATAATCGAGTTAAGTACCAAATATAATTAAAACACGAGAAAATAGTACAAACATGCGACCTAAGGAGTATTTGCAGACCAACTTAACTTATGAGGAGTAACTTAAATAAAAATAAGATATGGGGGCAAATTGAAAAGACAGATAACTTATGGGGTTGTTTATGAAAGCATCCCTACTTTTAAATTTAGCGCAGTACTAGTTGGACTAGCTAATGGCCGGGTTAGTTAGTGCTTACGGCTTACGACTTATATACGGATGAACAATAATGCACCGTTAAACATTGTGTTTTTTCTAAATTGTACCGAGTTCAGTTGTACTAGTCAAAATCACATGCGATTATTTCTCTCTGTATACTACTTCTTACAAATAGTCCAGAATTTAAAAACCACAACCATGAATCATAAGCCTTAGCTCTAAAAACCCACCCATTGGTTCGTCGATGCCTGTTTACTCTTGGTGCTACTTTTATGGTTGATCGGTATATGATAGAGTTGACACACACTGTTGAGCTCTTTTGCACCAGTCCTATGTTTGAAATCTGCAATTCTCATTACAATGTATATGGTGTTCACTAAGGAGCTACATGCTAATCAGACAGTAGAGCTCTTAGGACTCAAGTAGGGGCTCTGTTGGAGTGAGTTTTTTACCCCTCGGCCCTCAAAAGTAGGATGAGGATGAGGGTAGGTCCTATGTGTCATCCTCTCTAAGAATGAATTTGAGAGTCCTGTTTTGAGGGCTCCTGCTGGAGTGTAGCCCAAAAAACAGAGCCTTCAAAAGTAGGGAGAGCTCTCAAATAAAAAGTAAGGAGAGCCCTCAAATAAAAAGTAGGGGTCATATTTTGAGGGCTACTGCTGAAGTTACTCTAAGCGGGAAAATTCGGCTAAGTAGGCAAGGTGGTGGGTGGCGTGGTGTCTAGACCCGTTTTTTAGAACAGAACACTGAATTTACATGTGCAATCCACTAACTATAATTGAAAAAATAATTTCATGCAACCAGACGTTGAAGAGGAAGATCTTCTCATGGATCAAGATGCTGGTCTTCTGCAACTCGCAGGCAGCTTAACTAACCCTGAACCCTCCGTCAATTCTTGTCACATTAACAACCCTAACGCATTGTAAGTTTGCGACTGCGAACGCAGCAAGTGGAGAACAGGCTGTACGCGACGGTGGACATCGACAAGGCGCGCGTCGGCCGGACGCGCATGCTGGACCTGACAAACACCCCGCAGTGGGAGGAGTCGTTCCACATCTACTGCGCGCACGACGCCAGGGACGTCGTCTTCACCGTCAAGATCGACAACCCCGTCAGCGCCACGCTCATCGGCCGCGCCTACCTCCCCACCGAACGCGTCGTCAATGGCCAGCAGGTGGACGAGTGGCTCCCCATCTGCGACGAGAACCGCCGCCCGCTGGACGGCGGGGACAGGATACACGTCAAGCTCCAGTTCATCGACGTGGCCAATGACCGGGAGGCCGGCTGGGGCACCGGCGTCGGCAGCCCGGGGTACCCGGGAGTGCCACGCACCTTCTTTGGGCAGCGCCGCGGCTGCTGGGTGAGGCTGTACCAGGACGCGCACATCGCCGACGGCTTCGCGCCGCAGATCCAGCTCGCCGGCGGCAGGCCCTACGTGCCGCGCCGGTGCTGGGAGGACTTGTTCGAGGCGATCACCAACGCCCGGAGGATGGTGTACATCGCCGGGTGGTCCGTGAACACCGACGTCGCGCTGGTGCGCGACCCACGGAAGCCGTCATCGGGAACGCTCGGCGAGCTGCTGAAGAAGAAGGCGGAAGACGGCGTCACGGTGCTGATGCTGGTGTGGGACGACCGCACGTCCGTGGAGCTCGGCCCGATCCGGCGTGACGGACTGATGGCCACGCACGACGAGGACACGGCGAGCTACTTCCGCGGCACGCGCGTGCACTGCGTCCTGTGCCCCCGGAACCCCGACCAGGGCCGGAGCTACGTGCAGGACGCCGAGACGGCCGCCATGTTCACGCACCACCAGAAGACGGTGATCGTCGACAGCGGCGGCAACCCTGCGACGAACGCGCGACCGGGCCTCGTGAGCTTCCTCGGCGGCATCGACCTCTGCGACGGGAGGTACGACACGCAGGAGCACCCGCTGTTCCGGACGCTCGGCACCACGCACCGCGGCGACTTCCACCAGCCCAACTTCCCTGGCTCGTCCATTAAGAAGGGCGGCCCTAGGGAGCCGTGGCACGACATCCACTGCCGCGTCGAGGGCCCGGCGGCGTGGGATGTGCTCAAGAACTTCGAGCAGCGGTGGCGGAAGCAGGGCGACGGCGACACCCACCTGGTCACCCTCGACGAGACCTGGCAGGAGCGCGAGGCCACCCAGGACGCCGAGTCATGGAACGTGCAGGTGTTCCGGTCTATCGACGGCGGCGCGGCGTACGGTTTCCCGGAGAACCCCTACGAGGCGGCGCGTATCGGGCTCGTGACGGGTAAAGACAACGTCATCGAGCGCAGCATCCAGGACGCGTACATCCACGCCATCCGCCGCGCGCGGGACTTCATCTACATCGAGAACCAGTACTTCCTGGGGAGCTCCTACGCGTGGCGGCGCGACGATGACCTCCCGTTGGATGACATCAACGCGCTGCACCTCATCCCCAAGGAGCTGTCACTCAAGATCATCAGCAAGATCGAGGCTGGCGAGCGGTTCGCCGTGTACGTGGTGGTGCCCATGTGGCCGGAGGGCGTGCCGGAGAGCGCCTCCGTGCAGGCCATCCTGGACTGGCAGCGCCGCACCATGGAGATGATGTACAACGACGTCGCGCTGGCGATCCAAGCCAAGGGTATCCAGGCCAACCCCAAGGACTACCTCAACTTTTTCTGCCTCGGCAACCGCGAGGTGTACAGCCCCGGCGAGTACGTGCCGCCGGAGCGGCCGGACCCCGACAGCGACTACATGAGGGCGCAGCAGGCCAGGCGCTTCATGATCTACGTCCACGCCAAGATGATGATAGGTAGTATAACTTCCTTATTTCTATAGCCAATTCAAGAGCATGCGTGCCATGTTGAAGTTGAAACGTACGAAATCGATCGTTAATGGTTTCTTCTTGCTGACCGTTTGCTCGCATTTGCAGTCGACGACGAGTACATCATCTTGGGATCGGCGAACATCAACCAGCGCTCCATGGACGGCGGCCGGGACACGGAGATCGCGATGGGCGCGTACCAGCCGAGCTACCTGGCGTCCAGGAACCGGCCGGCGAGGGGGCAGGTGCACGGCTTCCGCCTCGCGCTGTGGCAGGAGCACCTGGGCCGGGCCGCGGCGGCCGCCGGCGCGCGCGACCTCCTCCAGCCGTCGAGCCTGGCGTGCGTGCTCAGGGTGAACCAGGTGGCGCAGCAGCACTGGGAGATGTTCGCGAGCGACGCGCCCCAGGGCGACCTGCCGGGCCACCTCATGGCGTACCCGATCGGCGTGACGGACGGCGGCGAGCTCCAGGAGACGACGGCCTGTTTCCCGGACACAAAGGCGAGGGTGTTCGGCAACAAGTCCACCTACCTCCCACCGATCCTCACCACATGATCAATCAAGAGCTGCACGGTAAAACACTGTACCTACACACGTGAGTTGTATACCGCATATGGACATGTTGCAAACTGTAAACACGCATGTGTCAGGATTGGGATTGCTACATTTGTAAATATAACATGACGGCGGGTGAATAAAAGCGGAATAAAGGGAACAGCCCAGTATGTTGAATGCGACCAGTGCACTACTGATACTCTACGCTCTCGTAAAAACCGAAGTGCTTAAATCTTGATGCAGTAATGTACTACATAGCAAATTCACGATAAAAAATGACAAGAAAATGAGAAAAATAGGAGCTTTTTTATTACGGTAAAATGACTTATGGGATGTTAATGAACCAAACTAATCCATAAGGTGCGAGCGAGAAAAGCAGTGACTTTTAGGGGTGCTTTTGGAGTTTCCCCTCACTTATTTCACACGAAATGCACACGGCTTGTGGGTTGGGATTGGGCCCTGGCCCATTAGGAGCAGATACTACCATCTGACTTCCAAAGATCAAAAGATTCTTGCTGCGGAACGGCGGCGCATCGGCGACAATCGCTTGAGTGTGTGACCGAAGCTTCTCCAAGGACCGGGGCTTGGTGGCACGGCGGCCGGCACCATGACCTCGCGGCACTGCGGCAGTCGACCGGCAAACTGCTCCGTAGTTAGGCCTTGAGGCATGATCAGATCGAACAAAAACTCACCGATCAAAGCTCATTTTCCCTTTTGATGATCTATGTATAGCAGTGTTTCCCTAGACGGCCGTCTAGCCCGCCTAGGCGGCGCCTAGACGCTAGGTGCCAGCCTTCCGTCTTGGTCGTCTAACCGATTTTGTCTACCTAGCCAGCCGTCTAGCCCGCCTAGGCGTCCGTCTAGCCTGATTAGGCACTAGGCGCTGGTTTACCGTCCGACTAGCGCCTCGCCTACGGGAACACTGATGTATAGTGCTCTGTTGTACGAATTGTTGTTATCTGATTTTAGCAAACAGTGCTCAGATTTTGTTTAAAGAAAAAGATCGCTCCGCGTTTATGTGGGTGCTCTCACAACTTTGGAATTAATCAAGTATGAGCTCCTGGAAACAACATATGAGATTTTGTAAGGATGAATGGCATGAGCACCATCAAGCTCATCTCCTGGACATGAGCACGGAAACGGATTTATCTCAGAAACCAAGAAGATAATTTTTTGAGAATACGTATGTTCTGCTTTATCACAATCAAGCTAGCCTGGATCAACCTCGCAGACATGATTAGGGACAACTTTGTCGCCAATCGGTTGCTCACGAGCCGAGCTACAGAGACATCTCCGTGCTATTCTACAGGTACGGCAAAACCCTAATAACGTGTTCAACCGGATAAGAAAAGGCGGCAAACTTGGAGACGAGAAGACTAGCGTTGTTTTTGTTGATTGCTGCTTGAATTGGGAAACTAATTGAAACACAGCGTGTTCTTAACTAGCCTTAGTTACTAATCTCGATAATTAAACATGAAATTAGCTGAATAATTAATGAAGAGATTACAGGACCATTTCAATCTTTCAAAATGTACAACAACTCAATTGAAGCAAAATGATAATTAAGAGGGTACAGTAACAATTATATTTCTCAGGATTATGTCACTAAACTCATACATCGTAAATTCATACAATTTATGAATACATCATTGTTGGAAATATGCCCTAGAGGCAATCATAGAGATGATGATATTTCGTTGTATCCATGATTTAATAAATGTTCCTTGAATATTGCCTTTGTATTGATTAACAAGTATGTGACTTGTTTGTGAAACTCTTTACTTGTATGGTTATTCTAAAGTTGTCCCTAGTCGAAGTTCATGTGTGGACACACGTGAATAATGGATTAGCACATGTATCGGTTGATGACCATGTTTCACAGGTCATAGACATGGAGATGTCAAACCAATAATGTGGACACATGTTTAGAACATGGGGTTGGACCGACCCAACATGAGACATAACAATTATACTTATGGTTCTCTCTCTACACAATGTGTACGCCTTGTCCTTAGACCTGAGATTGTCGCATGTACTTGAGATGTGAATCGACCTACTTAGGGGCTATCAAACGCTGCTCTGTAACTGGGTAGTTATAAAGGTAGCTTTCGGGTTTGTCATGAAGCATCTTTGCGAGGCATGGTCGGTCGAGATGGGATTTGCCCTCTCTACCAGAGAGATATCTCTGGGCCCTCGAGTGATCGGATCCGAAATGCATGGCCATGCTACTTAAGGTTAAGAGTTAACCTAGTAAGGGATTCGGATCACAGGATCGAGAAAGAGTGGTCAGCTTGGAGCTCGACCAAATATCGTGAGGCAAAGGGATTGGCATGTACATAAAGTTGTGATGGTTCGTTCGATATGATCTTTATGTATGTTTAGGAGTTGGCACGTCTTGCTAGAGGCCGCTACCAACTATTGACCGAATAGGTAAACTCGTGTCATGTCTAAACATACGTGAACCCATAGGGTCACACACTTAAGGGGTGAAGCCTAATTCGGATTGGATCCGGTTGGGTGGGTATTGAGTCCTAATGGGCCTCCATTCGCTGAAGCCCATTATAAGGACGTCTATAAAAGGAGGGTTAGGCGCACGGGGTAGAGGAGATTTTCGTGACCTCCTCAAACCCCGCCGCCACCCTCCCACGCCCTGGCGCTGCGCGGATCTAGTAATCCGGCATGCGTCGCTTCCTCCGCACGTGTGGATACCTTTTGGCGCGCTGCATCGTAGCGTTGGACGAACCGCAAGAGAGGAGTTGTACGTTGGACGCCGCGGCGAGGGCGAGGAAGTAGTACGACTACTCGCCCGACGTCTTCGCATCGGCGTAGTACGACTACTACGCCCGACGTCTTGCATCAATTCCGCACTGCGCGTCTAGTGGTAATTCCGTGATCTATAACTGCAGTGATCTTGGTTTACGGGCATAATTTTTATTAATTTGCGCTAGCGTAGCCTACCCCTAGTCCTTCAATTTTCACTAATACTATACGGTCATATCCATACAAACAATTGAGTACAATATATACAGTTACAATTAACCATATTCTGCACGAGCTGGAGTATTCCATATTTAATACTTGCAAGAAGAACCAATAATAGAATACCAAAAAAGAGCGAAGAAACTAATAAAACTAAACTAAAGTTGTCGTCAGAACCCTCCTTTAAGTAATGAAAATGGGCAAGTCACTCATCAAGATACCAGACCGTCTGGGCCAGTCAGCACCTCTCACAACCATAGGGTTTCATCATCTAGCATTACAAACAAACCTGAATCAATTCTGAGTTCCTTTTTCACTGCAAGCAAACGCGGTAAAAAGAGGTTTACTAAATTACCAGAGCTGTTAAATCGAGGAGGCCGACTAGACGGGGATCAATAAACGGTCTAAAAAATCTTCTCTAATTAATTATCAATTTCTATTTGACTAAACTAAGCAAATAATGCAGAAGCATAACTCAAAAGGTTTTAGCACAAATAACGCCTAAAACAATCAGGTTCACCCAAGTGCATCAACAAGATAAGCCTATGTCAAGGTTTGCATCTAGGATGACAAGCAATCAATTTAATTTTATGATGTAAATTGCTTAAATGTAAATTGAACACAAGAAAATAAACTACAATTGAAATGGTTGCCTTTTACTGTGGTGTTCGAAGACTTACTGGTCTCCCCTAATCCACGTTGAGGTTAGCCCAAATGAATTAGACCGGCCCCACGAATTAAGCTGAAACACCTCAATCCACTAATGGTAACTCTTTCCCGCTCTGAGTAGGTGAGCTCCAACCTTTACAATTTTGTCGGGTCTTCTCACAACCTTCTTTGAGAAGATCACTACGCATAACGCCTCCAACGCCGTCTAGGAGTTCGAAAACTCTAAGAGTAATAGGTCAAGCCCCTCGCTTGACTCTCACCATGTGCAACGAATGCACACCACTCAAGTGGATACACAATTCACCTCTAGATGCAATACATGCAATCTAGAGCATTCCTCCTTACTCACAAGGTGCAACAAATGCACAATTGAGATGAGGATCTCACACTAGCTCAAGAAAGTGAAATGGAGCGAAGCATTCCTTTCTACAACTGGCTACAAGGGGTATATATACCCCACACCTCGAAACTAGTCGTTGGGACAAAAAACAGGATTTTCAGAAGTACCATAGGCAAACGACTGGTACTTCCGCTCCCCTCTGCAACAGTCAAAAAACTAGCCCTTGTAGGCAAATCCAGTAGTTCTGTCATGTAAAGTCCAGTAGTACCAATCATTGAAAGGACCGCTATACTCATGCGAAACAACTGATTTCTTCGGGGACGAGAAGACTCCACATAAGTGTCTCTTAGGAAAAAATGTACTACTACAGAAGCTGGTCATTCTGTAAATCAGAAATACCGTTCACATAGAGCCGGTAGTACCACTCGCTGATCAAACCACTCACACAGAACCGATCGAACCGCTCACACAGAGCTGATCGAAAGTACCGATCGTCGACTACCCTGATCCCTAACCACGTCGAATGGTTTGATCACTCAAGTGTTCGACCACGTTGATCTCTGACCACATTGTCTGGTTTGACCACACAGGTCTCTGACTTCAACAGATTTTGTAAAATACATTTGCAAACTATAGTATCGTGCACACAAGGATTATCCATGATTCTGAACAAGTTGCAAAACATGTTTGCACACTTTTAGAATCATGACACAAGGATTATATATATGAGTTTCAACCATTTGCAAAACACATTTATAAATATAAGCCTCATACTACAAAGAACAAAAACATGGACTTCAAACATTTACAAAACACATTCACAATGTATAGTCCCATGTTACAAGGATTTAACACATGAGATTTAACTATTTGCAAAACACATTCGCAAATACAAACCTCATGCCAAGGAAAGCTAGAAGAGGTGAGGTTGAGCTATCAACACATGATAAGACTCAAACTACTAGATATGATCCCTCTTAATAGTACAGCAACCTATACTAGCAATCCGGTCTTCTGACTAAATACCAAGATCGGTAAAAGACTAGAAACACATTCTTAAGTCTATCTAGTCATACCTTTACCTTGTGCATCCCCTTGAATCTTGATGAGACACATCTATACTTCAAGTCTGGGACATCGTCTTTACATGCATCAACACATGATGCATCCTTCACTTGGCCTCCATCAACACATAATAGTTCTTCACTTGACTTGATAATCAACACGTGATCATCTCCTCTTAGACATGCATCAACTCATAATGCATCATCTTCTTGATGGCCTTCAATACATGATGCCATCTTTCATCTTGACTTGATGATCTTCAACCCATAAAGTCATTCCAAATTTTCCTTATTTGTGGAATCTAACATATTCATCCAACTCATGGAAAATGTGAGGTCACAAATAATTATTATCAATTACTAAACTTCACCATTAATTCATAATGGAGGGATTAGATTCTACAATCTTCCCTTTTTTGGTAATTCACGAAAGTCTCAACAAATAATGAGATAAAAATTCGTTTGTAAGTATAAATCATGTACACAATACTTGTATATTCTAAGATAAGTTTTTAAAGCAAAGTTTACTTATCTGGTTGTCATTAATCATCTAACCATTAACGTATAATGGAAGAACTAGATGACATCCCAATTATAAGTATATATGAACTACACAAGCTATATGTACTCAAGGGATATGTTTCAAAGTAAAGATTCTTAATATGTGAAAATAGAACATGAATCAATACTAATGAAACCACAAAACATAGAGTGAACCCCCTCTAAATGTGTGCATACAAAAATGTATTATGAAAATATATGCACATATTCAAGTTTGACTTTTGGTGAAGTTCATTCAATATTTTAGATCCGAGGAATGCATGCCTCTTATATTTTTCACCTTTTCATCCGAATGAGACTAAGCAATATTATAATCAATAAATATATTAGTCTCACAATTGTATTTAGTATTATCACCAAAATCAACTTAATGTAGCTTGAACTTACAAGAGCACACCCCACTATTGTGGTAAAAATCTCCTCTCAGCTTAGCCCACACGATACACAGAGGAAAGGGCATAAGACCGAGCGAGAGACCAACCAAGGGGGGGAGAGAGTCCAGCATTCGGCCACAATCATAGCCACGGCACTGGAATAGCATGCTAGGGGGAGTAGAGTATACTAGAGGAGAGGCTAGCCATAGTGTCAGTGTGCTCACTGCCGGCCACCACTCTCACTCGACTGCCACCGCACACTCCCCCGCATGTGAGGAGACCCCGAGCCCCATCATGGCATGTCAAACCAGTTGAGCGACTAGACCGTTCGGCTACTAGTCACCCAACAGTTGAGTGACTTAGCCCCTAGTCGCCCATTGGGCGGCTATCCCTTAGTTGCTCGACCGTTTGGTGACTAGGGGCCTTTATCCTGCACACGCATTGGCCTGAGTGCCATTTCACCATTTCGCTAGAGGGAGAAGCCGGAGAGAAAGAGAGGAAAGGAGAGAAGAGAGGAGAGGAAAAAGAGGGGGAAGAAAGAGAGGAGAGGAGAGAAGAGAAGATAAGAGAGGGAGAAGAGGGGGAGAGAGAGAGGAGAGGGAAGGGAAGAGAGGAGGAGAGGTCTGCGCATCAGTAACAGTAAGTCCCTACACTTCTTTGTAAATTTACGTTTGAAACTATGGTAGATTAGCAACTAAAATCATTAGATATGTAGTTATGTCAGGTCTTCCTCATATATTTACTTTTGAATCCAAGGTAGGTTAGCAAGTGAATTTATTAAAAAAAATGATTATGTGCTACTAAATAGCGTCCACTTCTATAAAATGTCACTGAATAACACTCTTTCTATTACATGCCATCACATTGCATTGAAATTCAATTATATGGCACTGCCATTAGTACATCGTTAGTGGAGGCGGTTATCTTTTAAAAAAAGACCAAAATGCCCCTACCAAAACATTGAAGAGAAAATTTATTTGAAATAGTAAACAACCTCCAAAAAGTATGAAAATTCACAGAAAATTCACAGAGATGTTCAAGGCACTATTCAAAGAAAGTGTTCAGATTTTTAATTTAAATGCTAATAAAGGCAACTATTTACAAACAGATACTAAATGAGGTCTAGAAATTCTGAAATAATTCTCACATGCTGCTAAGATGTCACATAGCTCCCTAAAATTATTATTTTGCTTTTTTATATAGTGAAATTTGTCCCGGTTTATAAAATAGCTCAAATAGGCTGATTTTGGAGTTGAATTTGAAAATGGTTCAAATGGAAGGGTTTGTTTATAAAATTTTATATTTGAGTTGTACACCCCAATAATCCACCAAAAAATTAGTATTTTTGGCTAAGCCAATTTGCCCTATATTTATCACAGGGGTAGATTTTGAACTGAGGGCAAAATCGTCTTTTTCTAGAGGCAAACGAACCCTAACTAATGGCAATGGTATATAATTGAATTTTACTGTAATTCAATGGCATATAATAGAGAGAGTGTTGTTCAGTGGTATTTTGTAGAAGAGGATACTATTCAGTGGCATAGAATCAATTTTCTTAAAATTATTAGTTGAGTAGTTATGTTTGGCACGTCGCATATTGTTAATAGTTGTAAATAGCGTAGTCATAGAACTAACGTCAATTTAGCTGTTAATAGTTATACTTTTGAAACCATGCTAACATTAAATTGATTTGCAAATATGGCTCGCGGCTTTGGTGGTTCGAGGCCAGCGAGTACCAGGTGTCGCAACACCTCGAGGCATACTTGTTGTGGCATTTGGCTAAGTACTATTTACCAGCAGCCATAGTGACTTCGTTTAGTCCCCTCATGGGGTACACGAGGGCCATCACCGATGGGGAGGAGGTGCATATCAGTTGGGATCAGCCGTACTTATCACGATGTACCGCGGCTTGTGCGAGGCATGCTACAGGACGAGGTTGACCTCTATCCTCACATGCCACCCCCTCCTACTGCAGGTGTGGTCATTCGAGCATTTCTCCCTCAGACAATCGATGCTGCTCGACACCAGTCCATACCACGCAGACATGTACCATGGGGCGTGGTGGACCAACCGACGACAGGGTCCCTTTGGTGCCGTAGATGGGTATGTATTCTCCTAAATCTTTACTATACCTGTATTATGGGTCATCCTTTGTAACCACTGTTTTGGTTCGTAGGCACAGTTTGCACATGTGCAGGTAACACGTGTGTACGAGCACTTCATCGAGCGGCTCGACCGCCTCATCGCTAACAACATGCAGTGGGAGCTGTACTCTACTCAAGAGATGGAGGACCGCACTCCCGCTAGGCTATCCTCACTGTGCTGGCGCGACCAGGCATGCTAGCTGATGCGGAAGAAGCTCGCATTTGACATGTTCATCAAGAACTACGCGGTGCACAGGTGATGCACCAATTTGGCCTCTGCCATGTTGTTCCAATCGCCGTCGGGTGTCGGGTGCCTGACTTGGTCCACGCATGAGTTGCACACAGTACATACCCCTATATTTTTTCTAGTTCTGTTACGATGCCTTCTAATTATAGTGGTACGTTTCGTAGGCATAGTAGGAGGGGTGGTAGCAGAATGAGTTGGGCAGGGAAGATGGTGTAGTGGCTAGCAGAGTAGGTGGATGGCCTCGAGGACTACATTCAGGAGGGCGCCCCATATGACCCCAGTGCGTACAACGAGTACCTACACTAGTATGCTTCGCAGACACACACCAGGCTGGTGCATGTCATTGACCCTCCCCGCTCATGTACCAGCACGGACCAACACATACCCTATACACCTTGTGCGGAACATGCACCTTGTGGTAGGTACTCTCGTGTTTCGAAATGTCTGAGTACAGTAACCACAATTACAAGTTTGACGCTTTCATGTACTCCTTATAGACGGACATCGTCGCTGGGATTGCGAGGGAGACCGGGTCGATCCTGGGTAGGGTTACCCACGGTTTGGAGGTGACGTATGATGAGCTGCTACAAGCTCTCCATCGGGCGTACACTGAGACGAGGCATGTCATGACCCTGACATCCTACATGATGCTCCCAGCGGTGGCCACGTTGATGCGTACACCAAGGATGGCACATCCTACAGCTCAGCTAGGTGGCTCCGGAGGGCCACGTGCACATGCCGCACCATGCCTGACCAATCTAGAGGGTCAAGGTGGACACATGCCTACCCCCTGCGACTGTCACCACTACCGATCTTGGACCCCTACCCGCCAGCATCAGGACAATATTCATTGTTCCCCGGGCTATTCAGGCAGGGTGGGCATAGTGAGTATGACACTTGGATGCACGCCATGGCCCACGTTGAAGGTATGTTTCATCTCTTGAGGTTTGTTCGCGTCGATATATTGCACGAATAAACAATATTTGTCCTATAGGTTTCGCGCCCCGTAGAGGAGTTAAGCTATCCCTCACGAGGACCTCCCGGAGGACGTGTCCGACTTCTTCGTAGATGACCTAGAGGAGGACAGGAGAGCGCCTCAGCCCGCACCCGTCGACGTTCTTTCTGGGTTGCAGCCTAGTGGTACCCTAGTAGCCACGCAGGCACAGGTGGAGTCAACCCTCGGCCTTGGGAGCACGGATCAGTAGGGCTCCTGAGTGCCTCACCCTGTCAGGGCACCGACATCCCACGGTGAGAAGGCCAAGCAGGGTCATACGAGCGAGCACCGACCGAGGGTGGGACGAGACGACAACGGAGGAGGTGCTACGGGTGCTACCGATAGTTGACCTACAGTATAAGTAATCAGTGAGCTGAGAGTGCCTCTAGAAGGACGATAAGGGTAAGGTTGGGGCTCTATGCATATGGATAAGATATAAGAACATATAAACTTCCACTCGTGTAATAGGCTATATTGGTCATATCAACCATTGTTCCATCAAGGACTGACAGAATCAGTAACTCTATCAAAGTTATTATATAGTCCACAATGGGTATATAGATTTGAGAGACCATGTGGAGGTGTCCCCATGTTTGTGGTGAGTAATTGACGGTTGTGTTAGAGAGTTTGAGTTTGTTTTGGGTATTCCAGGTTTGAGTACCTTTCATTAATGCTATTATTGATTATGCTGTTTCGTGCGGTGCTATGTGACGGTTTGCTTGTCTGTGTGACTGCAGGACTTCGGAGCTAGGTCATGGTGAGGCGACGAGGACCGGGACTAGGCACAGGAGGTGTTGAGGTCCAGACGGTCGGTGATGCCGAAGATGATCGAGACTACTGAGGTGGTTGCGAGTCAGAAGACGAGGAACCGGAGCTAGAGCTACCGGTGGTGGACACGACGGGCAACGACGAGCGAACCGGGACTAGGCTCAGGGAGGAGTCGGAGGTCCAGATGGTTGGATATCGGTTGCGGTCGTGTGCGACGGAACAGACCAGGACTAGACTCGGGTGGAGTCGGAGGTCTCGGTCGGAGTCGGGTGGACACGACGGGCAGCGGCGAGGGGGACCGGGACTAGACTCAGGTGGAGTCGGAGGTCCAGACGGTCAAAGTACCGGTTGCGAGAAGCTTCCGGGAAGGTGCTTGAGGGCAATTTGGACAATTAACTCAAGGCTGGTTGGAGGTGGCTGTTTCCCTCCAAGTTTGATGGGGTGTTTGACTTTTGCCTCATGAGGGTGTGAGGTGAGGGAGTGGAGAGTGTATGCCAGTTCTTGATTTTCTTCTTCTGGTTGTGAGTGTGGCTTTAAGAAGTAGGAGCTCAGTGCAGAGTGGTGTTCTGGCTGTGAGCTGAGTGTGTATGCGTGTGTTCCCCTCTCAAGCATGTAGTGAGTGGGTTGTATCTCTCATGTAATCATTCCTCTGTAAGCATTCATGGTATTGAATCAATATGAGGAGGAGAGTTGTTGAATTGCATTTATTTCCTGTCTTCTGCATTTCCTCTATTTTGAGCTTCTAGGGTTTAGAGGCAGGGGTTGTTGAGTTTCTTGAGTTTTTTTCTTCAAGGATGATTTAAGTGCTATGGTTTCTAGTCCTGATATCATCACTTAGCTGAAATCAAAGTTTCTTGAGGAAAAGAGTCAAGAATGGCAAGCAATTTAGAAATCAGTCTTTCTCTCTGTTCAAATTTCAAATTTCAGCTTAGATTTTTGTTTCTTGCTCTTGTGATGAATTCATTTGATTTCTGTGGTCTCACTGCTGTTTAGAACAAGGTCCTGCTCCTTTGAGCTAAGGAGAATAGCAGCATTCCACAAATTTCTTTGAGTACAGCCAGACTCAGTACTTCAGCCTTTTCAGTCGAATTCTGTTCCTGCCCGAACCAAGGGGGCGGTCTGACCGGTTTCATACCGGCGGTCAGACTGGTCCACCCATGGCGGTCAGACCGCTAACCCTAGCGGTCAGACCGGGTGGGCGCCAGCGGTCTAACCGGCCTGGTGTAGGTGGTCTGACCGGTCAGTGCATAGCGGTCCAACCGGCGGCATAGGGGCGGTCTGACCGATCTTGAACCTGCGGTCTGACCGGCCTATTGTTTTTGGCTGCTGATTTTCTCTGGCTTTTGGTTTATGCTGCATGCCTTGCTTTAGTCTTTAATACCTTGCTTCTCTCTCTGTTAGCTTAAGTTCCCAGTGAGCATATGATTTCTTTTCATAGCTTTCCTAGCTATTGGAGAGAAGACTTTAGTGGATACTTTTGGGGACGATTTTAAAAGGCATCATTCGCCCCCCTCTATTGCCATTTCCAATCCTACAAGATTTATCTAGGGAGAAAACCGAACAAGCTCTCAATTTGACTCAGGGCCATAAAGAATAAGCTTGACGTATATATTTGGTGAAGTGGAGTGTCGGGTGAAGGTGAACCCAGCCCGACCAATGGCTAGCTCATAGTCGGGTGAGGGTGAGAGACCATCCTGAACCAACAACTATGCATAGCTGGGTGGAGGTATAATATACAAAAATAGAGGGAAAAGTTCTGTACTCTGTAGAGGGAAAAGTTATGTGCTCTGATTTGGGTATTGCATTCAATGACATGTGAAGAACTATTTGCTACAAGAATAAGGGTAGCTATGGATAAAGTGGTACAAACTTGTGTAGTGTTATATAAACTATAAATTCACATTTGTCTCCTAAATTGGAGACTGCGGGAACCAAATAGAGGTTCTATCTTGTTATGTGAATGATCAGTAATTTTTAAATTAATAATATAAAATTCTTTATCAACATAAAAACATTTATTTTTGAGATGATATAAGGTGAGATTGAGCTCATCAGGATGATGATTTACATCATAAAAGTGTATTTTACTATTAATGCTTATTGAGTATCATGTACTCATCCTTATTATTATTCTCCTTTGTTTAGAGGTTACCCAACCCGAGATTCCACTTGGTGTGGAGGGTGCCTATCTAGAGGAGTACTATTCCGAGTGGGAGGGAGTTGATTCTGAGTACAACCCATATGAGATGGACGACGTATATAAGACATGGGACAAGTAGAGAGTTACTAGCATCTTGTGCATATCATTTGAGGTATAATATTATGGTGTTATCTATTCCTAGCTTATGTGTAATTGTTAGTTGGACTAGTAATATTTTTAATAATGTTGTAATATTTAGGCTACTGTTTAGCCTTGTTAAAGACTTTAGCCCTGCGTTGCAATGATGTTGTAATATTATTCTAGATCTATCTCTAATTATTATTCTGCTACAACACTTTGATGGGCTTATTATTAGATGAAATAATGTTTTATCAAATAATAACCCGTTGACTAGTATTATTACCATATGGTAATAACACGGGTCGCCACACTAATGAGGGGCAATTAATGGAATTCCTAGATTAATAGGGGGTTAATGGGATGGATGCTTTAAGATTTGTGTTGCCACTTGTATAGTTCGAAGGAGGTCTAATTTGATTAAGTAATAGACTCAATCTCATAGGATTTTTTTCTCGTATGAATAAGGCCCTGTTTCAAAGTGCAATGACTTTGGCTAAAATGACATTATAGCAGTTATTAGCTTTTTCTTATATATTCAATTAAAAATAAAGAAAAATAGGGAAAATAAAAAACATTGCTATATCTCCACGGATAATGCAAAGAAAAAAAGAAAAATACAACGTTAAGAAGCCAATGCATTTCAAACGGATTTTGGCTTCTAGAACAGGTCCTAAGATGGTAGATGGATAGGATACCACGCGTTCACACGCCTGCCTATTCTCCCTCCTTTCCTTGTGCTCGAATCGATCCTCTTAGAGCAAGGAAATTATTTGCACACTGTAGTCATTTTTTTTTTCAAAATTTGGCCTCCCGACGTAAATTTTTTTTTAATTTTGACCCCTCCACGATCACGGTAGCACATGCTGAGCTAGGAGAGCTCGGTAGACGCCTATCAAGCTACCAAAGCTCGGTAGGAGCACATCTTGAGTTAGCCGACTACGTCATGCGCTTAATTAGTGTAATCATGCACTTAATGTTGATGGTTACCAAGCTAGGGGAGCTCTAGCTCGGCAGGCCAGTGGGCCCGCCTACTCTTCTCTGCTCGCATCGCTTGTCTATCGTGCTCGCCCGTTTTGCCACCTTCGCAATGTGCTGCCGAGCTTTGGTGGTCGGCAGAAGACACGTGTCGTCTGCCACTTTTACTGAGCTTAGTGGCTGAACTAGATTTATAAAAACGAACGTCTCAATGACTAAATTCGAAAAAAGTGGCTACACTGCCCGTATATGCAAACACGTCAGAGCAGTGAGCGCAGCCAGCGTGGCCACCCATCCCAACCAACCGATGAGAAAAGATAAGGCGAAGGAGCACGGCGTGTTCTGGCGCACGCGCACGCGCAAGGTGACAGCAGAGAAGCGAGGCGTGCCGTGGGTGGGAGGGGAAATGCGCTAGTGGGACGCGCAGGCAGGGAGAGAGGAGGAGAAGAGAATGGATTGCTCGCTTGCTCCGTTCCTACATGATTTCTCTCCTCCTCTTCCCGTACATCACGCTCGGATCCCCTCAGAGCACAGGCCGCCCCGCCTAGCTACTCCTATTGGCTGCTGCTGCTACTGGTGCTGCTCAGCTGCGAGCAATCGCTGCCATGCCATTGCTGATGCTGCTCGTCGCAGAAAGCTGCCTAGCTACACACTTGCCGTCCCTATACTTTTTGGGTGCAGTGCAGTGATGGGGTGTTTGGTTGTCAGCCACAGTTTACCATGTCTAAGGTTATGCAAGTTTGACCAACTTTAGGAGCTGTTTGGTTGCAGCCACAGTTGTGACAAGATTCCCTTCCAGCAAACTAGGTCCCACGCGTCAATGACTCAAAAAAGTGTGGTAAGATTCTCTTAGACTTGCTAAAGTGTGGCAAAGAATTTGAGCATCTCAACTTAGACAAGTGTGATAATTTTTGTTGGTAAAGTGTGATTAGCAACCAAAGAGCCCCTGAAATCACACGCCTAACTTCCCACAGCCTTACTTACGGTAACACGATCTTCTACAACGCCGTCCGCGCGCACCCAATGTATGCTGAAAACCTGTCAAATTATGCCTAAGCATTGCTAGTGTTTGCCAATGGAACCGGAACAAACTAAGGCCAGTAGTGACTTGTGTCTCTCGGTAACTAAAACAAATGGAACTGTGTCTTACTCATGTTAGTTTCTGTTTAAAGCCAATATGAACAACTGGTTTCTTGAAACAGGAGGTCACGGTCTTTTGTTCTCGTCTTGTGCGTACATCTTTACCTCGTTTTTGCACCATTTACTCTTTTCTTCTAAAAACAACTTCTTTAAAAAAACCATCAGCCACAATCAAAACTATCAACAAAAATCAATACAAACTCTCCTTGAATCGAGAACGAGCTTGACAGATTGCACGGCGCAGAGAATCCAGATCCCGGGCAGGCGCAATCGCTCGTCTTCCATAATGTGTCAGGCATGAGTGATGAGGCATCGAGCCTCCCTCGCCTGTCATGGCCTTCCATGCTTCTGCTTTGGCCCCCACCCGCTACCAAAAGCAAACGCCAGCACCCACCCTATGGCTATGCCGCCCGCTGCTGCCCCCCCACGCGTGCCTAATCATGGCGTCAAGCCCTTTGGAATCGGATCCTCTGCCGTTCCGTTCCAGCAAACCGGAAAAACGCTTGCTTTCTCAGCACCGGCGAGACGGCACGCTCATACACCTGGACATCGACCTTCCCATCGGGCCACTCAAGGTCGAGATCCAAGATATAAGCTCCGGAGCGTCGATTTCTGAGTAAACGGACCTGCAGGCTCATGCCATTCCAAAGGCAACGGACCAAGATCATCATGCAACCTCCAGGCTCCAGAGCATCATGAGAGACAGGACAGGAGAAATGCACGCACAGCTCATGGCTGCCCAGCCCAAGAACACTCCGGCAGCAGAAAACAAACTGCACACAAACAGCACCCTCAAATTTCTTCATGTGCACACAAACGGCACAGACTTCCAATGGCATACATGCAGCTAGGGAAGAAAACTACACACCGGCGTACAATGATACATAAAAGGCAAATTATTGAGGTACCAGCAGAACAGGTATCATTACAACGCGTATAAAGCGTATCAAGTAGGAGATCATCAAATACACAAACATATATAGTATGCAACAGAAAGGAGATAAAATCATAAAAGCGCACCGGCGTTCAACTCCACATCAGGCACACACACTTTGTTGGACCCCAGGAACACACACAACACCCACCTCGCGCCATCTCCCTTTGGGTCAAAAGCCATGGACACATACAGCACAACACTGCACTCTGCATGGACTTCTTTCTTCTTTTCTTTCTTGCCTGCCTTCTTTGCTTTGGATCACACTCAGCCAAAGATCTTTATAGCTTGGCATTACTTATTGCTCCATCAACGCCATGAGGGCCTTTTTAGGGAAGAGCTAGAACAGGCACTGCCACAGAGAAGGCGCGCAGAGATGGAAAAGATGGTACTAGTTTGCCGGAAAGCAGCGAGCTAGGTAGATCTGGGTCGCCAGGAGTCCTCGGTGCTCCACACTCGGAGGAAGGAATGCATGCCTGCCAGCCTCAATTGAAGAAGTACTGCAACACTACATGCCCATTGTAACCGCTCAATCATTGGAGCGGGGAACAAGGCTAGCGAGCAAGCAATCACCATTGGGTTTACCTTCTTTTCCCTCCAGTGAGCCTCACAAGCACCAAATGGAACTAACTCGGCCTCTTCAACTTATTACTATAACTACATATATATATATATATATATATATATATATATATATATATATATATATATATATATATATATATATATATATATATATATATATATATATATATATATATATATATATATATATATATATATATATATATATATATATATATATATATAGAAAGGCATAGATTCAAGAACCAGCTCAGAACTGCGAGGAGCTAGAGGGAGACAGCTCCCAGCGTCTTGACCTTGAGTTTTAGATACTGCAAGTAGCAGATTGCTTCGTCAAGAACAGCTGTGGCATCTTTGGCAATGCCTCCGGGAACTATCTTTCTGAGAGCAGCAACAGTCTCTTGGATCCTCTCTCTTCTCCGCTTCCGATCGTCAGGGCTGTCGCCTTCAGCTTCTTCTCCTTCCCTCAGAGTCAGAGCAAACTTGTGGTCACTTTCCACTTCACCAATGCAACAGGACTGTGCATCATCGTCATTGCCAAGACACTTCTGTCCGATGGAATGGTCAGGCCTTGCTGAGCTGGCTGTGTCAACAACAGACCTGTCGGTACTAGAGCTGAGTCTCCTCTTCTTGGCTGGTCGGGCAGCACTTGGGCTAGCACCAGCACTGGCTACTGACTCGGTGACATTCTCTAGGGGAGATTTCCTGGCCTTGTTGAATTCATGCGCTTTGTCGTACCCTTCATCCGAGTCAGAATCCAGGAGTGCATCAATCTCCTCAGTGTTCTCATGAGTATCCTCGGTGTCTTGTGCTCCAACATTAGTTACATTAGTTTCATTGCTACCTTGGAGCTCTGGCACAGGATCCAAGGCCCCCTTGCCTAGGAAAGGACCCGAAAGAGGAGTATGCTTCTCGTTCTGATAGATAACCAGAGATCTCTTTTGTGGAGGATCCACTGCGGACAATTCCACACTGGGTGCCAATGTTGTGAAAAATCTCGTAGACATTGTAAGAGGTCTGTCAGCAACAGATGCTGTGAAAAACGGCGCAGGTGCAGCAACTCCAGAGTAAATGTAGGCATCACTGTTCAGATATGTGGGCAATGTCACCGAATTGGTGTTATGAAGCCCAACATCAGGTGGGTAGGGGTTGCATGCAGAGCTGTCGATATTGAATTTCCATGGAGAATTAGGCCAATGGCACCAAGGATTAGCCTTCTCTCCCATCAACAAACAACCACCAAACAGAACTACCTGAAATTGCCAAAATGCAAAGTCAGTTTTAGTCTGCCCATATCAATAAAAGACAAATAGCTACAACATGAATTACAGATGTTCTTACCAGCAGAAAATTCAGATGAACGGGAAGTTTTTCCACTTGAATTGTGTTTGAGAAAAACTTAAAACAGCACAAGTTTTATTCAGCAGCAAACAAGAAAGTAGAGCCAAACTACGTGACGGGCTTGAGGAGGTGGCGGAAGTACTCGGCCTACAACAAAAATACCAAATCAATGTCAGCATTATTCACAGTGATGCAAGGCAGTACTTAACAGATGGTAACTTTTTTCCTCATTACCTGGCAATTTTGCAACGGCTGAAAGCAAGCTATAACTCTCACAGCGATTCCATTTTCATGCTTAAACACGCGGAATCTCGTCTGAGCCGCTGCTTGCCACACCATTAGTACTCCTCTCCGTTCTCTTCAAAAGATTTGGCCGAACAACCACAGCGCCCAAACAGAAACGCCAACAACCAGATCGGGAATTCTAAACTGCCTTCACAGACCTATGAATAAAGGAAGTGTGCAAAGGTCTACTGTAACCACTGAGGTGATTTATAGAATAACCCGGCAGTAAAGGTTCAAGGAGATCCCTTTGCGGAAAACGTCAACCGAGAGACTCAGCCACCGCATGCTGCCAGGGCACCGTGCTAGTTTCAATTCTTCAGTCCTTCTGACTGTTCACAGCTGAATTTCCTGCATTAATGGGGAAAACATCAGGTTATTTGGTGAGTTTCTTTATGCAGAATGATGCAACAATCTTGATATGGAAAACCGTAAAGTGTTTCTGGCTCAGGTTTTTGCTCAATTAGGTAATCGATATTTCAGCCATTTCAAGGGGGAAAATACTGTACGCCCAAGGCTAGTTGATTGAATTTTTAACCCTTAGCACCACTATTCAATTACTGCAACGAAATTGACAGGCAGCTCCAAGATCTAGGAGCCTTTTGAGCTTAAATACGATTTCATAAGCATCTAGTAAAACATCCCAGGAAACAAAAAAAAAAGATTAACTAGAGCGAAATTTACAGGAGCACAGAAGGAAAAAAGAAATGAAATGCTGAGGCTCTAGCATGTTGGCTTGCACTGGACACTAACATTTTAGTGGTTAAGCCATAGATTCTTACACGCATCGCGATCTAGAGAGAAAGAACAAGATTACACAAGGTCCCAAATAAGCCGCCACTTCAATCAAAGCCCAGAAGGCTCCCAATTAAGGTGTGATTTTGACACTAGAACGCAGATCAACCCGGCCGTTCAACAAGACCTACCAACCTAGCACAAGAAATTGAACCCGGTTTCTTAACTCCACGCACCCACGAACCTCCTAAAATCACCAAACACCAACCAATCTCACACCATTTTAACTACGGTACCTACGAATTTTGACTTAAAAACTTTCAGCACTTGATAGCATCAAACCAAGAAACAAGCGCCCCCCACAAAAACCCACCCGCCGGGCACTCACCAGATTGAGCAGCGGGGGGAAGAGAAGGAGCGGAGCACGCCTGGGCGACCCCACGCGGGAGGAGAGAAGGGAGGCGACTGAAGAAGAGCACGCGCGAATCGGGAGGCGAGAGGGGAAGGGGAGGAGCTCGGGCTGCGAGAGAGAGGAGAGGGGGAGCGTGGCGACGAGAAAGGCGGAGATCGGCAGGGCAAGCGTGTGGTCCTTATTGGCGCCCTCTGACCGAAATACCCCTGCGGCGTGCGGGTATTTGCGCGCGTGGACTGCACTGCACCAGAGTCAGTCCGAGTCTCGACTCTTTGGACCGCTCATATTAACCGTTTTTGGGGAATATTTATATTGATTTTTGCTGATAATTTCTGATTTCGGCTTATAAATAATAGTGTCTAATAAAGGAGCTAATAAATAGTAATATATTATGTAAGAAAAATAGTGCAACAAAAGGCACTACAACTTTTGACCGTCATGCGACTTGCAAAATTGTGGTATAATAAAATACAAAATACGTTACAATATATGGAAGTGAAAAATAATGGTTGATAAATAGTACCTGATAGAAGCGATTTATTTTTTGCGATCAAGGTACCACACAATTTCACGATGCATGATACATAGTAAAATCTTGTGAGAGAACGAAAGATATCCTAGTTTAAGTAATCTCACCCTCGAAAACTTTATGGTGTGTTCTTTTTCGGCTGTGACTAATTATTATTATTGATAGCTTTTAACTCTAGTATAAGTATTTATACGAATAAATTGAATGTCGATAAGCTATAAATCACTTAAAAAAAGGGTTTCCATAAACTGCTTCAAAACGGCGACATAGAAGCTGTTTCATTTATTTGTTCAAAATAAATTATAAGTTAGAATTTAAAAAAATAGGGCATTAAGCTCATTGACTCTCTTTTTTTCCCTCTTTAATATATAACAGCAAAGTTTCTGCTGGTTCAACAAAAAAAAAGTTTGTCTACAGAGTGTTGTCATTTACTAGTGTATTTTTGGGTTGTCCTTACCGTTTCTGTGTGCACGCGTCTATTGAAAATTGGTTCGATAAACTATTTTCTACTGGTTGATTATTTGTTATTTTCTTTTCTGCTTATGACTTATTGCCTATGTCTTCTTTAAATAAATAAACAAAACGGTTTCTCCATCGTTTTTTCGAAACAACTTATCGGGATAATATTTTTAAAGTAGTTTATCAACTTATCGGTATTCGATTCGTTCACACAAACACTTACATTATGACCAAAAGTCATTAGCTGTAACAATAAACTATAAGCCGCAATAGAAAATAACACATATTTAAATAGCGTCACAGCGCACAAGCGCACCATATTAGATGATGGAAGCGTAGAGGTATACATTGGATGTTGGTTACTCTATAAAGTTGGTGTATGTTCGATTGGCTATCATACACGATGACGGTGTTTGGCCAAGTTTTTAAGTTCGATTTCAACTGATTTTCATCAATAGAATATCAGTTTTGCTATTGCATAGGCGACTGAAATTTTTTTATCTTTCAGTCACCTGAAATTGCACTCTCAATCAACTGAAATTGCAGCCCCCCTCCAAAAAAAACACCTGTAATTTTAGGTGATTCAGAGTGCAACTTCAGGTGGTGAAAGATAAAAAAAATTCAATCGCCTGTGCAATAGTCACTCCCATAGAATATATGCGCGCAGTCTTCAATCGACTGTAAAAAGATATAGTGACATAGATCTCTTAAATGTTTCACTCAACAAAACATGCCTTTCATTCAACAAAACATGCCCTGCATTTTTCTTTCAATCTTTTTTTTTAAACAGTTTAGAGAAATCTTAGTACTCTCTCCACAGTTTCATGTCACTCAAGATAGATGAAATTTAAATACATGGCTCCAATTGAGTATGTTCATATTGGTTCCTTCTTCTGACTTCTATTTAAAGAAGTTAAAAGCCAATATTAATATCTGACTTTTGGAAGGGTTTTCCCACTCCTCTCATTCTTGTCTCGCTCCGGAGATAAGGCAGGGGTGACGGACGCATCACGTACTCTACTCCTCTTGCTCTTATCTCACACACACATCTCTCCACTTCCCTACTGCTCGCTCTCTCCTTCTAAAAACTAATTTTTTTCGACTACTACTATTTATTTTTATCTAAAAGATATCCGTTACAGCTAATACGCAGCATTTAGATGGTGTGACATAAGAAAACAAAAGGCGAACTGTGGGGGGAAGAGAACCTAAAAAGGTGGAGTGGAGTCCCGAAAGAAGCACGCGTACTGCAGCCGTCCCTCCCAGGACCATCCATATGCTGTGTATTGAATTGGTACACTTGCCTTGTCCCGGCCGGGGATGCTGGCAGGCTACAAGAAAAACAATCACATACCTCAAGGCACCATCCAACCCATTGAGGTGGTGATCGTTTTGGCTTAAAAGCCTGTGACTTATGGCTTATGGCTGAAAATACTGTAGCTGACAGAGGTTTATTTTGCATAATTAAATTTAAAAAAATTTAAAAATAAAAAAAATATGTTAGCCCATTACGTATAATACAAACGAATACGGGAAAAAAAGAACCGGCAAAAAAGCTCAACAAAAAAACCAAAATTTCAGAAAAAAAAAACGAAATTTATGAATAGTACCAAATAAGCCATGAGCACTGTTCATAAGCCAATTTGATCGCAGCCTGAACCCAAAGCCTGAAAAGCCAAAGAGGTGTAGCCGCTCAGCCCCAGCTCACGTGATGTCGCCAAGAAACTGGCCTCCCCTTCCTTCCTTCACCTGGGTGTGCCCGCCACACCTCACCACCGCGGTACCATGCATCCATGCGATTGCAATTGCGATGCATGCCTGTGCACTCTTTTCCACATCTCTCTCTCTCTCTCTCTCTCTCTCTATCTCTGCATGCACTGAGCAAAAGACAATAGGAGAGATGGGGGTGAAAAGAAATGCTCCATGCCGGCCAATAATGAGCATTTTGTATTCTTGCCCCCATGTATGTATGTACGTCGTCCAGTGCTGCCGCTGAGCCATGGCCGGCCGCTTTTGGAGGTGAGAGTGCCAGTGGCAGCATGGATATGGTGGCATCAATGAGAGGACTCCCTGTGAGTCGCTAGCTGCGGGCTCCCCTTCTGCAAGACTGCAATTGCAGAGTTGCGCTAGTATTGCATTGCATCTCTGTGTTACTGTATGTTTGGTGGCGAGTAGCAACTTTTGTTGTTGTTGTTGTGAGGATGCATGGTTGAATTGCTTTGGTGACAGAGACGCGGTTGCACCAATTTCTGTTTGTTATACATGGACCCTGCAGATCTGCAAGCATTTCGTGGTGGATGGTAAGTCACTTCTACGCATGCAAAGTGATGCCTATGCGTTTCTCTTTAAACAACTTTGAAAAAAAAAATAGAGCTAGACAATGACATTGCCATTTTTTTTTCATAATTCTTCCGGCTTCGGTCATCTATTATATTATCCAAATAATAGAAAATTAAGCCACAGATTCGCTCTCAAAAGTTAAAAACTAACGCGTCAATAAAAAAAGATAATGATCCCCACTATTAATATTAGTTATGGTGGGTCTGCAGATAAATCAAATATATATTAAAGCTATTACGATTGTATAAGAAATACAACTATAGTTTTACCGTTAACTCTGAGGTGTATAGCAAATACAACTCTAAGTTTATAAACATATTACATTATATCATCTAACCGCATAATCAAAAGCGGATCTACCAATAGGACAAGCATGGACGGTCGCCCGAGGTAGACGCCGCCGGTAATCCCCCTCCGCCTCCATCTTGCCATGGTCGACGGCCAGCCCCAACCGAACTACCGACGCGCAGCGCACGGCGCTGCTGCGGTGCTGCCTCAACTCGGTCGGTGACTTTTGGCCTTTTGGGCCAGCTACTAGCAACAAGATGTCTCTTACTGACTCACTCCCAAGTCGCAAAGTAGTGTGAACCCTAGCCGGCTAGCCCTCCAGACCAAGTAGGCGGGCAGCGGACTCACACGGCGTAGGCAGGCGATGGGCTCACGCGGTGCAGGCAAGCCGCGGCGGTGGGCACGCGCGGCGTCTGGGGGGCTGCGGCAGCCTAAGATACTTCTCAACGGTTTTGCTTCTCTTTTGAAATGGTTGCGTGTAGCGTTGTTTCTTAGGCCCGCTCGGTTGGGCTAAAAAATTGTGGCTTATGGCTGAAATTGCAGTGTAGCGGTTGAAATTTCACTATAGTTGAAGATGGCGTATTTGGCATAATTAAATTTAAAAAACTTAAAAATAGAAAACAATATGCTAGCTCATCACGGACAACGCAAATGAATACGGAAAAAAAGAACCAGCAAAAAATTCAAAAAAAGCCAAAATTTTATAAAAAGACGAAATTTATGAATAGTGAAAAATAAGTTAGAAGCCAGAAGCTGAAACGAGCATAGTTTACGGAATTAATGAATGAGCGTCTAGCTAGTACCTACCAGATTCTTGTGTAACTGGGTCGATTTTCTTTTAAAAATGGACATATTCAGAAGTAACAATGTTTGTTTAGTTAGAATGGTGTACCATTGAAATGATTTTGGATTCAAATATAGAAGTAGCTGATCCATGGATTATTTTGCCATTAGGTAATAGCGTTTGCTAACATAGTTTCACCATAGATTATTTTGCCTCTAGGGTAATAGTGTTTGCTTCATGTTTGCATTCTATCCTAACTATATTTTGTTCCTAGATTCACCACTGCGCACAAATTCCATGGAAATTCGGCTAGTTCTAACTGTTAGATAATTTTGTACAAAGGGGTAATTTTTACTCTCTATTAGGTAATTAAGAGATCATTGGGCACGATGATACAGCTTCAAACATTACATAGGAAGGGACGATGTTAAAAAGCATACTCGGGACCTTAGTAAGAAAGGGTTGACTTGGAATTTGGTTTAGCATTTAGGTGCAAGCAAAAGTCAACATTTTTCTTGAGGTGATTTCGCTAAAAGGAGGCCGCCCACAACCCTCTTTGGCCCCAACGAGGCTCTCAGCCGCTCGTCAACTGATCCAAACAGACATGAAACCCATTTTTACGCATTTTCTTCTCTTGTGAAGTGAGTCCCGTTGGGAAATTACGCACTTTATTGGCTAATTTAATCCATATAAGGGTAATTAATATGCGCGCGAAATATACACCAGCGAGGCATAATCAGAATATTATATACACACATCTCATATATGTGCACTACCATGGCAACAATGATGAACAACATATAGAATAAATCATCGGAAAAGGATCCATAATTTGGCTTACAGGAAGCGCTCCGGTGAAGATTGCAGTATATTCAGGAAACGTAGATGAGGAAGACCCACGAATAGCGAAGACAGGAAGCAGCGAGCAGTGCTTCCCATTAATACGTGACAAAAATTAGAAACCGCATTAAACATAATTAGTGTGTACCATAATAGCCTCATAAGATTAGAGCGATTCTCATTTTATCCAATTTATTGCAGTAGATATGTCACGTAATCATACAAGACTATATGGTGCAAAAAGAAGTTGCAGCTTCGCACACAACTGAACTCGAAATAACAAGACCATTCATGAGCGTGCTGCGTTTTTTTTTCTTCAACCACGCATGGATATGCTCCCACTTATAAATGAGAAATTTTGATATTTGACACTGAATACGTACGCCTCTCAACTTTTAACCCTTAATTCGCACGTCTTTGGAAATTTAACTCTGTCACTGCAAATTCTTTTGATTCAAGGGATTATCTCCATTTTCGCAGTGACAAGTGTCAAAATAGAAAAGGAGAGAAAATGAGGAGAATCCCTTGAATCAAAAGAATTCGCAGTGACAGGGTTAAATTTTCAAATGCGTGCGAATTGAGGGTTAAAAGTTGAGAGGTGTACGTATTCAGTGTCAAATATCAAAATTTCTCCTTATAAATGGATGTCCCTTCCCACCTTTCACATTGCATGAATGGGACTTTATTGTTTATTAGAATTTCTAGAGAATTTTATATGGGCCAAGCCCAATAACCTAAAAAGAAATTTTAACGAAATTGTAAGCAGGTACTAGTATATGCCCTTTTTTTTTGTCTTTCAACGTTTTTTGATTTTTAGCTTTTTTAATAATCACTGTTTATTAGATTAATAAATCGTAGCTAAAAGTTGCTGTCCAAAAAACGTAAGTCGACTTGGGTCTATTCTTTTCGGCTTTTGAAACCGGCTTTTGCTATAGTACCTAACTTTCAAATGGAGTATTTTTTCAAGACGGTGTCTACAAGTTAATTGTAGTACACGTTAAAAACCCAACATTTATACAATTCAAAATCACAAGCGAGTATCTCTATCACAAATAGTTAAAATTCAAAATTTGTAATCAAAAATTATAAACCATAGTCATAAAGAACACACCTTTTTTTTTTTATTGCGCTGTGCTTCTTTTGACAAAACCACAAAGTGGGGTAGCACCGGTTAAGGTTCGCCCGTACCAAGAATAATACGAGGAGTGCACGTACGAATTCATGCCACGCCCTCTTCCTCCCACGAGGAACTTTAGCCGCTGCTGCTCTAGTACCACAGCACAGCGTGCAACGCATAGGATAGGAGCGCCCCCCGCCATCCCATCGTGATTCGTGCGGTACTTGCACGCGTATCCCGAGCATGCATGCATACGCACCCTCCATTCCCTGCGAACCCCTGCGTTCGATGATGGCAGCTGCTGAGTCAGCAACGCACCTAGTCCACCATGGGCACGGACGGCGGAGCGAAGAAGAACATGTCCACGTGATTAGGGAGCTCCAGCTTACTAAATAATCTTTGTTTGCAAATCCAAGGGATTAGGGGCTGTATCTGTAGGTCTGATATATAGTAATACACTCGGTCCACCCATATGTCCATGCATGCCTGTCTTCCTCCTCGGACCTATGGCTAAACTGCATAATCCTGATCCAACCCCCAAGGAAATGCTAATCGATGGAGACTTTTTGCTGCCATGAGAAAGATTTTCAGGGATTTGATTCCCTGCAACACCAATCGGAGGAATATCCAGATTAACCCTTGGTAATGAATTAATGGATTCTTTGCAACCAAAAAAATGCAATGCAAAAATGAATGGACTCCTTGCAAATAAAATAAAATAATAAATGCAGTGACAAGCGCAACGATGGGTACTCCAACCGGTATGGTGAGCCTCACTAACCACTGGTTACATGGATTTATTTGTGAGTTTTCTAAGATTCAATCCCGTGGCTTCTTAGTTGATGATCAGCGTCGATAGTCTTTCGCTCACATATCAAATTCCATGGACTGAGTATATATAAAAGAAAAGAAAAATGAGAGCAGGCCACGCATGCCTATGCAACAAAATCTTAAAGAGCCCTAAAGTAGAAGATTTGGCCATCAGTTGTTTATTCCCTCTCACCCACATTACATTACTACTCCTGAGTCCTGACTCCTCTCCCTCTAATCACCTTTTCCACTTTAACCCAGAGAGAGAGAGAGAGAGAGAGAGAGAGAGAGGGAGATGATTAAAAGGAAGGATTAAAAGTAGTAGCTACCAATGCTAAAGCGATCGTGTGGCTGGCCCCTTCAGCTAATCGTCGATTAAAGTAACCGGTTTGTTAAGGGTGTAGGAAGCAGAGGGCAGCGGCGAGTCAAAATGTGGAGGTCTACTCTTTCGGTGGCACCACATAAAGCCCGCCTTTTTTTAATTCGACTAGTATTACTCCACTAATTAACTTGATCAGCTGCTCAAAGCTAAGCAAGCATGAGTGAGCGAGAGGGCTTCTCCTTTTAGCTTTAATAAAGCCTGCCATTTAATAATAATGACGAGCTATAATTATTTCGTTAGCGTGGGGGCGGGCTAGCTCTGTCCTGGTACAATAAATAGCTTTTAGTTTAAACTTTTAGCTATAATTTTTTTGGCTAAAATTATACAATAGCAGATGTTAACTTTTTCTAAAAAAATAAGGAAAAAACGGTTACATCGTTACGGATAATACAAAAGAATAAAAAAAGGCAAAAAATCGAAATTAGAAACCGGGGCGAGCCTCCTGGATGGGTTTTTTGTTACGATAATAGATTATGGTTGCAGCTGATGGTTTTTGGTTTTAGCACGGCACTTATACGAACATATCGAATACCGATAAACTATTTTAAAAATAATATTCTTTACCTATTCAAAAGAAAACGTAAGCTGAAAAGAAGGGCCATGTGTCTTTAGCCGACTGGTTGGGTGATCACGTAGAGCTCTTTGACGCTACGTACGTGTCGCGTGCTCACTAGTTTAACCCCGCGTGGTGACTAGTGTTTCACTTTTCTGGCTAAGGACGCAGGGAAATCAGATGCCGCGCGCATTCACTTTGTGCCTACATAATTAAGCCAAGTAATATGCGTAGTTCTTTGTCAGTTAGTATTGACGTTGATCACGTACCCGTGCCTAGTGCTATCTTTTTTCACCTGACTCTTTTCTGATCTTATAATGTGTTTGGTTTGAGAGATGAGGTAAGATGGAATGGGATGGTTCCTTTGACCAAGCCTATCTATGTGTTTGGTTCGAGGGATGGGGTGGGATGGAATGGTCCAAAGTGGGATGAGCCTGTGCAAATTTAGAGAATATTCTTCTTAGATGCTGGACCATGTGATTCCATCTTTTTTGTGGAACCATCTCATCCTATTCCATCCCATCCCATTCCACTTTCATCATTCCAACCAAACACATCCTTAATACCAGTGGAGTAAGAATTTTATGCTACCTACCAGTCTTTTCGTACTAGTGTATTTGTACAGGACCCTATTCTACGGGCGCCAGCCGGTTTCGTGGTAAGGATACGTGTAATCCATCGTAGCTCTAAGTTATAGATTTTATTTTGGGAGCTGCTAGTTAATGGTATACCATTAGATGCACTTTCAGCAGTATAAGGTAGTTTCATGCTAGTTTTATAGAGAAAGAAAAAGAATACCTCGTCGTTGGGTGCTATCACCATGCCACCCCAGACAACTCCGCACGCTTCCTCCTCCCCGCCCCTCTACCACCACCTGTGGCCAACGGCACCATCGTCGCCAAGGCGTGCAACCTTCGACCTCTCCCTGCCGCCCAACCTAGCTGCCACAGCTGTCACTGTCATCGCCCTCCTATCCTGCCCATCGCCCCGCCGCCACCCACCGTCTCCCTCGACCTCCTTGATGTAGGATCGATCTCGATCTTCCGGTGGATGATAATTCGATTTATAGAGAATAACGTTGACAACGAGGATACTTGACCGAAACACGATCAAACCGTCCAACAATCGCTACATCACACTCTTGTCATTATCAACCTTGTCAAGAACGACGTTTGACCTAATTACTAAGATCAATTTCTGCAAGCAATCGAAAAACAAACAAGAATTCAAGTAAAGAGCAATATAAAAATTACTAGATATAAAAGTTACACAAGGATAATTGAGGTTTCTATAACACGAATATGTTGGTCTAATTGACACAAGAGACGACGTGGAGTTTGCATACAAGGAGCTAAACTGATCTAAATAAAACCTGAGGCAGAAGAAGGTGCTTAGGGCTATTTATAAGAGAAAGAGAGGCAAGGGGTGACAGCTAGGGGGTGAGCACATAACCCTAGGAGGTACAAGGCCCATGGGCTCAAATAGAGGTGGCGTAACACCTTTTGACTCGGATTCATAATCAACTCTGACTTGTTTTGGCGATTGCAGTGCGCTCAGAAGAAATTTGGAGATGAAGTAGGATCCGTTGGAAAAAGGACGAGATATTCTTTTCATGTTGTACTCATGCACTTCAAACGGAGTTCGTATGCAAGTTCTATGTACGTTGAAGTCAGTACTGTCTCCGAAGGCCAAATTGGATTCTAGAACGTATCTAACTTGAACTTTCACTTTGACTTGAATAAAAGTGACATGACGACCTTGAGAAAGAGTTGAAAAGGCTTTGACTTTGTCTTGATGTGCAAGTTGGCTTCTCTTTGGGTGGATCCCAACCACGAGCGCGTAGTGTTGATGCAATATTCCTTATATATCTGCACAAATATATATATATATATATATATATATATATATATATATATATATATATATATATATATATATATATATATATATATATATATATTCATTATTTGGTAGCATCATATTCTCATTTAAAATAAATTAAAACTGAAGAAACGAATTCACCTTTTGTTCAACTTGGGAGTTATGGTCATATGCATTTGTAGCATAGTCACATCACTCCTATGCCTGGGGGGAAGGGTGAACTCGTAGCGGGGAAGCTAAATTTCCCTCCTCCGACGCCAAATTCAACGGCAACGCCCCTCCAGGCCATCGGATCCGGCGACAAAGGAGAGTGTGGGGATGACGGCGGCGAGGAGGGAGGGAGATCGAGAGGGAGCGGTTCGATTTGGGGATTTTGGGTGCACAGAGAAAAGAGAGGAGGGGATTTTGGACATTACGATGCGGACGAGGTTGAGGACTTTATGCATGTGGTAAAAGATAGGTTGGATCGGACAATGGGATGATGTCCCGTTGAAACGCTAGCAAACGATACAATGTTCATTAGATTTTCTCTTTATTTTTCACCTAGGCATAAGGTGCTCAAGACACTATCTAAGCTTCCACCTATTCAATGCATGGTGGTTTTATTGGACTTAAAATTTGCATTTCAGGCAACAAAAATTCCTATCTCAATCCTCTAATTATACTTTTATTCAAAAGTTTACGCTAGGAACCCTATAAGCAAAAAAAACATACTTTTTCCCTTTTTTACTTGACTTCATAGAATCCGTGCCATCAAACTTTCTAAAGTTTAACCACCAATAGATTTAAAACTATACAGATTGGCTATACAAAATTATATCATTAGATTTATCGTTAAAAATACTTTCATAATATTATAATTTTATTACTATATCTTAGTGTAAATTTATAAAAAGTAGCGGTCAAAGTCGTATCTCAAAGATAGTAGAAAATAAAAAAAGTCAGGTAAAATAGAATCGAGGAAGTACTACAAAACCCTAGGTGCACCTGTCAACCCCTATCTTTTCTCTCCCCACCCCCTCTTTCCCCCTGACTATCCCCACTCTCTCCCCCTCACTTTCCCTATCCTCCTCTCTTCCCGTGAGATCTCCATCGCCACAATAGCGCTTCTTCACTGTTGAGCAATTTGCTGCTTCCTTTAGTCAGGCATCGCCATTGCTGATAGATCCCAACCCTACTGTCATAGCCGCCCTCTCCCTTGACATTGCCCTCCTTCCTTGCCGCGATGCTGCTTGTTTACCAACACTAGCCACTGTGATTTGCCATCATCGTCTTCCTCGACGTTGTTGTCCCTATCTCATTAGCATAATGGTTGGGGCTGGGCGAGTGGCCGTGAAGGGGGTTGGTGGAGCATGCACTTCTAGTCCTGGCAAAATGCATGCTTAGGCCAACAACTCACCACAACACGATTCCTCGACTTGCCTTGTTTGCAAATGCCAATGAGGACGCCGCTCCCTCTACAAGGTTCCAACACCTGACTAGGGTTCACAATCTCGTTTTGTAAAAAATCTTGGAGGGCAACGAGATGAACGAATTGAACAAAATTTCATTCTTTTGTTCAAAAATTTGAACGAAATATTCAAATATCGTTTGAATTTTGATGAAATTTAACAAATTTTGTCCAAATTTTGAGCAAAATTCAAATGGGGACAAATTTGGCCGAATTTTACATGTTTCAGAGGGTAACGAAAGCAACAAAAATGAGCAAAATTTCACCGAAATTTTTAACCCTACACCTGACAAGCACCTAGCTGGCGCCCTGGATCCGACGTGGAATCTTGGGGCCACCCAGCTAGCATGGAGTGTTATACATGCTGTGAGCGGTGCGGATGCTCGTGGCGTCTTCCTTCTTCGACTTGAAACACATAAGGAGGTGCTTATTTAAGCTTAAACTTTTAGCTTTTTAATTTCGTTTTTTCTGACTTTTTAGCTTTTTTTTTTGTCTTTTTTCTTATTCCTTTGCATTGTTCATGATGATATAACCTATTTTTTCTCTTTTCTATTTTTAAATTAAATTACACTAAAAAAGCTAGCATCGGCTATAGTGCAAAAACCTAAGAGCAAGGCTAATAATACAGCCTTCAGCTGGCTGTATGGACACTTACAACCCACTTATCAGCCCATTCATATAGTAGTTCTGACCGGTGAAGGCATGTATGACCCACCCCTTTCTCTCACAAAGTTTCTTGGTTCTTGTGCTTCAGCTGGCTGTAAACTTACAGCCCACCTCTCTTCTCTCTCCTCCACCTCAGCATACAGCCTCCTAACAGTCTCTTATTATACTTGCTCTAAATAGTGTCAAATAAACTATAAATTTGGACTTATAAATCAGAATGAGCACTCCCCTAGATCCTATGCTAGAGAGGGGGGAAGTAGACTGAGGCAGCCGCTTTAGAAAAAGAATCTAAATCCTAGCTAGCCGGCCGGCCCAATCACCAATCCACTGCGGATGCAGAGTTGCAAACTGTTATGATCATTGACAATTGATCAACACTTAGCCCTTGAACTAATCGCCCTAGCTTCATGCGCTAGCTACCCTCACGCACTAGCGTTTGAATCAACAGTGTGTATGCACTGTTCCTGCGTGGACTTTGAGTACGTAGCTGGGTCGCACTCGCTCGCTCCCGTCGGCGCTCGAGTCCCGGCGCTGAAACACTCGTTGCGCGCACTTCTCGAATGCGGGAAAGGTGCATCGTGATTCGCGCTCCGACGATTTCCGTCCCCACAGCTTTCTACTCCACACTTTCGACACAGCTGAAGCTGACATGCAAACGCAAACGCATGCGATACTTTGGGGTTCGAATGTGTAGGGGTGTGATGCATGTTTGACAAAACGGGTGAGTTTGTTTTTTTTTTGCGGTGTCTTATAACTTTTAGGTTATAATTTGTACGTTCTGTTTGTTTACAAGAGAGAGTATAAAGAGAGAAATAGTCGCATATAATTTTGCATATAATTTTGATCGGTATAGCTATTGTCGGTACAATGTCTACTACAATTGACTTACAGATACCGTCTTAAAAAGACGCACCGTTTAGAAGCCACTTACTATAGCAAAAGCCAAAGATACAAGTATTAAGGCTAAAAGATACTATAGCTGGCTTATTGACTAACTGTACTCGTACATTAGTATTTGTTGCCATCGCTATTCATTTTCCTATGTGACATAAAATCATGCCCCAATAATCTAGATGAGATCCAATGGCATACTAACTCTTGTGATGCATGGATCACTCATTCTGCAAGAAGGAAAACGAAAAAAACACTCCTCTAATTAATGTACACAAAGGGGGGAAAAAAGCAGGGACAGAGATGGACATCGCGACAAAATAAAGAAAGAAAAGATGAAAAAAAACACACTCCAGAAAAGGCTAAAAAAGGCAAGATGATTTGATAAGTGACAAAAGGAAAGGGAAAGGGGAGGAGGGGACAGCGGGGAATCCATGCTCCCATGCGCAATGTATTGCGGCAACCCCACCTTAAAGGCGCTAAACCTTAATTAGTCATGTAACATCAGAATAATGTTCCACCCACCTTTCCCCTCCCTTTGTTTCCCATCCATCATGCACCGGCTAGCTAGGGTTCCTTTCTTCATGGGGCCATGGTGTACCATATATACTCCGATACTCGTTCATCACCTGCCGCTACATGTTGGCATTTGCACCGGCTGTTTTTTTTTTTTTTGCTACGGTTGATGGCTGTATGTGTTTCGAGACGGCGGCAGTGCATACTATTTTGGGCTGAGAAAGCTATTTAAAGAATTTGTTTCAAGAAATCGGACGTCCAGCCTGTTTCGATTTTTTGAGAAGCCAAAAGATCAAAAGAATAGACCAACATTACCTGTCAGTATCGAAAGACCTTCGCAATATAAAAAACGGTCATGTATTGTACCGCAAAAACAAATTCTCGACGCAGACAAGACAATAGAGGATTGCCCCGTTAAATCGCTAAAAAAGGCGATGTATTTTGAGCAACGAAGGGCTTACGTGAACACACAATCTCGCACGAAACCGTACACAATGGAGAGGCTAATTTTGCTTGAGATCAACCATCGATCTTGCTAGCCTAGGGCGGTGATCGAGAACAGCAGAGCAAGCCACAGGGAGCTGTCCCGGAGAAGATCACGGCAGGCAGCGGTGGGCGAGGCATCATGGGAGCAGCGCGCGCATGCATGCACGCACACGTGCCACCGGAGGGCGCACGAGCGGCCACGGCGGATGGATTCGATCGACCGGGCGGCGCCGCTGCCTCTCGATTGCTCCTCCTCGCCTTGGCTAAGCTGCGGCTTAGGGCGTACGTGACAGTGTGTGCCTTTTCATTCCAGGCCTCAAAGCACGCCAATTATAAATTGATCTCGTGCACATGTCTATACCTTCGAATGATTTGTCTGCGTGTATAATACCACTGTTATTAGCATATATTATAGCTTAAGCTTCCTTTTTTCTTTCTCCAAAAATATGCTGCGTATTATAGCTATACCTTGGAGATAGACTATGATTGGCCTAGCTCGAGTTAGCTTCGATCTTCCATGGAAAGGCTGGAGCTGCGCTCCAGCTCGATCGATAAGAAAAGTTTAGAGCCATCATGCTGTGGAGTTTGAATGGTACGTAGCTTAAACTTCTCTTCCCAAAATTCGTGATTGGGACTCATCACGCTCATGCGTCTTCATGCTTGCATATCCATCATTTTAAGTCTCCAACAATTATTCCAATAATTACATATCTAGTTTGCCCTATGAACAAGCATGCAAGCATATGTTTCATGCTTGTTTGAGTAATAGTAAGGAGATTCTCCAATATCATATTAAAAATAGCTAGGATTTTTAGAAAATATCATTCGTTTGATGAGAAATAAAAAGAAATGTCGAGAATACGCCGAGTCTTGAAGGTAAAAGTAGAGTTAATTCACATGAGAAGCTACGGTGGAAATTAAGGCTATGGTTGGACAAATTGTGTTGCACTATTGAATCTTTACTTTTGTTGAAAGTAATGTTTGCAAGTAACATAATACCGAACTTCCTATCACTGCTAGATCTCTAACGCTGTTTGACGGCTCTTTTGTAATAATTTTTCAAGTCCTGCATTACATTGTCGGCAGTTTTGTTGTAGACAATTTATCTTTACCGCTGGGGACAATTAGATTACACTCAAAACACCGTCAGTTATATATATATACGAGAAAAATACTAAAGGGTAGAATAACCGTCGAATAAAATTATAAATTTTGTAGCGCATATAAAAATCTCGTGCTCGAAATGAGATTTTAGAGCACAGTGGTAGCTGGCCGTAAATAACAGCTCCCAATTTAGTTACCTGTCCTTAAGAAGGCTCAACGAAAATTTCTGACCATCTACCTTGCGACATGGAATTTTTCTTAGCATGCAGGTAGTAGACAGGCCTCCTTATGCCGCTAGTGGGCCTTGGACTACCGTTAACCCAGCCATAACGTCTTTTTTCCTCTCATAATTACACGTCTTTGGGCCAAGTTAGAGGCCTAATACATCTCTGCCCATCTAGTCGATCTCATGCTATATACTTAAGCCTTTGGTGCACATGCTTAGGCATTTCCACTGTTTCACATTGCTCGCTGGAGTTCTTCACTGCTGCTGCTTGTTTTTTCCCCTATTTTGAAAGGAATGCTTCTTCTTCTTTTTCTTTATTTGAAAAGAGTTCTTCACTGCTTCTGCTATACTAATTTCGGTACACTGACGTGGTCTCCGAAACAAAATTTTGACCAGCAATCTCGATCGTGATATACTTGTAAAACCTAATGTAACAATAATATTATAGAAGTATTTTAAAGGTAAATCCATCCGTGTCATTTTCATACACCTAGCTGGCCAATTTTTTTGTCGTTCGTTACAGTTAAACTAGTTTAATTGCACGCATTCTAGGGCGTCACCTGTTACCTCGCACTACGTTGCTCACATGGTACTTCCTGGTGTTGCTTCTTCAAGTACCTTCACAGTCCTAGCCTGTCCAGGTAAAAAGAAGCAATGCGAATCAATGCCAAGCTCCAAAACTGCAGCAGCCACATCGTTCGTCAAAACAAGGCATATGCAAGTACTACTCGCTCTCCACGCACTGAGGCCTTCATAGATTCCATATGACGAAGCTTTTTAAATTTTGATTTAATATATGTTAAAGTATATAGATTGACTGCATAAAAATAATACTATTATATTTGTCTTGCAAAATATTTTCATAATATATATTTATTATTTTTGCTAGTAATATTATGATAATAAATTATAGTCAAAATTCTGTATTGAAGACCACCAAAAAAAATCACTATTCAAGGACGGAGGGAGGACTGGTCATCTAGTGCCTGCTAAACTTAAATCGAGCCATAGAGATAATTAATCGGTTTAATTATCTGTCTTAATTTTTATCGTTTAGTATTTATTTGAATTTTTAAATATACTAAATGAGCTCCAAAAATTATAACATTTTATGTACAACCTTCCGACATAACGTACTTGTAGTGTAATTTTTAGGTAATTTTATCCATTGCGAATGTTGCTAAAAAATTCATATAATTTTGATATTTTTACGAGTTTTTACATATAGCAAACGAGATCCAAAAATTATGAAATTTTATGTGAAACCTTCTGACATATTCATAGTTATTGTGTAATTTTTTAAGAATTTTATATGGTCCAAATTTGCCACGTTTATTATGGTTAACTTAATCATGAATAACGATCCTCACACATCTTTTGAAGTGGCATATGTTGGCCAATCATGCTATATTTTATTTTCTGCTATTTGGTTCGCACAATTGTCACTCTATGTGTATGTGCCCCGTTCACATGTTCTCTTGTTCGCACTAATGTCATTATGTCCATGTCGTCCCCCCTCGCCCGCTCCCTCATTTGCACATTTGTCAGTGTTACGATGTCGTCCCCCTCACCCGAAGTGATGCTCGTGATAATGGGTCCTCAATGTAGGGGGTGAGCGCACAAGGTTTGCTTTTTGCTCGGCTATAAATACGAACTTCTTGTAGTTCGTCATTGCTCATCTCAGTCGCTCATCGCAAAGGTTATTGTCGCGGTCGTCGCTCAAAATTAGGAGTGCGTAGCTCATTACTTCGAGAAGCCAGTGCATAGCTCAAAATTGGCAATGATGATTCTTCTTCGGAAAGGCAGGTAATTTTTGATCATATGCTTTCGACGTTATTCCCGTAATCCTAGTCAATTAGTGTTATTTTAGTTAGTCGTGATTAATGTAGTTTATATTACGAAGTAAGTAGGTCATGATTAATGTAGTTTGTGTATATACGGTACCTATAATTTGTTATTGAATGGAAATATGTAATTAAGTAGTCATAATTACTGTAGTGCAATTAGTTAGGGGTAAGTAATGAGTTAGTGCTAAGGACAACGGTAATGAATGGCTCGTCATTTTTTTCGGATGAGTAATCAAATTATCGGTAAGTAGTGAAGTATTCATATGTAGTTACATGCACGCATGTAATCATTGACTTGTAGTATATTGATGTTATTATCAATCTTCACACTAATATTTCATTTGTCCTATTTGTTGCAACGTACTCTCAAAATTAATAGTGCGTAGTTAATTATTTGGAGAAGGCAGTGCGTAAGTCATTAATGACGCGACAGTGCTGATTGTTTCTCCTGAAAGACAGGTTTTTATAACATGCTTTCGATGTTATTCCCATAATCTTAGTCATCATTACTGTTATTTAGTTAGTCATAATTAATGTAGTTTGTATTATAAAGTAAGTTTTAAGGTCATTAGTAATCTTCACACTAATATTTCGTTTGTCCTATGTATTAGTAGGTATGGCTTTACCGGAGCTTCTGGAACACTTGTATGATGAGAAACACCGTTGCAACACATGGATGACGAGTGACGCGGCTGGCCCTTCGCCGTTCAAGCTACGGGGAGAGGGGAGGGATCCGTGGGCGCTGGACGAGCGCTATGTCCCAACCCTGCGGGCCATGGCTTGTTGCCCTTTGCGAGGCTGGTCTCCACTAGGTATGAGTTCACTATCGATGGCAGCCTGCTCGCAGCACTATTGGATAAGTGGAGGCCCGAGATGCACACATTCCAGTTTCGTTGGGGTGAGATGACGGTCACTCTGAAGGACATCGTGTTCTTGACTGGTCTCCCTCTCGGGAATGACACACTTGTTTCAGCCCCTACACCAGCCGACTAGAAGGAGAGGCTGGCGGACTGGTTCGACCGGCCTATCCCGCAGAGCGCACATGGCATCCCCCGCATGTGGCTTAACAATTTCAGCATGTGCCCGCAAGTTGCATCACTGGAGGTCATTAGAATGCACCTCGTCACGTTCCTTATCCAGCTCTTTGGTTAGAGCTATTTACAACCACACACGGCGATATTTGCAACGCTAAATTCATCAGCCTTGCCAAGTCTTTTGTGGACACAGAGTTTGGGCGATGCCTCGATATAGCTGGGGATCAGCGGTTCTGTGCACCACATATTGGGGGTTATGTGATGCTTGCCAGCGCACCACTGCTGGTACCCCCAATCTGGATATCTGCTATGTGCTCCTAAGCTGTGGAGCTAGGAGCACTTCCCTAACGGGCGTCCGACCATCATGACGTTAGTGCAACCGTTCACGCGAGTTCGCCGACCTAATAGACAGGCCCACTATGGGCATCCAGTGGACTGCTGCCTGTCTATGGTGGGCGAAGGGCAAACTGTCGAGGTGCTACTTGCTGTGGCACAATGAGTTCAAGTCGTTGCATGATAGTGATGTCATATGAGGTCCATGGACGGTAGATTCCGTGCATCGTGTATCGCCGTACGGGCTGTCTCTGCATTGCCTAGAGGACACGGAGCTATGGGCGACTACACACCATCTGGTGTCCTCGTACATGGTGGATGCTTATACACCACAGCGCGTGATGTCTCTATACCACCATCTGGTGTCTCTATACCTCCTCCAACCCGAGACGTAACCTCCGAACCGACTGACGTACCTAACAGGACATGGTTTTGTGCGATAGAAAATAAGGCCACGCACGGAGAGGCAGATGTGACGAGAAGATAGCAGTGGCTTACATGGGTGAGTCATATTGCATCTAGTGTGATGCATTTTTTGTAATATTAAAAATTTAATTGTACAAGATTCGTAATGTATAAAATTGTAAAAAAATCGTGAAATATTCATAAATTCATAATTACATTAACCCGAATAAATGTGGCAAATTCGGATCACATAAATTTTCAAAATGTTATACAATAAATATAACTATGTCAGGAGGGTTCACATAAGATGTTGTAATTTTTGGAGCTCGTTTGCTATATGTAAAAACTCGTAAAAATATCAAAATTGTATAAATTTTTGAGTAACATTTGAAATGGATAAAATTACCGAAAAATTACACTATGAGGTACATCGTGTCAAAAGGCTGTATATACATTTTCATAATTTTTAGAGCTCATTTGATATATTTAAAAATTTAAATAAATACTAAACAAAAAATTAGGGTTGGCGGTAGCGCCGCGTGTCGCCTCGCCGGCGCTGTCGTTCGCCCACCAAATGGCAAAAGTGATATTTTTGCAAATACAACATGCATATGACTATTTTTGTAAATACGATATATAACAGTGCCAAATCGGCCTTTGACTCGTCTCACCCTTTGGTTATATATATCAGACTAGTTAGTATTAATCCATGAACTATGCGATGATTCAAGAACTAATTAACGCCAAATTTGGTTACACAAAAATGTAAATATATGATCATATTCTTTTGGTTTTTTTAATGGCTTTTGTCTTTTGATTTCTCTTTGCAATTGCTGGTGGGTTTTTTCATTGTGGCCTATGGCTTATAATTTTTAGTCATAACGTAAATGCTTGTGTGAATAATTGAATACCGGTGAACCGATAAGCCGCTTTAAAAAAGTTGTTTCAATAAGTCACTTCAAAATAGCAGCAGAGAAACCATCCCATGTATTTGTTTGAGGGAAGTCATAAACCGTACGTAACCCATATGCTAAGAAGAACTCCCAAAAGACATAAGCAATAGCCTAAAATAGTATGCCCTAAACCCAACCCAGTACTGCTTAATTGTCAGCTTTAGTAAACTGTAAAAGTAGTGTTATTTCTCTTCTTTTTTAGGGGTACAAGAAAGACGCACACGCATACCACATTTATACCATACGTACATACACGTATACGTGTCTTCCACACATATTAGGAAATTAATCGGAGATTGCACATATTAGGAAATTAATCGGAGATTGCAAAAATCTCTAGAGCATGAGAACATATTGTCCCACTTAACGCGTAAGTGTATGTACCTATGAAAATTATTAGTGAGCATGTGGTTGGACGCAGTTAAATCCGGATGGGCTCAGCCGCACGCCGACCTAGGAGCAAACTATGCTGTGCTCATCGACGATTCTGACATATTCTCTTCTATATATAACCATGTAATTAATTCTGACTATTCTGAGCTATGTGCGATCGAGTAGAAATTGGGAATCGACGACGAACCAGCTAGTGTCTTGCAAGTTGCAAGTGTTGGATTAAGTGAAACAGAATAGACATAGTAGTGGTTTGAGTTACCGAACCAAAGTATCAATCAATAAATTAATTGAATGGCATATGTAGGATTCGATTGAAGTTATTGGCAAAACAAAAAGGACTCGATCGAAGTCTCTCCAATCGCAAGTCAAGATGAAGCACGCACGCACGTACGCTAGCTAGCTCTTGGTTGCGTCACGTTAACCACGTCACGAGTCAACAAGCCAACGAGAATATGGATCCATTGTACGGTCCAACAAATATCAATGCATTTTTGGCGATGGTGCCACTTGCTACTGCCCCGTTTCATTATGGGGTGATCGGTATGGCTGAAAACCTCATGGCTTATGGCTGAAAACACTGTAGTTGGTTGAAAAAAGTACTGTAGCTGACAGAGGCTTATTTAGCATAATCAAATTTAAAAAAATTTAAAAATATAAAAAATATATTAGCCTATTACGTATAATACAAACAAATACAGGAAAAAAAAGAACCGGCAAAAAAGCTCAACAAAAAAACAAAAATTCAGAAAAAGACGAAACTTATGAATAGTGCCAAATAAGCCATGAGCACTGTTCATAAGCCACAATGATCGCAGCCTATATTTGCTCACGGTCAACCATAAGTACAGAACAAGAAGTCACTAAATATAATTAATATTTAATAAAAACTATACATATATCTATTAAATGATATTTCAGTCATTTAATCACTTTTAAATCATTTTAATAAGGATAAACAGAGAAAGATTAGAATAAGTACACTATAGATTCCTTAGTAAATAATATATTAAAACATATACTCCGAGGCTCTAAACAAATATAGTGAAACAGTGGGAGTATTAGTCAATAACAGCATAAAAAAATACTGCATTGAAAAATGAAGCAACGCATTACAGGCCTTAACAAGAAGAGAGAGAAATTGCTCTGACTACATAAGAAGAAAGAAGGTTACTCTCTCCCTTCTCGAATTTGTTATTCTAACTTTCAGATTTTGTTTCTAAATATATGCCATCTATGATTGAGATGGCTTTTTACCATATTTTACTTATATACCCTCTTTCTTAGCTATTTTCAAAGTCATTTACTATCACAGGCTAGCGTAACACACCATCCAAAAAGCAATAAATGATATAATCAAGAAGGATAATACTTCATCTGTTCCACAATATAAATCCAACACGTATATCTAGAAGGTATATTATTTAAATAATATTTAATAAAATTAGATTATATTTATCTTTAATAAAAAAAGTGATAATATATCTATCTAATATGAGCAACTATGATATCTACGCGTAACGAGAGTGAGAGAAATTGTGTGAGGTATCTTATCTCCAGAGTGAGATGGTAATAAGAGAAGTGAAGAATTCGTTTTGAAAAATCAGATGTTTCTATTAACTTCTAATTTTTCTAAACAAAAAATAAAAACAGAAACTAATACAAGCTATATCTAACCGCCAATGGAAACGAGACTAGAGGATAATGAGATTGCTGCAACGGCATGGTTGGTTTTACGGGCTGTGCCGAGTGCTGCATGCCTGCACATATTCACTTCTACTGCACGGGCTCGATTCCTCGATCTCGCGCGCTTTTGATCCGCGCACGGTCTCGATTCCTCGATCTCGCGCGCTTTTGATCCGCCCATGGATCGACAAGACGAATCTCGGCGCTGCCCCCTGGTCACTGTCAGTAGACTATACATTTAATAAAAGTCAACTACAAAATAAAAGGCATTCTTTATTTGATATTACAATTGTAATAGATTTTTTTCGTACGGTACAAAGGATCACGTCCCGCTAAGAAACACGCCACTAAACTAGCACCGAAACTTTTAATTGAAAAACATCATTCTTCTAGTATTTCTGAAAACAAAATCTTAAATTGTCTTCGTAATTAGTCTTCCCTAAATCTTGCGAGTGCTATCATTGAGTCTTTCCTGAGTCATTATAGAATGCAAGTAGAACATTACCAGCTCCAACTTATATAAGCTCTTTCTTGCTGATACAATATTCGTCAGAATAGTTAACAAAATTCTGTATACAGCAAATTGCATTACGAAAATAACTTGGTTGTTTCATAAAATTTAAAATATCAACAAGGCGCCATATTATTCTGAGGAATGAATTTAGCAAAAGAAAACAAAGAGGAGGAGGAACCGGTGGTTTCTTTCAGGAAGAAGCGAATAAAAAAACTGCTTGCTTATCAGCTCTTATTGTTACTAGTACTGTTGAAGTATAAGTAAATTATCCGTCTTTTTTCATAAGTTTAAGTTTTTGGATGAATTAATGGTACATGCAATATAATATGGTATTAGAGCTAAGAGGTCATGAGTTCAACACCTAGTTGGCGTAATTAAAAAATATAGCTTACTTCTATTCCACATCTTATACCTGAGGTAGTTTATACGTGAGGGAGAGTGTTGAAGTATAAGTAAATTGTCATTTTTTTTCTTATAAATTAACTTTTTTAGTGAATTGGTTGGTGCATATAATTTAATATATACAAACATTTGCAAGTAGTCATGGATAGAAAATGGGGAGCAAGCTGCCCGTGCTGCAGACAGGCTAGGCCCGACAAACCGTTATATATGTTATATACTCGCTCTGTTCTTTTACTTGACGTTTTTGGTTTTTACAGGGGATGCGACTATAACCGCTATTTTTTATAATTTTACACTAAGATATACTAACAAAATTATAATGTTAAGAAAAAAATTTTAACAACAAATCTAATGATATAATTTTTTATGTAGCTAATCTAGATAGTTTTAAATTTATTAGTAGTCTTTGACGGCATGGATTTTACGAAGTTAAGGAAAAAAAGAATTGAGGGAGTAGCATATCTTAGGAGAAAACCTGATAAGCTACAGTCTGCATGTGTTTGCAATGTGAAGATATCACACATACATACCATGATCCGAATGTCTTAATATTAGCACATAAGTACTAGTAGCTATTAATTTCATCGAGGAGCTAACTATTTAGTTATTTAATTGAGATCGCGCCGTTGTGTAAATTAAATTGGCGGGCTCTTTTAAGAAAATTCACGTAGATGTAATCCATCTATCTTGCTTTAAACGGTGGTTTTCGCAGTGTCAAAAAAATTTCACTGACGTGATAAATCAGTACTGAATTTTGGACAAATCTGGGACTCTGCTCTTGTGTAAAATAGTTGGCTGCCTTCTTTGGAAATGGTTTAATTTTAGCCATGATTTTGAATCTGAGAGCTACGTAGATCTGATCCAAATTCTAATTATATGCAAGACTTCAGTTGTATATTGAAAGTGTGTAATGTTTTGGAGAAATCACGTAATGACTTGATTAATGAATCAAAGGTTATATATATAGGTCTCTTCCTTCTATATCTGAACAACCGATTTATAGAAACAATACTCAGGAGATCAGGAAAGAAGAGACCTGAAACGATACGCATGTTCTGTGGTACGTAACAACCACGGAGACAAGGAAGAGACTTGAAACGATACGCGTGATTTGTGGTACGTAACAACCACGGACATGACCTGTCATGGTCGACACAACATAGTCGATGGTCATATATAGATATCTAACACTCCCTCGTAGTTAGAACGGCAGAAGGGCGAACATTCACACTAGATCGAAACTCAGTGAAGACAGATGTTGGCAGACTTTTGGTGAAGATATCTGCGTACTATGATGACGTTGTGACATAAAAAAACACGCACGTCACCAAGAGCAACATGCTCCCGAATGAAGTGTATGTCAATCTCTATATGTTTGGTATGCTGATGCTGAACCGGGTTGGTAGAGAGGTAGACCGCGCTGATATTGTCACAATAGACTAGGGTGGTGCAGTAAAGTAGACTGTGTAACTCTACGAGCAATTGGCATAATCAGCAGGCTTCAGCAACGCCATTTGTGATGTTGCGGTACTCGACCTCCGCACTTGATTAGGAGATGTTGTGTTGCCGCTTTGACAACCAAGAGACGAGGTTGTCACTAAGGAAAACGTTGTAGCCCAAGGTGGACTTGCGTGTGTCAGGACAGCCTGCCAAAGCAGCATCGGAGTACACAACTAGTTTGGCAGGTGAAGTGCGGTGAAGGAACAAACCATGCTCAAGAGTCCCCCGAAGGTATCAGAGGATGCATTTCACCAAAGTAAGATATGGCTCACATGGATCATGCATGTAAAGACACACCTACATCACAGTGTAGGCAATATCAAGGTGAGTGAAAGTCAAGTACTGCAAAGCGCCAGCAAGGCTACGGTAATGAGTTGGATCATCAACTGGAGTGCCGTCACTACAGAGCTTGGAGTGTGTGTCAGTAGGTGTGTTGTAGGCTTGCAGGTAGATATCCTGGTGAGCTCTAGGATGTCTAAGATATACTGGCACTAAGAAAGAAAGAGAGCTCCTTCCTGATGGTGGACTGACATCCGCAAAAGATGGTGAAGTTGACTGAGATCCTTCATGGGAAATTCTTGCTGGAAAGCTAAGATCATCTAGCAAAGAAGACCATCAGAGGAGGCAGTCAAAACTATGTCATCCATATAGAGCAGTAAGTACGCCGTGTCAACACCTTGGTAGAACACAAAGAGTGATGCGTCTGACTTGGCCTCCACAAAGCCAAGGGATAGGAGATGTGAGGCAAAGCGATTGTACCATGCACGAGGAGTTTGCATCAAGTCATAGAGAGATTTGTTGAGCCGACAAACAAAGTTGGGTCGAGCGGGGTCAACAAATCTAGAGGGCTACACATATTAAACGATCTCATATAGAGTGCCATGCAGAAAGGCGTTCTTGATGTCAAGCTGATGAATCGGCTAGTTTTGAGATAGTGCCAATGTGAGCATAGTGCAGATTGTAGTAAGCTTAACCACGAGACTGAAGGTTTCATCAAAATCAGTGCCAGGCGCTGTGTGAATTCATTTTCCTATCACCACATTAACTATAGGTGGATGCAAAATGATATCCCAGGTGTTGTTGTCTTAAAGAGCATTGTATTCCTTAGTCATAGTGTGGTGCCAATTAGGATCAGGCAAGGCATCCCAGTGTGTTTTGGGCACAGGGGAGAGCACTGTGGCCCATAGATTGAGCCGTCGAACTGGAAGATGAAATCCTTACTTCCCGCACATAATCATGTGATGATCATTAACTGTCGGTGTAATAGGGACAGCTATTGGCAAGCGGGAGATGGCACCGGCTCCGCTGGCATCAACCTAAGGCATAGAGCCTTCAGGGGCAACAGGGCTAGCGAAGTTACCCGCAGCGGTGGAAGAGAGCATGGTTGGTCGACGATGGCTGGTTGACCACGGCTGATTGACCATGGTAGGTCCGGGGAGGAGGAAGTGAGCCGGCCGAGCTCGACCACAACCCAGTGTGGCGGAGTAGGCTGATGGGGGTCAGCACCATTAGGGCAGACGTTGGGGTGTTAGCACCACTGCGCGAGGGCCGACCGATGGTGGCTAGTAGGGGCCAGCTGATGCTTGGGAGGAATCCACTGGTACCTAAACTTGCAACAACTTGTGAATCAATTGGCAAAGTTGAAGTATCACAATCAGATAAAAAATCAAGGTCAAGGGAGGCACAGGAGAGGCTTCAGCAAAGGGGAAGGAGGACTCATCAAAAGAGATATGACAGGAGATGATGATTCTGTTGAACGAAAGATCAAGACATCGGTAACCTTTGTGGTCGGATGGATAGCCAAGGACAACACACAAGGTGGAACACGGTGAAAGCTTGTTGGAGCCATGGTGATTTGGTTGGGGTAACACTTGCATCCGAAGACGCGAAGATGCGAGTAGGAGGGGCAACACCGTAGAGGGCAAAGAAGAGAGTAGAAAAGTTAAGAGTTTTGGTGGGGTGGAGATTAAGGAGATAGGTGGTAGCATAGAAGGCTTCTACCCAAAAAAGTGGAAGGGAGGCTAGCCTGAAACATAAGCGATCGCATGATGTCGTTTGTGGTGTGAATGATGCGTTCGACGCTCCTATTTTGCTGAGAAGTATATGGACACGACATGCGAAATGCAATGCCGTGGTGAGGAAGAAGGTGCGAGCAGTGGAATTGTCGAACTCACGACCATTGTCACACTGGACATTCTTTATGGTGGCACCGAACTAGGTGCGAACGTAAGTGACAAATTGAGAAATGTAGGAGCAATAATCAAGAATAACAAGATAATATTTATAACCGAACACACTAGAGATAGGAGAGGTCTAAAGATTACAATGTATTAAATCAAAAATATGACTAGCCCGAGAGAAGAAAGTGCTGAATGGCAAACGCATGTGGTGGCCAAGCTGACACACATGACAGAGGGGTTTCGACGTAGTTTTATTACATGGAAAAACATTAAAATTGGCGAGTTTAGACAAATCTTCATGACCAAGGTGCCCAAGATGATGGTACCACAACATAGAGGAAGAGGTGGCGGCAAGAGCATGGGGGTTGGCGAAGGACTGGTGAAACGGATATAACTCCCCAGAACTATTGCACCTGGTGATCACGCTTTTGGTATGAAGATCCTTCATAGAGAAACCATATGGATTAAATTCCACAGAACAATTATTATCAATTGTGAACTGACGAAAAGAAATAAGATTTTTCATTATCTGTGGAGTGACAAGAACATGACGCAAAGAGAGGGGGTTATGGGTGGTGGGGAACGACAGTGAGCCGGTGGAGGTAACAGGCAACATTGACCCATTACCAACAATGATGTTAGAAGTAGATGTGGAGGGGGGGGGGTGAAAAGCAAAGTGAGTATCGACGTCTGAAGTCATGTGCGGCGGTGTAAGTGTCATTGTACTGAAAGCGTTGGCGAGGTGCTGTTGGTCCCAAGAGCCGACGTCGGACATGGGGGTCCATGGTGCTGACTGGGATGGCTGAGGAGGGCCGCTAAGCTAGCCAATGTTTCCAGGAGTGGCAAGCGCACTGAGCTGGACGTCAGGATGGTTAGGAGGGGGTGCGACAGCAAGAGCATGGGGCGCCAGTCATGACGATGGAGTTGGTGCATTGGGCCGGGGACCGAGGACACTATCGACACGGTGTGGCCACACCTGAGCAGTCTTGGTCCATGGGTTAAAAAAGATGGCCACCCATCTACCTGGCTTTGCCGGCCGCATGGCCGGTGGCGGCTGGCCCGTTGGCCCCGCCTGGGCTACCATTCCTACCATGGCCACTGGTGCCCTTGGTATGGTGGTGGTTGCGGCTGTTGTTCTTTTCATAGCCACCATTCTTGCCGTTGCCGCCGCCACCCCGCCTGGGCTCGGAGGGTGGGAACCGTGCTGTCCAACAGCGAGGAAAACGAAGGGCAGCATAGCTAGTCTAGAATTCTTGGTGATCTCTTCGAGGAGAAGATGCGAACAAGTCTCCATAAACGTAGGAAATGGCCATTGCATCTTGAGGATTGGCACCGTATGAGAGAACTTCTTGTTGAGGCCACGAAGGATGGACCACACGAGTGTCCGGTCAGAGATAGGTTTGCCGAGATCGCCAAGACTATTTGCCATTCTCTTGAGTTTGTGGCAAAAATCAGAGATTGATAAATCACCTTGAATGAAGTTGTGGAATTTCGCCTCCATGTACAGAGCATGGGTCTCCTTATTGCCAAGGAATTGGTGCTTGAGGTTCGTCCACACGATGCGGGTAGTAGTGGTGGGGGACATGATGATCTCTAAGAGGTCCGCAGCAATGGTGTTGTAAAGCCATGACAAGACCACGCAATCCATGCATGCCCAATCTGCCTGGTCGAGAAGGGGGCATCATTCGAGAGGATGTGGGCTATCAAAGCGTACTTGCCGAGCGTGATGAGGAAGAGGCTGCGCCACTTTCTATAGTTAGCAGAGGTGAAGTCGAGGGTGACCAGGATGAGGGCCTTGATGCTGAGGATGCCAATAGCTTGGGCGTGAAGAGCGGCGATGGTGTAGTCCGCTTGGTTGGCGACACTATGGGCGAGATCGGCAGCCAGGACCTACTGGCGTTTGACAGCGATCGTGGCAAGTGCCTTCAGGCGTGTGCGATCGATGGCAGCCGTGATGATGGCCTGAACCCGATGGTCCTCAGCAGTAGTGGTGTAGGTCTGAGCTGCATGGGTGGCCAGAGCAGCCTGCTCAGCTTGAACCACCTGGTCGGCAGAGAAGTCGATATAGCTGTCCATAGGAGAGAGAGAGGGATAGATTGGTCGAAAGATGGAGGCCGACGGCTAGGGTTTGCAGAAACGTGCGGTTGCAGGAGCGATCACGTCTGATACCATGAAAGTGTGTAATGTTTTGGAGAAATCACGCAATGATTTGATTAATGAATCAAGGGTTACATATATAGGTCTCTTTCTTCTATATCTGAACAACCGATTTATAGAAACAATACCCAGGAGATAAGGAAGGAAGAAACTCGAAATGATATGTGTGATTCATGGTACGTAACAACCTACTTAACAATCACGGAGATACGGAAGGAAGAGACCTGAAACGATATGCATGATCCGTGATACGTAACAACCACGGGAGGTCGACCATAGGGATGGCAATCGGGCGCGGTGGGTACGGGTAGTGCTCGCCCATACCCGTACCCATGACCTCCGATTTACGCCCATGGGCATACCCGTGAAGGACGACGGGTGAAGAACCTCGCCCATACCTGTCGCCCGTGGGCATACCCGTTTACCCGCGAACTGAGAGTCACCATCTGAGAGTTGAACTAATGACAGTATATATAAGCAGTAGCTGTTGCTAGGAAATATAATAGTTATAAAAAAGGTTTATAACAATCAATAGCAATTAGAGATATGTAAAAGTTTATAACAATCAATAGCAATTAGAGATATTGCTATGGCTGCGTCACCTATCAATCTATATCGTGGGTAAACGGACGGGGCATGTACGGGTGAAGTTTACTCATACCCGTGTCCGTTTACCCGACAGATAGAGTGTTCCCCCTATTTTCATACCCGTGGGTAAAGAAAATATCTCATACCTGACTCCATTAGAGTATTTACACATAGGTATACGAGTAAACGGGCACAATTACCATCTCTAGTCGACCATGACCTGTTGTGGTTGACACAACATGGTCGATTATCATATGTAGATATCTAACATATATATTGTATGAGATCTGAATCTAACTGCTACTGGTCACCTATACAACTGCTTGTCTCAGTCATCTGTCAGAGAGCTCAGAAAGGAAATGCAAACAAGTAACAAGTCGGCCATCAATTAACCGAGGTCAGTTGCAACTTGCAGTTTACTCAGATTTCCAAGAAAAAGGTATGCAAGTTGAGTTGGACCACTTGTTTTTCAATCGATATCACCGCATAAATTTAGAAAACAAAATGTAATCGGGCCTGAAAATATATCAAATGTGGGTTTACAACTTGAGTAGATTACATTTCCATGTGATTTCATGAGTGAAAACAAGCACTCATTTGAGCTCTGCTATCATAAGGTGAGATTAATTTGAATAAAAACACAAAAACAAATTGCTGTAAACAATGGAGTTCCACAGCACATTTCTGATCACTTCAGAAACAAATTGAGTTAAAACACAGCTAGCTAGGCCGGTGCAACACTAGAATTATGCTATTTAATTAGGACCATCCGATTTTTAATCAAATACATGTAGCCATGTTCTTGTACACACAAGTTCAAGTCCAGGTCTTTCTTTACTGACTAGCTAAGATATTGAAGAAACAAATAGGTGCACATGTATGGAAGTGTGGAACGGGGCACACTCCTAGTGCTTCTAAAATGACACGTTCACAAGTACAACCTCAGCAATTGTATATAGCCGTACTAATAATATGTGCATGCAAATGCAAGTACAACCTGCAGTAGTACTAGTTAACTCTTCCCAACAATTGAATGCATGACTAACCATCGCTAGGCTAACTAGAGAACTTGATCAGATCTACTAGCCATATCAACTGCATCCAAGATTTGTCACACGCAGATAGCTAGAAGAGCACGTGTGCTCTGCACACCGAGACTGCAAAATTTTGTCAATATCTTCATATGAAACATTAGTACTGCAGCAACTAAATGATAGAGAACCTATAGTTAGATCATTGGAATTTATGAATGCTTCCTTCTGGAAGGGACTGTAAACAAGGATGTCAAGTGCCATCATGGGAAACATAAGAAAAAGGGAGTAGGTTCAAAAGAAAATCTAGCCAGTCACTTCGGTTGTGTCCATTGTGATAAGAGGCAGCACCAGCAAATCTCATGGTCTTTGAGGTTTGCATTCAATACAATAATCCATTGGATGGTCAGGTTTGGTCTTGCAGCGTCAGAACTTCATGAAAAACATGCAGCCATGTTTAACTTTGGCCCACACAGCAGGCACCATGCATGAGTGGAAAATGGAGCTCAGGTAGCCATCATCAACCATGGCATGTTACCTGACCTGAGCCATTTCCTTGAGTAGCTTTCAGGACTTTATTACTCAGGGGTTACTTGACTATGCTGTAGCAAAAGGAAGTGCAGGTCCCATCACCTGTGTTACTGTTACCTGAAGATCATGTCCTCAGAGATCCAAGTGAGCAGATTGTGTTGACCCTGATCAGGATTCAGGAGATACATCCTAGTACAAGATTGACGATCACTTCAATATCTTTCTTGAGCTGTACTGTACTGTTCTATTGCTCAAGTCCGCAAATCTAATTTTTGCCTGTGCTCTATGCGTCGCTATTGTCCAGTGTCCTCTACTGCTTGCGGTCCGAGTACCAAGCGCTGCAACGCTGATGTACGATCCCCGTGGAGCACCGTTTCGATGTAAATTCAGGGCAAGAGATAGTTGTAATAAGAACAAGAAAAAGATCATTGATTATCGCGGTTTATAAGAGGTGATGTGTCAAGATTAGCTTTGTAACCGATGAACAATTACGGTGTTAGGCTGTTAGCTAGTAGCTAGGAAGCCCTGCACCTGCTGCATGCACTCAGAGATAAGAGCTTTTTGACTGCTTGCATTTGCAATGTTTGATACTACAAAAGCTCAACAAAATCCGCCAAAGAACCAGTGGCGGAGGACGGGAAAAAAATAAGGTGGGGCAGATCGAAAGCAATACCATTCAAACTCTTCCAACCCTGTTAACGCCGGAGTTTGCACGCCGGTGGCTGCCGCCGCCGCCGCCGGCTACGCCAAAGCCGCGCCGTTACGCCATCGCCAGCGCGGCGGCGCCAGTCTGCCATCGCCACCGGGTGCCGCCGCCGCCGCCGGCTACGCCATCGCTTGCCAGCATGGCGGCCGCCAGCCGCCATCGCCACCGGTGGTTGCCGCTGCCACTGCCGGCTACGCTAGGTCCAGCCGCCGAGGAGGCAGGAGCAGCCGAGGCAGGAGCGATCTAGGGTTTACATTTACATTGACTAGCTAGTAGCTATTGGGCTATTGGATACTGGATAGGGGGGTATATGGGGCCTGCTGCAAAAAATCAAGGTATGATCCAAACCTTACCTTGCCCTATCGGGCCCTCCGCCCCTGCAAAGAACAAAGTAGAAACGGATGCCATTGCTGATAGGGATTATTGGACCTATTTGTTTTCAGTTTTTTGTGATCACATGAATTATTAAGTGTGACAAAGGGCAAAGGGGCCCCAGGTATAAGAGTACCTTTTGTTTTGATGTGAAAAACCATCAATCGCCAGATTTATACTTACGATTGAGTCTTCTTTTCATATAGTGAGGCAATGTAAAGCCTGACAAGAGTCAAACTCGGTAAAAGCAACATGCTTTGAGAAGCAAGAAATAGAGAAATGAAATAAAAAAAGAAATGGAGAAATTGAGAAATCAACAAACAGTTTCTCACGGAAGCAAGTTTGTTTTTCCATGTAGTCAAAGAACAAAGAAACAAAGGAATGTTCTCCTTTGTGAAGCTTCTTTCACGCCATGTCTTCACAGAGGCTATCATATACCATCTTCAGAAGAAGAAAATATATAAACATGGGGGGAGGGGGGGGGGGGGGTCTAGGGGACAACAGGATTGGAAGAGCAGGGGCAGATAGGCTTCCTCCTCTCTTCAACACACACCCTTCTCACTTCTTACAAAACAGAAGTTGCTACTTGCTCTTATTAGTTCCACCTTTTATATGTTGTTTACCATGCCTACTGTTTCTTTTTGAACTACCTCCACTGCCGGATTGGGCGTTCAGGTGACAAGCCCACAAAAAACCAACCAAAAACAATGTCAATTCTGTATGTCTATGTATGTGATCTTGTGACATTGGTGCTGAGTCTTGCCTTGTCCTCTTTGGAAGCAGGAGTGCAGGCCTTCTTGTTGCTGTTGTTTGTTAGTGATGATCCTGGTGTGCTGTTGTCATCACTCCTAAAGGAGCGTGAGGCATCCAGCACACCAGAAGGACTTGCACTGGTGTGTGCGTTCTTCTTCACTAACGCCATCTCTTGCATTGCTTCATGGCATTTCCCCACATTTTCCTGCAAATGCAATATTTAGTAGATATTTCAGACAATATATTTGTAATACATAATCTAATTCTTCTGGTAGAGGATCCACACCTTATCTACAGGGATTTTAGAGGCTACAAGAGCACGGCTGAAGTCAACAACTTGGGCTTCAGCAACTGCTGAAAGAGCCACGGCAGCTGCAATCTCAGAAGGTCTGAATTGCAGGAACTTAGTTCCTGTGAGCAAATGAGACAAATATTCTAATCACTTGCTATCTGATACTTGAATTAACAATGTGGGTGAGTCTGGATTGATTCATCAAGTAATTTACCTTTCAGAGTGCCGAGTATGACCTCGATGCACCGAGAGACCAAATAATTAGTTAGCGGCTTCCCCTCATTGAACTTGTTCAGGAAGTAATCAATGTAAGAGAATGGGGTAACTGAATGCATCCTCCATTTCAGAGTGCTTAGCACAAGAATCTCCATTCTCTTAATAGTCTTTGCTTCGAACACATACTTTGCATTGCAAATCTGTGACACAATCAAACTTTAGAAAATACATCGATCAATCATTAAACAATTATCGATCTCATGTAAGGCTGCTATTTCTTCTTCACCTGAATGTCTAGAGATTGAGGAACCTTAGTCTCTTCCATCTTCGCAGCAAGACATAGGCAAGCAACTGCCAACAGCTGCTGCATCCAGGGGGTGTCATCCTACAGCAAAAAGACACAAACAAAAATCGCACCTCTTAACATCGAAGGTTGGAAAGAATGCAATGATCTCCAGACAAACATACGCTGATTGACTTGATAAAGAAATAATAATGTAACAATTGTGGCTTAGCTTCTTACTGGAAGTTGTTTTGAGAGGAACCTATCAAGATAGTTCACAGCGAGGTAAACACTCAATGGTCCAAAATTGTAGTGAGCCCGGACCTGCAGTAGCAAATGATGGAGACAAGCAGTGCATTTCAGTTACCATGCAAACTAAGTTGATCAAATGAGGGCAATGTAGGAGTCAACGCTATATCTTGGCAGTTATCATGTTGTAAAACTAAAAAGCAGCATGCTGTAAAACACACAACCGAATAACTAGATAGAAACAGGTAAAATGAATCACGAAGGAATCCTAAATTCTCAAGAATATTAGTGAAACACACACACAGCAGTAATATGTCCTAAAGGGAAATTTGCAACAGATTGTGTAATGATTTTTTTTCCTCACCTTGCAAATCCAATCAATGGCCTCAATCCTCCAAGAAAGCTCCAATCCTCCATTGTTCAACCTCTCCAGGTAATCTCCGGTTGCAGTTTCAATCAATTGCTCCCTCTCCTTCTCCATGAGGGACCCCACAAGCTCATCGCTCTCCACTTGCAATCCAAAGCCCGAGAAATCAAGATTCCTCCCCAACTCCTGCGCCTCCCCCTCATCGTCATCGCACCCAAGGATGCTGTCCCTGTCCTCCGCACACAGCAGGGAGGAGGAGGAGGAGGCACCGATGCATAGGAATCCCATGGCAAGATTGCCGCAAGAAATGATTATTTCTTGGCAATTCTTGGACCTTGGTCCTGTTTGGTCAGGAAATTGGTACCCAGGGGCTAAAGATTGCGACTTGTTCTTGGCTTCGGCTTTGTGTTGGGAGATAAAGGAACCCAATTGACTGCAAGGAGAGGGCTGATGAGGCTCATCTCTCCCTTCTCGCTTCTCTCTTGGAGAGGGAGAAGGTCAGTATTTATTGGAGAGAAGGAAATAATTAAACCATGGGGTTTTAGGAGGAGATTTGGGTGTTTTATAAAGGGTGAGCATTTAAGGATGACTAGGCGGTAATTATACCATGGGGTTCTAGGAGATTTGGGCCATGTGTACTGCTTCATCCCACCATGTCTCCACATAAGCCAAACCCATTTACAGACAGCAAATTAATGGTGTTGCCTTCAAGGACATCATGTAATCCTTTTATGGAATTAACTTGATTTCTTGGCTGGTATATATGTGTTGCTAGCCTTGATTGTTTATACTTTTTGCATGCTTGAAATATTGGTAAGTAATTAACCAAGACGATATAACTTTACTGTATTCTTCTCCAAACATAATTCTACGGTTTTCATTTATCCTTGAGAACATTTATACTTGAGAATTGTGTTTGCATACATCTTGTGCTTAATACCGTGTGTTTATCGGGCTATATGAGATTTGAAGCTAATTTATTTTGCATACAATGGTAGTATATATACAAATGATCATATTAATAATTATGCTTTTTTCACAAGAGTTATGCTCATTTATATGGTTACCTAGTATTGACTATGTTTTGGTTACTTTCAATGTATGTACTAGAATGTACTATATGTGCACATCTAAATGTATAACGTTGTAATTGCTTTCCTAGCCTATTCATGTCTTCTTTACAATCCATTGAAATTATATTAGACCTGAAATCCCTTGTTTTTCTTTCTAAGAAGGTTTGGGTATTTTTGGTTATCCCAACTTGCCTGACCTCATTAATTGGTATGCTAATAACTAGAGACAGAGGATTGACCATATAATATTTTTTAAAAGAGCATTAACATATGACATCTAATATAATTAATGATGACTGCTTGAAATATGTGAACACATATTTAAACAAGCCCACCAAATTTAACGGGAGGAGAAAAAATAACGGTTAGTGCTACATCTTCACTTTTCTTAGTTTTTATTGCTACATCTTCACATTTCTTAGTTTTTTACTCTTTGTATTTGTTATCTTTTTATATGTAAATGGTGATGCACAGTTCATAACATTGTAGTTAGATAAAAGACTACTATGTTTCACCTTCTTGGTTATCTTTGGTGAATATCCTGAGTCACTCAAGTGAAGTAAGAGCCAAGAGCCAAGAACCAAGGCCGGTGAACACTACTGACATGCATATTGCTGCCCCACCGTCGTCTACACCATTCATAAACCTTACAGGTCATCTCAACATCATCATCAATAATAGATGTAGTTCTTTATGTTGGCGCCAAATTAATTGATGCTATTGACTTTTAATTATATTTTGGGTGGTTTGGTACATCCAAACATTAGGAGATTTGAATAATTCTCAATTATTCCTTCTTTTAAAAGAGAATTAATGTATAATCGATAACTACTTTAAATATGTGAATGCACATCTTTGAAAAAGGCCACCAAATTTAGTGAACAACTGGAGAAGAAAATAATAACTTCTGATGCCGCATCTTCTCTTCTCTTTCGGTGTTTAGATGGCAAGAGGGGTGCAAATGGAACGGATATTTTTTGACCGTCCGTTCTTCCGTTTTAATTCGGCTACAATTTGGAGTAAATTTTCAAATATCTGAAGGTTTTGTCGGATACGGAAACGGAGTCGGATATTTTTTGTTGGATACGAAAATGGATTTAGAAAAAAACACATTATCCGACGGATACGGAACTATCCGAGTATTTTTCTGGATAGTTACTGGATACGGAAACGGAGTCGGATACCTGGCCTCTCCGCCGGCCAGGTGGTATCTCCGCCTCTTCTTGAAATGTAGCATCATTTATTTATTTAAGATTGCTTGTTTCGATAGCTGTTGCAGCGTCGGGGGGCTATACACTTGTATTAGATCTCAATTTGGGTTAGTGCCTTAGAGATGTGCAGTTAGTATACTAGTAGTATTGATTGACGAGTGATTTTTTTGTCAGACTTATGAGATCAAAATCAAATGCATCAAAAGTTGTTTTTCCATGGTATTGATTGACAAGTTGTTTTTGGTTTGGATCTTGTCAAGAAAATCACTCTCCTCAGCATCTCATGGAGAGCCAGGTTTCAGTTTGTTGTGTAGTTGATTAGCATAGAATTGTTTGTTGTTATTTTGCTAGCGTGCTTAATTTCTAGGTAAATTTTGCCTTATCATGTGTTCTGTCACATCTATTGCTTTCTAATTGAAAATCTATGTGAAGCATATGGTTAAGAAATAGAATGCTTGTTTAGTAAAAGCCAGTGACAACACCCTTTACATGCTATGCTTGTTCAGTAAGAAATAGAATGCTTTTTGATTGAAAATCTATGTTAAGTAATAAGCATACGGTTATTATTGGGACTGTGACTTGCACTGGAGAAGTTGAGCCTGCTGAGAAGAAGCAGAAGAAGTGTATCTTGAAGGTTTGGGACCACTATATTAAATACATGGTGACTGTTGACACAAAAAATGATGCAAAGGAGAAATAACTTTGTTTAATTAGTCTTTATTATTTACTTGCTACTTTGCTAGTTAAAATTTACTAGTTGCTTAATTTGTCTCTGTCACCGTGTGAAATTTGCTTTTTGCATTATCTGATTAAATATTCATGACCGAAACCAACCGTATTCGGAGCGACATGTATTCGTGACCGAGAATATTTGCATTCGTATCCGTGTCCGGCACTATCCGTGTCCGACTCCGACTCCGATAAAAAAAAATGGAAAAGGATACGGAATAAGCAATATCCGTCAGTATCCGCTCCGTTTGCACCCCTAGATGGCAGTAAGGGTGGAGGGATAATAATTCTATTTTCTCCTCCATTTTTTAACACTTCTGCTTGTCATCTACCTTTTGTATCGATAGGCTGTGGTGTACAATTTATTACATAACTATTATCTCTCGCCCTTTGTGTGAGCTCTAGTGATAGTTTTGAGTCACTCGGTGAACCAAGGTCCACCCCTGATGAACATTAGAGAGTTGTCGCAGCACCAACCAGATAGATTACAAAAAGTCCATTTATGAACCCACAAAATTATTGCAACTATACTCACTAATAATGGGCCGAGGTCTTGATATTGGTGTTAAATTGACTGGTGGTAAGCTTTATTAAATAGGATGGTTAAACGTGTTATTTTAATAAATGCTACCAAGGAAACGATTTACTCCATTCGTCCAGTAATATAAGTCCTTATTCTTAGTAAGCGTTGTCCTACAATATATGTCCATTACAGAGATTAAAGATATAGTTATTACAATATTTTCACTATATACCTTACTTTAATGCTGAAAAATAAATGAGTAGTTGTAGTTTATCATTTAATAAGAATATGTATGATCTAATAGTATTATTTTGTTTTCTTAAATTTAATGTCTCATTGGTCTGTGTGCATGATAGACTTTGAATTTATATTACGGGACGAAAAGAGTAGGTGATTCTAGACTCGAAAGAGCTTTGATGTTGTTCCAAGCTTAACCTTTAAATTTTATTGAAGATTATTTTCTTATTTTTACAATAATTGGTGAATGTGCTTAACTTCTAGCAATTTATCGTAGATAAATTTAACCCAACTACTTTTGAAGGATATATATATATATATATATATATATATATATATATATATATATATATATATATATATATATATATATATATATATATATATATATATATATATATATATATATATATAGAGAGAGAGAGAGAGAGAGAGAGAGAGAGAGAGAGAGAGAGAGAGAAAGATTTTTGTATCATTTCTCTAAGTAATTGGCTGACCCTACCCATGTTAGAAGTACAAGCTATTTGTAGGGCCTTCGAAGTAACAAATCCATGTCTATGCGTTAGCCCTCTCCTGATCAACCGACGCTGATGCCATAAAGTTTAGATCTAGAAAAGGTTCTACGAAAGGGTCAATGGGTGTTACTGTAGTTAAGTTTATGATTTTGTGTATAGCTGGTCTCTTTGTTTGTGTATGCCTTAGGGAAAACTCTAAGATGTAAATGATCTTCACATTTGAATGAACAGAAGTTACAAATCTAACTGAATATGACAATAAAATAACAATCATTGGATTAATGTGTCTACTCTATACATCTAAACACAAATTTCTATTTTATCTTCTTGATTTATAGTTGCAGTTCTAATCCAGATAGTTTGCTTTGTTCTTGCGGAGATTACAGCCCTCATATCTGCACACTCATATACCTTAGTTGATCTCATGCTCTTGCACCACACTAAAATTCTGCACCATCTTTATCTCTACAATGTCATGCACAATTAACTGTAACCACCGCCATAGCTCGTTTCTCCCATAGCAATATTTCTGAATTATGACCCTGCATTCGCTTAGTGTACTCACACACATCATCGATTCTTGATCAATCTTACAAGACTACGAAAAGCTTATGGTGTGTTTGGTTCGAGGAACCACACCTCATCCTTGGATGAGTTGGTCCATTATTAAATCCTCCCATGATTTTTGGTGGAATTACCCAATTACTTGTTTTTCTGTAAGTCTTTTACTTAGTTACAATGAATGAGGTAACGATGGACCAACTAATTCAGTTCCTCGGTTTTATAAAAAATCATTGAATTCCTCAATCCAAACAAAAGCATGAGGAATGAGTTAGTAAGGGTATCTCCAATGATCTGAGTTAGCTAGCTATATATATGTACACATCAGCATATATCCTATGTGGAGGAAAGAGAGTATGCAAAAAAACCGAGCCAGCTCTTCCTTAAGCACTAGTCTATAACGCAAAACGAGGCAACCTCTATAAATGATAGTCATTTTCTGTGTGTGCATGTAAGCATCAAATAACTATCCTTATAGATAGTTCTTTAGAATACTAACTTTTAGTGTGTACTATATAAATAATGTGGAAGTCTTCTAGTTAGTTGCTAGTTAGAACTATTGGAGATGCTCTAAGGCTTAGATCAACCCATTCCTCAGACCAAACAAACCATTTATCACTCTACCTTATCTCCGGGCTAACTTGACTCTCACTCTACTTTCAAAATTGGATAGAAGTCTCCTAGGTAGGTACAAATGAGGACAATTGCTGATGTCAGGACAAGATGCAGTGACATGGCTGCAGATTAGGACTAGCCCATACTTCGATGATTTGAAGACTAAACACGTGCGAAATGGTGTTTTTGCTCACACCCATACTTGTAAGGGTGGACATTCGGTTTATACAATTTCATCGATTTGGTTTATTTGATATATATTTATTTGGGTCTTTGAAAGTTGCTTTTTTATAGTTAATTATGATCATAGTTGCTATTTTATCTATATTTTTACTATGTGTACTAGTGTGATTCTAGACTAGTGTATAATACATAGGGAGCCTGTATTTGCATAACCCGATAATTTCTGAGTTGACAAGGCTAACACCAACCAATCTATCTAATGTGAAAGATAATGTGATAGGGAGTTTCCTTTCACCTTTTAAGACCAGTTGCCAGATAAAAGTATGAGCTATATGTCCCGTTCATCTAAAACAAAAGGAACAAAAAAGAAACAAGTCTAGCAAGCAATTTTAGATTGCTTGCACAAGAAAAGAGGAATTCTTGAATTCGAAGCTCGCATATTGATTCTTGTCACTTGCAATTCAACCACTGAGTAGCCTTGGGGAACACCTTGAAAGTTGCTTTTAGCGAGAGGAACAAAGATAGGCCATTGAGAGACAATTAAAGTTGGTCAAAGATATCCAAACAGCCAGATGGATAGTGAATTCCATCAAGAGTTGTAAAGTGCATCATGTTAAAAGCATAAAATTAACACCACAGTTCCTAATTGAACATACACCTTATTTTCGAAATCAAACAGAGCCATGTTTTGATTGTCCTTAGCTCCTCTTTGGATGCTGCCGAATTTATAAACCACAATATTTGAGACCACAGTTTATGAATACTACAGTTTTTTTTTTACAGTTTTGTGAAAAACCATGGTGTTTGGGAACTGCAGTATTTCACACAGTATTTTGTTTTAAAAAAGTACATGCTATGCTAATTAGATGTATTAAGCAGACTAATTACGTCTAGATGCATGCCTGATCGTCCATGTGTTTTGTTGTTGCTAGATTTTATTCATCAAATTTTATATGCCCAGTACGTTGAGCATCAAGCGATGATGCTGTGTCTCTTTACTGTACGAGCTTATGCATGAGCCATGAGAATGTAGGTGTCGACACCGGCCATGCATGAATATTGTGGAGAGGTACACGTCTTTGAGGGACCAGCCATATAAGAGATAAAAGAGAGCAGATGGGAAAAATTGATGCGTTGGAGACGGGGCTCCCGAACAGTGATGAGTTCGGTTTTAGAAAAAAGAGGTCTCGTTTTTTTTGAAGGGAAGAATTACTGGAGCTGAATTTGAGCGTCAATTATGAAAAAAGGATTCGTTTTTCACACTACGATCCATAAAATGATACATGCAGTGATATGACTCACAGAAGCGATAATATGCATAAACATATATGCAGTCATTACTCTTTCGTAATATGGTTCACCAGATAGTCCTTACTATTTTTCTTTACACTTTTACAAAGTTTTCCAGTACCGAATTAAGCCATCTCTGTAATTACTAGCTACTGCTTAGTTCAGGTGGACACCAAAATTAAACTGAACGGAGAATTACCATACATTGAACCCCAGGTGGATTATACATTTATACTCGTAAAATGGGCTATGTTAGGAAACTTGGGCCTGGGCTTGAAGCTTTGGTTCATGGTGGACACATCACCATTAGACTATAAATAGGAAGCACTATTGGCAATTTGTATACATGCAATTAGAAAGAAAGCAATAAAATAGACCAGGAGTTCTATCTATCTCTCTGTGTTTCAATCTACTATTTCCTGTCTTCTGTGATTGATCTTATTTTACATAAAGTAAAGGAATCGATCGGACTGGTCGCGAGCGACGGTTCCTCAACACGTTATCAGCATGAATCGCTTCGGTGAATCGAAGGTAATCATCGAAGTACTAGTAGATTGAATTGTCTAGATCGCTCTAAATTCTCATATTTCACTTTCTATATTATTTCCTACGGTGCAAATCCGCTCTAATATACCGTGAGCAGACTTGAAGTCGCCAGCACAATGTCGATCGGTAGATTACATCACAGAGTAGATGTTGATTGCATTGTAGATTGAAAAAAAAAGAAAAAGAAAAGAAAAATTGTGCTCGATTGACCCCATACGGCCGTTGAACGCAAAATGGCACGCCGGCCAGCCACCGGCCTGCAGTACTTTTCCCTTGCCTCTACCACCGTAGGACCTCGTCATCGACTACCCTATCCTCCAAGTTAGGCCTTGATATTTTGCCTAGGCATGCAAGCTGAGGTGAAGGCTCCATTTTGCTTACGCATTGTTTGCTGAGGAGTTACTCATCGGCAACGAGCCGTGGCTCTCTCGAGAGATAGGAGTACTGTCGTGGTCAGAGCAAATAAGAGTTGTAGTGGTTGGATTGAATAAGAGTAGAACTAAAGTAGTCGAAGTCGAAAAGAGAACTAAAGTAGTCGAAGTCAAAAAGAGAGATAAAGTAGTCGAAGTCGAAAAGAGTACCGTAGCAATCAAAGTCAAAAGGAGTATCATAGCGGTCGAAGTCGAAAAGAGTACGGTAGTAGTTGAAGTTGAAAAGAGTATTGTTGCAGTCGAAGTCAGAAGAGTATTGTAGTGGTCGAAGTCAAAAGAGTACCATAGCAGTCGAAGTCGAAAAGAGTACCGTAATGGTCGAAGTCAAAAAGAGCACTGTAGAATATGTGTAATAAAAAAGAGCACTGTAGAGTATGTGTGGTCGAAAGGGGCACCGCAGCAGCCGAAGAGTATTAGACGTTAAAAGAACACCGTTAGCTTTGAAGAGTAGTAGAAGTTGAAAGAACACTATAGCAGCCGAAGAGCGTTAGAAGACATAAAGAGCACTGTAACAGCCAAAGGGTATTAGAAGTCAAAAGAACATTGTAGCATCTAAAGAGTGTTAGAAGTCATACAGATCACCGTAGTAGCCAAACAGAATTAGAAGTCGAAAGAACACTGTAGCAACGGAAGGGTATTAGTAGTCGAAAGAACACTGTAGCAGCCAAAGGGTACTAGAAGTTGAAAGAGCACTATAGCAGCCGAAGGGTATTAGAAGTCGGAAGAACACTTTAGAAGCCGAACGGTATTAGGAGTTGAAAGAACACTGTAGTAGCTGATGGGTATTAAAAGTCAGAAGAGCACTGTAGTAGCCAAAGCATGTTAGAAGTTGTAAAGAGCACTATAGCGGCCGAAGAGCGTTAGAAGTCGTAAAGAGCATTGTAGCGGCCGAAGCGTGTTAAAAGTCGTAAAGAGCACTATAGCAGCCGAAGAGTGTTAGAAGTCATGAAGACCACTGTAGCGATCGAAGAGCGTTAGAACTTGTAAAGAACATTGTAGCGGCCAAAGAGTGTTAAAAGCCATAAAGAGCATTGTAGCAGCTGGAGAGTGTTAGAAGTCGAAGAGAGCATTGTAGCAATCATAGAGTGTGAGAAGTCAAAAAGAGTACCGTAGTCGAAAGGAGTAACATAGTAAAAAAGAGTACCATAGTTGATCGGAAAAGAGTACTGTAGCACTCGAAAAGAGATGATTCAAACCGAGCCGAAACTCAAATGCTTATAACTTTTGCATATGAACTCCAAATTTAGTGAGATTTGTTTCTAAATTCTTGTAAAATCGTGATCTTTTTAATATACAAAAATATTTAAGTTTTGTCTCTATTTAAATTTATTTGGTTCTTATTTGCATTTATCTGGACTTTTATTGATTAGATAATGCTGCACAAGACAACTTCGAGAATGCACCCAAGACATTCTCTAAGTAGCAAGAACAAGGCAAGCACCTCTTTCGCCATGTTGATCTTAGTATTTCAATTATTGTATATTGTTTGTGAAATTTATTATGCATGCGTGTATGATCTGTTAAAATTGCTATGCTGTAGGTTATAGTGGTTACAACCAATTGTATGCATTACACCTCCTTGAAAATTTGTATCCTCACTGTTGTAACCCTTAGGACATAGTTAGATAGTAGCTAATGTCAAAATTTGGGTATATTAAGAGTACATGTTCTAGATGCTTAGCTGCACACTAGTTTCTGCTAAGTTTGAATTTTTGAACAAATTTACATGCGGATATGATGGTTTCAAATATTGGACCTGAGGAAGAACCTCTATTAGTTTGGTATAAAACAAAATGAAAAACCTAGTTTTTGGATGCGGACGAGTTATATGATAAACTGTCAAATGTGAAACGGAATGTTGCATGTATATAGGGGGAAATTCTCGCTTAGATCAATTAAGTATTGACGTTGTTGTTGCACATCTAGGTCACATCGTACAACCACATGTGTTATACAGGTTTTGGCATTAGCTAATTAAAGTTGTCTAGGTCTCCCTCACTACGGTGTTGGGACCAAAGCTTGCTAATACAACAGTGAATGTCTCACTAAAGGGAGGTACTCTGCTAAGGTCCATTCATCGTGCTAGTGCAAGGTTAAGACTAGATAACATAAAGGCTATATGATAATCACATCCCTCACACACCAAAGGAAGCGTGAAGTTACCAATAGTATAATTGATTGTCTCATATGGGTAAAGTTGTATAATCTCTACAGAGTGTTAAAAACTATTTAAATAGTTGTGCTTGTGGTCATGAGCATAGTTGGATGTAGCTACAATAGGCATAGTTTTTATTTTGAAAACTGCGCCACTGAACATGATAGGGTGCCATATATGTGTCTTCCATGTGCCATGCCTATGGGTGGGAATTGTGCAATGTTCACAACCAAGGAAGGCTGCGAATAGATTTGATCTACTGTTATAAAAGTTGTATAAATGTTATTTCATTACATGTCAAATGAACTTTATAATTCTGTTGCAAATTATTACTTATTGATATTGCAAATGAAATTTGCTTCCTGCTGAAAATAACTTAGCATAGAGCACCATCCTTTGACAGCCTTGCATATACGTATAATTTTGTGATACACTACAAGTCTTGCTGAGTACACAATTTACTCAAACTTGCTTAAAATATTGTTGATTAGAAAATGAAGAAGGATATGTACCCGATGATGCGTACTATGCCCCGGCACTAGGGAATACGAGGGTCTTTCTAGGGTCTAATCCCCAGTCAGTTGCCTGTGGGCTATGGTAGCATATCTCTGGACTCTTTTGTTTATTTACTTGTCTTTCGCTGCGATTTACTCTTAACTCTGATATTTATTTGGCCGATCAGCCATATGTGTAAACTCCACTAAGCATCGCCTATATATCACCCTTTTGTTGTAAATTAATTATGTGCGATGTATATGGATATGATCTCGATGACATGAATGTGTATACTAGTTACTGATTATGGGACTAATACAAAACACATACAGTAATTTTGGGTGTTCCACGCCCAAGGTCCCCACATATTTGTACTATGAAATCCAAATTTTGAATTAAAATAAACAAAAATAAAGATATTATGAATTGTATTAATTCTAAAAATGATATTACATTTAGCATACATAAATTCAAATTCACAACTATAAACAAATTTAAATTCATAACTAGAGTTAATTTTGGGATAAATTAAATTCATACTTAAATCTTTTAAAGTTATTACAAAAATCTTAAATTTAGAACACATTTTCAGTCTAGAATTAAATCTGTATATAAATATAATAAAAAAATATGTCAAAATATGAATTAAAATAAAATTTTGAACTAAGATTGGATCATAAATAAATTATATTAGTAAATGAAAGTTATATTACAAACAAAGATAAATTCAGAATTTAAATTAAATTAGGATTATATAAAACCAAAATTAGTAATAAAGTAAATTTAAATTTGGTCAGCAAAGTTTGATTTGGCTAGCTCGGTTGTTTGATGTGCCAGGTGTCATTTGTTTTCTTCACGAGCACTGGGTTGGCAAGTCATTCTGGAGATGATGCCGGAGACGAGCAGTTTGGCCATCTCAGCCTTGGCAGCCTCTTGCCTTTCAATGGATATTCGCCTCATGTGCTGTTTGGCTGGCTTCGCGTTAGGGCACACCACCAACCTGTGTTCGATGGTGGAGCGGTCTACTCAGGTGATATCATTAGGTGACCATGCGAAGACATCCGCATTCTTAGAAAGCACCTATAGTAAACTTTGCTTGGGCTACAGGGTGAGGTCGCTCCCCACCGATGCTTGCTTCAATGGATTGTCTGAGCTGAGTGGCATCTTCTTTGTTTTTTCATTAGGTCTCAACTTCAGCATCCACCTTGAGGCTGAAGGAAAGGGCGCTATTGGGAAATGGCTTGTTTCATAGGGAGGGGTTGCCGCGGAGACTACTATGGTCATTTTGCCTACGTTGTGTACCCTCTGGCACGGGCGTCGCGTGCCAAGCTCGATCTGGCGCACGAGGTACTGGTTGTCGGACACTGTAATGATTCCTACGGGGCCTGAAAGCTTCATGCGCGAGTAATTGTGATGTGGGATCGTGCCGAAGGTGTTGAGGGTAGACGTCTTCACTAATCCGACATAGGAGCCGTGCATATATGTGAGGGAATTGCCAAGAAGCTCCTACTGTCACCTGTGCCTCATCCTACTAAACTAAAATGCGCAACAACGAATGATTAATTTAGTGAAGAACAAAATCGTAACATATGCTACTTATACTAAATCACCCCACGGGCACCTTCATCATGAACACAGCACACCTGTGCTTCTCACACAACAGCGGGCTGGTTTGGTTAGGCTTATATATAGCTTATGCTTATACTGTCTACAGTAACTAGCTTTTAAATGGTACATTTTTTAAGACGGGGTCAATAAAAATATTGTAGTAAAAATTGTACTGAGTTCAGCTATACCGGTCAAAATCGTATGCGACTATTTTCTTATACGTACTATCTCTCGTGAACAGTCAGAATTTAAATATTTAAGCTATAAGCCATCAGCTTAAAAGAACCCATCCAGCATATCATAGACCTACTAAACCTCCCAAGAAACCCCCAGTGGCCAAAACTGTGGTGAAATGGCAAGACCAATTTTAGCCTCAAGAGTAGACAAACCACCAATTTGGCCCATAGAACAAGATTTTGGGCCATAAGAATCCTCAGTTGCAACCAATCTTGGGAAAATTTTGAGCTACACATCCACACTAACCCAGCGTAGTAACCGGTAGTGCCCCCGAAGCGCATACCAAGAAGCTCCAATCGGCCCCTCGTCGCATAAACCGAAACGTGCAGCGAAGAAGAAATCGCTACTACTGCTATTACATGATAGCAACACCTCAGGTTAGGTTAAGAGAACAGATAGATGTTGGGATCAGGGAGGGGCGGTGCAAATCTGGGTCGCTCACCGGAGAGCCACGCGGTAGGGACGAGCTGATCTAATGATCGGGTTGCTCCCGTTCTTGCCCTCTCTCTCTCTCCGTCATGTTCGTCTTGTCTGGGGCACACCGAGGGAGGGGAGCAGGAGGAGTCACCACTGAAACCCCTCAATTCCAACTCAACGCAGTGCTGTGATACCAACACCTGAGAACGAACATCTCTGCTGCTTTAAAAATAGTGGTTGAGTGATACGTTTTTCACCTTTTTTTCTACTCCTCTCTCATCTTTTTTACCCTAAAAATTTGAAAAAAAATCACCAATAAAAATAAATTAACTATTTTTTCTCTCACAAATCCTTTTTATATGAATCTCCATAGTCTCCTTATATCTCTTTATTTTTCAGTCATAACCAACGACTAAGGTTATGACAGATGTTGATATCTCTAGGTCATCTTATTCATCACCATCGAGTAAGACCACCTTTGATGGCCCCAACATGGTTCAATTTGGCTGTAGACAATACGACAATGTTGATATCTAGCTGAGAATGTGATATGAACCAAACTTAGCAATGGAGTCTGAGATGGAGCTTAACAAGTTACTACGGTGAAATCGAGAGCATAACACAAACTAGACCCATCAACACCAATTTGATATACTGGTTCATATAATTTTTTCATAGCAATACAAGGGGCATTTAACTGGTGTAAGCAAAGGCAAAGCAGCATGATGAAATACGGAAATGGATCCAATCCGACTTGACTCTTCGCTACCGCAACACCAACAATGGCGTGCAGATGACGGGTGGGCCCGCGCGCTGCTTGAATGGCACTTGGGAAGGGTTGGGGCGGGTGGGCTTGCATGCCACCTCCTTCACCTTCCCTGCACTTGACATAATGGTGATAGGTGGGTCCAACAAGCATGGCATAGTGGGCTCTACTTGTCAGTAGGTGAGAGTTTGTTTTATATATGGCATTCTAGCCATTTTTTTTTCAATTTTGGTCACTAGAAGCTTGTTTTTGCAAATCTTGCCCCCTCCTCAAGCTCGGTAGCTTTGGCAAGCGACATGCATCTCCTATCGCGTTACCGTAGCTCAGCAAAGCTTCGACATGCACAGCCAGTGAGGGAGGAGGCTAGAGCATGACAGAGCTTTGAAATGCGTGGCAGCCAGTGGGCCCCACCGGCCTGCTGTGCTATGGGTGCTCGGTAGCTCCTATCGAACCACCCAGGCTCGGCAAGTGATGTAACAAAAAGAAGCCACTAATCTTGCTCCCACTAATCTTACTTTGCAAAAACAACAAAATAGGAACTTCACAGTAACCTCATAATAATCTATTTCGATTTGCTTTATTGGATTTGACTGACTGCCGCTAAACATTTTAGAGATAATTAGCTCTTGAGCATCACAGATTTCCTCTATAAACATAAATTAGTCGATCATTTGCAGGTGCAATCAATTATTCTTGCAATGGTACATAGGGCTCTCGGGCCTGACCGTGAAAGCGACTATGATACCGATGATGACACCACCGTGCCTACAAGGCTGCCACTCCTAAGAAACCAGGCTCAGCCTGCTCTAAGCTATGTTGAACATAACTTACCTCATACGATGTTGAGACCAGAATATACAAATCTAGACTCTCTGTGTATTCTGCACTAGTTCAGGATCACACTAGTGCATACAGTAAAAATATAGATAAAATATCGACCATGACCATGATTAACTATGAAAGAAACAAATATTATTAACTATCGAAGTAGCCACCTTATGGCCAAGCTTACAAATAATAGCCAGAAGGGTTTAATAAACTAGCAGCAGAAGACAACGATAAGGCAATCGGTTGGGAAGCGAAATCCTAATCCGTAAAGTCATAGGGTACTCAACAAGCTTTTTGTAACCAGATGCAATAAGTTATGCAATGCTTATCAATTGATTGGCCAAGTGGTTATTTTGCAGAAACAATAATTTAAGGTAAATACAATAAATAGATTAAAAGTGCACTTTGAAAATGATTAAGTAAATAATAAATCAAAGGAATTGAATAACTCACAAGTGAGATGACCATTCACCCAATGAACCATCAATGAACTAATCATTCACATAATGAACCAACAGTGAACTAATCATTCACTTTCCAAACTTGACCAAACCAAGATTTTATAAAATCTCTACCCTCATGTAAAATCATCGAGCATTGTTCATAACCAGGATACGGTTATTCAAATAGTTTTACACTTTGCGAGATTGCATAACTTTACTCACATGATATGGTCAACTTGTAGTGTCATCAAGATAACACGCTTTCTTAGGTGTGTTGACCAAGAAGATCACAACAAATCCTTAATAATACTCAATCTCAACCTAATGCCACCGACTAAGGTTTCGCTATCGAGTAGGCTAGCTACTTAGTAAAAAAAAGCCTCCTCCTGTGCCATGTAGAAATGCCTAACAAACACCCCCATCATCTCAATGGCGAAATCAAAGTTAAAACATCGTAAATTAATTAGCTAAGTCTATCCCATATTGGACATGTGGTTATATGTTAAGACTCAAATTAATGACACACAAAGTTAAGTTATTAAACATTACTCAAGCGAGACATCCACATCCCAAAGTACTAACCACATTTCTTCTTTACTGTACGATTACTTACCCAAGTAAAGACCGTTTTGTTTAATCAATACCAATGACACTATCTATGTCATGATACTCGAATTAATCAACATGTGATGATGAGCCCAATGTAATAATAAGCATGGCTAAGCACACTAGATGTACCACCCAAGTGGATACTAGTATTGCATCACTAGATAATTAACCATCCTATGGTAACAATGGAATCATGGCATTCAAATTATCCAAAGAGAGATATTATCAAAATAGTTGATAACTACCAAGTATAAGGGTTTGCAATAAAGTAGCAATGCATGATAATTTAAAATAAAATAATTAAGTACTAGATTTGAAAATTGGGTTTAATATGATCGAAGGTTATAACTTGCATTGGCTTTGCTCAGTTACTATTTCTGGATCTTCAGTTTTTGCTTTTACTTATTTGAAGACGTTATCTAATAAGAGAGAAAGCAAACAAAATACAAATAAATAAAAATAAAATCTAAAAACAACAAAACTAGATCCAAAATATAGAGCTCAATTTTAGATGAATTCAGGAAGAAGAATCGGGTCAATCGAAGTTAGGATGGAGGAGAACGGATTCTCGAAAGATTTGTTGGGAAAATAAATTCTCTAGAATATTCCCTTTGGAATTAAATAAAAGAAAAAGAAAATAAATTTTGCTAGTGGGGTCCACATGTCAGTGGCTTAGTCCATGACAAAATAGGTCCATTGAACCGGTTCATGGCTTGGCTGACATGGCAGACATGTGGGCAAAAGAGGTGAGGTGGTGCAGATGTGGCTGATGACATGGCGTGCTGACATGGCATGGGATTGCACTGGGTGAGGTGGTAGCGTGGTCTAGTGTAGTTGCTACGTGGAGCACACGTAGTTGACATGCAAGATCTGAGCTCTGATGTGGTAGAGCCACGTCGGCTTCGATGGCGAGGAATACTGGAAGCGAGGCTCATCGGCATTCCGGTGGATGGTGGAGCATGCTGAGTGGTGGAAAAGAGAGAGGGTACAATAGGGAACTCATTTTACCTTGGCATGATGCTTGGAAGTGCATGGAGGCGACCAGCGGTAAAAGCAAAGCGGAGGCAACGTCAGGTCTCCAGTGATCTGGGGCTTCAACAAGCTGCGAGCCACGATGAGGTGCAGAGAAGCTTGAGTGAAGCATGATGAAGCTAGTGTACCGGTCGATGGCGGCGGAAAGCTCTAGGCGCAAGCAATTGCTCGTTAGAGCTAAGGCGGAAGGTGGAGAGGAGATCAAGGAGACTACGGCGTGGAGGTGGAGTCCGACTCAAACATGACCGAGGAAGACAAAATTGATAGGCGGGGCCTACATGTTAGAGATGGTGTGGAGAGGAAAAGTGGGGTAGTGCACAGATAGGTGATGTGCGACGCGCCGACCTGTGGATGAGCGAGGCGTGGCTCGGGCGGACGATAGGCCAAGTAGGCCACGTGGGATGAGTGGGCTGGCGCACGGGAGAAACTGGGCCAAGGCAAGGTAGGCCAGGAAGGGAAATGGGCCGGAAGGAGAAGGATTCGACCCGAAGTCAAAATCCGAATTTTTGGATTTTCTCAATTTTATAAATTGTGGTTATTCAAATTGAGCTCAAATAAATAGCTAATGAACTTTGAAAAATCCAAGAAAATATAGAAAATTTTATTTCAACACAAGGAACCCAAATAAAGCAGGTTTTGAATTAATTGATGTTTATTTTATTTATATTAAATCTTTTTCTAAAATTCAAACTAAGCTTTAGTTAATTCATGAAAAATCCAAATGGTTATTTTTATTTTGAAAACTTTAGAAAGCACTAAAAACTAGGATCTTACGTAGGAGCGCTTCATGGAGTGTGTGAATTTTGAACATGGTGAAATGTTTTCTGACATGTACTTTCTTTGTAATGTTGGTTCGTTCTCAATTTGTTCACTGTTAGTAAAGCCTTGCTGTCGGTCCATTTCAGGCTAACAAATAATATTTTTCTTACCTTATAGGATGAACCCTTTGGAAGGAGCACCGACATGTTTTACCCTGAGGGTTATGGCCAACATGAGGAAATGATACTTTTTTTTAAGTAGAGATGACACATAAGATGGTGCAGTACTGAATGGCTACTTTTAATTGCCTTTCAACATGCACAAATATTTGAGCAGCATGTAACTAACCCTCACATCCCCTTGATGTATGGGAAGAATGTTGTACAATGTTTCACAAAGAGATGATGGCCTGATGCCTTTGCTGACAAAAATCCTAATTGTTTCACTGTCATGTATTCTTTGTTTCTATTGCTGATAAAACAACCTGCCAATGCTAAAGGATGAGAATCTGAGATCATGACATACTGAAGGTAAGATGAATTCAACATGGTACAACTTCCATTATTGTACTGATTGGTAGGGCTGTGCATTCTGGAACCGGACCAAAAAAACCAGATGAAAGTACCGAACCGAACTGATCAAAGTAGTTTGATCGGTTTTCGGTATTCAGTCTAGGATGCATATTTTTTATTTTTTGATGTTCAATTTTTCAGTAAAAACTGGCTGAAAACTAGAAAAATTGAAAGTCACTAGCGCTGTAGCACAAGCAACATCCCGCAGCCCATCGGGCATCGACCATGCCCTCTTTCGGCCCACAGGCCCAGCAAAGGTAAATCTCGTTCATCCATTCCCAACAGGCTGATGCAATGGCTAAGATCCCCTCGGCTGGTGAAACCCTAGCACCTGTGATGACTATTGATTGATGATGAGTGTCAACTATTGAGTGATATCATGAAGGCCAAAATGTGCAATGTCGTCCTCTTCACCTCTTCGGCGTCTTCGCCCTCTTCTGATTCTGAAGTTCTGATTCATCTTTCCATTCCCAACGTGTAGTGCCATCTTCCTCGTTGCCCTCTTCCAATTCATTGACCCTCTTCCGCTTCGCCTCTCCTCTGATATCCTCTCCTCGCATTTGCCATGACGAGATCCCTTGGCCATCTCTAGTGAGAAATCTCTCTCTTTCGGTGATACCTTTTTTTGGTGAGCTCTTGTTTGTTCTCTCTTCTCTGGGTGTAGATCATTCTGTTATGCAAGTGTAGGGGTATGGCTAGGCTTGTTCTCCGTCGGCACCGAGACATCGTTGCACCACCCTTGGCTTGGAGAGCCTCCAAACTTGAGGAGCCGAGTAGGAGATCGTCGCGCTGCCCGTGCCATTAGTAGCCTGTCACGCACTCAACCGTCAGATACTCAGGTCTAACTATCCAAGGTAACTACAACTCTGTAAGCATCAAGGATAACTTTTGCTATGTATTTGTTCACCTTGGTCAAAAAATCATCTTGAGGTAACTCATTGCTGTGTGGTTTGCCAACAGCCCAACATGTCCTTAGGAAATACCTTGCAAGTTGTAACAGTGGAGATTGTGTTAGCCAACAAAGCCCATTGAAATGTTGAAATGTAGTTTCAAGTCTCATTGCGTTAAAACCGTGACATACAATTGCTAGCCTAGTTGTGATCTGTGAATGTCCGAGTCTCGGTCTTTCACTCTTTCTGGTATTTAGATTATGTTAGCCAACAAAGCCCATTGAAATGTTGAAATGTAGTTTCAAGTCTCATTGCATTACAACCATGAACTACAATTGCTAGCCTAGTTTGTTGTGATTTGTGAATGTCTTAGTCTCGGTCTTTTACTCTTTTTGGCATTTTAGATGTCCGAGTCTAAGGGTATAGGAAGTGTGCCTATTGCTGGTTTGGGTGTGGGCAGCGATCAAGCTATTGGACCCATTCAAAGTCAAGATGTAAAAAAACAAATGAATCCCAGATCAGATATATGGAACCATTATAGTTGACTATCAGATGACTGAAATAATGCTAGATGCAATTATTACTCTCAAATCCTTGTCTGTGATTTGCAAAATCTTGTAAGAAGCATCTCGATAGGAGCAGTAATCAAACTCAATTAAGTTTCCAACCTAGTGGAGATGGTGAAGTAATTGTGTAGTTCCTTGGCAATACAATGCTAAAAAGGTTGGGACAGCGTTTATGCACATGAAAATCGTAGATGACTCGCCTTTCATTTTTGAACACGAAGGTTTTATTGACTTTATGTCCAAATCTTGTCCTTGGTTCATCCGCTATCTAGAACAATAATGTATAGAGATGTTCTTCGCCTTTATGTAGTTGAGAAAGCAAAACTCAAAAGGTATTTTAAGGACTCTCATCAAACTGTTAGTCTTACAACCGACACATGGACTTCTTCCACCCTTTAGAATTACATGGTTCTAACTGTCCATTACATCAATATCAATTGGCATCTTAAGAAAAAAAACTTAACTTCTGCTTGGTAGACAACCACAAACGGGAAGACATCGGGAAATCACTATATAAATGCTTGCTTGATCGGGGGCAATGAGCATGTGTGCACTATTACCGTAGATAAGACAAGTTGATTGGGGCAATGAGCAATGAGCATGTGCAAACTGTACCTGCAAGAAAGACAAGTTGTTAAGTATGACCATGGTTAATAAGAAGGAAATAGTTGACTGTGATAATACTTACTCGTCGGCGACACCAAAGAGAACCCATCGTCACGGTCGACGTCTCCCTGGATAGGTCTCGGGCCCGTACGGACCCATGTCGTCTAGCACAGGTCATCCTCGCATGAGCGATAAGGCGCGCATCCACGGAGTTGCCGTGGCTGGTGGTAAAGAGCACCCAACCAAACAGCCACGACGACGCACGCCTCAAGTGGCGCGAGACCTGGTAATCGTCTGCCCGTGGATCCATGCGCTCCACCTGAATGCAAACAAGTTGTTATTAGTATGTAATAGCGCAAATAAGAGCTTCGAAGACAAGATCGATTATAAAGACCACGTACCTGGTACTGTGCGAGTCACCTCAGCAACGACCCGTGGGTCTGACTCGCTTTGAAGATGTGGTGGTCATTGGTGGCACCCGGTGGAAGGACCCCCTCGAATTTGCCGAGCAAGTCAGCGCGCCACTCGGCCAGGACCTCTGGTAGGAAGGTAGCGCCTCCTGCGATCGGAAGGCCAAGAAGCAGGGACACATCCTGCAGGGTCGGCGTCATCTCCCTGAATGTCTATACTAAATTTTTCTATACTAAATTTTTCTATACTAAAATGTCTACACTAAATTTTTCTATACTAAAATGTCTACACTAAATTTTTCTATATTAAAATGTCTACACTAAATTTTTCTACACTAAAATGTCTATACTAAATTTTCTATACTAAAATGTCTATACTAAATTTTCTACAATAATACATAAAAAATACTATACAAAATTTCTACACTAAATTTTCTACATCTGTAGTTTTTCTACAAAATTTCTACACTACATTTTCTACAATAATACATCAAAATACTATACAAAATTTCTACACTAAATTTTCTACAATAATACATAAAAATATTATACAAAATTCCTACACTAAATTTTGTACATCTAAATTTTCTACAATAATACATCAAAATACTATACAAAATTTCTACACTAAATTTTCTACATCTAAATTTCTACACTAAATTTTCTACAATAATACATCAAAATACTATACAAAATTTCGACACTAAATTTTCTACAATAATGCATAAAAAATACTATACAAAATTTCTACACTAAATTTTCTTCATCTATAGTTTTACTAACACTAACAAAAATAATATACCAAAAAATTACCGGATCCCTCTCCTCTTCTCCTCCTCTCCCCTCCTCTTCTCCTCTCCTCTTCTTCCCCTTCTTCCTCTCTTCTTCTCCTCTCCTTCCTCTCTCGCTCATTTGGATCGATCGGTTTCGCAATGGAAATAGTGCTCGCGCGCCAAGCGTGGCGTGTTTATAATGCTCCCGGCCGCCACACGGTTGGGCGATCGAGTCTAGTCGCCAACGGTGGGCGATTGCAATTAGTCGCCCAACGGTTGCCAGATTTGCCAAGTGTCGCCGCTGAGTTGGGCGATAAGCTCCAGTTGCCCAACCATTGGGCGGCTGGAGTCTATTTTTGTAAAAAAATTTCCCGCGGTTATATTTCTGTAATTTCGATTAAAAAATGGATTATTGGTACAAAAAAATTCGGGTGCTTTTCACGATTGATTCATCAATGTAGTTTTAGTTCCAAGAAAAAATAGGGTTACTTCCAGGGCCATTTTTTCATCTATTTCTAAAAGATTTCTCAATAAATTACTGTTCGTTCATCAAGTTGTACAAATATGTCAACATGTACATATTTGCCTTCGGAAAGAATGATGAAACACTAAAGCAACATGATATCACAATGCCCAATTGTGTTTTACACCTCCCTGGACTTGGTATTGCTCTTTTGTTGTCTAGACTCTAGAGTATGTCCATGGTTAAGTAGAGAGCAAGTGTCACTGAGAAATTTGACAAGGAAATGAGCAGGTATAGTGCTGGATGCTTTTCACGATTGATTGATCAGTGTAGTTTTAGTTCCAAAAAATAGGTTTACTTCCAGGACCATTTTTCTGCTATTTCTAAAAGATTTCTCATGAAATTTACTGTTCGTTCATCAAGTGGTACAATCTGACAACAATTACATATTAGCTTGTTGGCCTTTCCAGTGAATTCTGTTTTTAATCTAAAGAAGTAGACCATATACTGTGTAGGACCATTAGCTATGCACTAATCCTCTTCAATTTATGCTAATAATTACTTTGGTGTGTATTAATCAAATTGTCGCTTGTTCCCGTTGTTTTTAACTAAAGGAAATGTAGATTGGTTCTTCCTGAGAACACGTGACAATATGATAATTTTCTACAGGAGAGAAAAAATGTTGAAAAATTAAAGGTGTGGTGATCTCTTCCAATCTATGTAGTGGATTAGCATCAGTGCATTTTAACTTGTGGTATTTTCAACCTTTTGTTTTAGTTGCTATAGATTAGTCACCTTTTTCTATGTATATTCATATACACTAATTTGAAAAGTACCACCAGAAGTGCTACAATTATCTGAGGACAACGTACATTGCATGTTCCACACTCAACTTGCTCGTTTCATTTGTATGTTACCAATTTGATATGAGGTTCATTCTTCTTAAAGCCAATTAGGAATCAGGTACACAAAAACCAACTGATTTCTATGTTGTGGGAAGAGTAGCTTGTAAGTATTATGTAGAGCTTTCTCCTTTTCAGTAAGATAACAAACTGCTTATGTTGGTTTCCCCACTATTTTGTGCGCAGCTGCTATTTGCCTATCAATAGTAAACACCAAATATTATTTTTTTCCATGAATTTTTCAAGTCCTTGATGTTGTGTCTTAAAGCATCTTCTGTTTTATTTTTGCTCAAGTAGACATTTTTGCTGAAAGAGATTTCCAATCCACTAGATTTGTATTTCCATGCTTCTTATGTTGTTCCTAAAAGAATAAAGTTTGGTACCAATACTGTATGTTTAATTTGTGATGGCTGTCTATACTATATACTTTTACTAAGGAGAGTGAACATAGTAGATGTCGAGGATGAATAACATACAAATTTGCGTCCTGTTAAGTTTAATTCAGGAGTTATTTGTTTCATGCAAAGTCAATATACTTCCTGTTAAGTACAACATACAATATTTTTAACATGCATAATTCTTCTTGGTCAGTGCAATCCATTTATAGGATTCTTTTATTTTTTTCCCGCATGTTATTCACACGATTGAACGGGAGAAAATGATAGCACATGGTGTTCCTCCTAGAGAGAATATGGTGTCTACAATGTGCTTTGAAATTCTTGGTGTAAAATTGTATGAAATACCATTTGTTCCAACTAAAATTTAATTGTAAGTTGTTATTGACTAAAATGCTTACATATATTTGATTCGAACTGTTATATGTTATATATACACCAATTGATTAAGCATATACACATAAGATGTTCTGTAGCAACGTATGATCATTTGACTAGTATAAATACAGGTACCACAACTACTCCTACGCCGTCTTTTTTACAGTTCTGTATTCAATTTCTCTGATGCAACCTGAGAAAAGAAAATTACTTATACGTGATAGTATAATAAACACACTATAAAGTCTAAGATTATAATTTGTGGACCCATGTGTAAGTCAGACGTCCCGTGTCAAACGCAGGACGACCAATACAAAATCCTGAGAAAAGAAGACCTCCCACGACCGCACGCGTGCTACAATGCCATCGTCGGCGCTGCCGCGCGGCGCCCACGCCGTCCTCGTCACCTCCGGCCACCTCCGCCACCTCGACCCTCTCCTCCAGGTGCCCCCGCTCCTCCTCGCCAACTCCCTCATCGCCGCCTTCTCCCGCGCCGCCCTCCCCCACCTCGCCCTCCCGCTCCTCCGCCACCTCCTCGCCTGCGCTCACCCCCTCCGCCCCGATTACTTTACCTTCCCCCCGCTCATCCGCGCAGCTCCTGGACCCTCCTCAGCCGCGCAGCTACACTCCTGCGCGCTCCGGCTTGGCCTCGTCCGCCCCAGCGTCTTCGTCTCCGGCTCCCTCGTGCACGCCTACCTCCGATTTGGTCACATCTCGGAAGCCTACAGGGTGTTCGACGAAATGCCGGAGCGGGACGTGGCCGCGTGGAACGCGATGGTGTCCGGGCTGAGCCGCAACGCGCGTGCAGCCGAGGCGGTGTGCCTGTTCGGGCGGATGGTGGGGCAGGGTGTCGCTGGGGACGCGGTGACAGTCTCGAGCGTTCTGCCGATGTGCGTGCTGCTGGGGGACCGAGCGCTTGCACTGGTCATGCATGTGTACACGGTGAAGCACGGGCTGGACGCGGAGCTCTTCGTGTGTAATGCTATGATCGATGTGTATGGGAAGCTGGGGATGCTAGAGGAGGCACGACGGGTGTTTGATGGAATGAAGGTGAGGGATTTGGTGACGTGGAATTCGATCATCTCGGGGTATGAACAAGGTGGGCAGGTTGCTGCTGCTGTCGAGATGTTTTATGGTATGACAGACAGTGGGGTTTCCCCTGACGTGCTGACACTAGTCAGTTTGGCGTCTGCAATTGCTCAGTGCGGGGATGACTGCGGTGGGATGTCAGTGCATTGTTATGTGATGAGGCGGGGATGGGATGTGGGTGACATAATCGCAGGAAATGCTATAGTTGACATGTATGCCAAGCTATCAAAGATTGAGGCTGCCCAGAGGATGTTTGATAGCATGACAGTTCGAGATGCTGTGTCCTGGAACACGCTGATAACAGGGTATATGCAGAATGGACTTGCCAATGAGGCAATCGAGATATACGGTCATATGCAGAAGCGTGACGGTCTGAAGCCTATTCAAGGGACATTCGTCAGTGTTTTGCCTGCATACTCACATCTTGGTGCCTTGCAGCAGGGCATGCGAATGCATGCACTGTCCGTTAAGAGTGGATTAAATCTGGATGTGTATGTTGGTACTTGTCTGATAGACTTGTATGCTAAATGTGGGAAGTTGGCTGAGGCAATGCTTTTGTTTGAACAAATGCCTAGAAGGAGTACAGGTTCCTGGAATGGAATCATAGCTGGCCTTGGAGTTCATGGGCATGGTGCAAAGGCTCTCAGTCTCTTCTCACAAATGCAGCAGGAAGGAACTAAGCCTGATCATGTCACATTTGTTTCATTATTGGCTGCCTGCAGTCATGCTGGCTTAGTTGACCAGGGTCGGAGTTTCTTTGATATGATGCAAGTCACCTATGGTATTATGCCCATGGCAAAACATTACGCATGCATGGTAGATATGCTTGGCAGAGCTGGTCAGTTGGATGAAGCTTTTGATTTCATACAGAACATGCCAATCAAACCTGACTCTGCTGTTTGGGGTGCTCTGCTTGGTGCTTGCAGGATTCATGGGAACGTTGAAATGGGCAAAGTGGCTTCACAAAACCTATTTGAACTTGAACCAGAGAATGTTGGATATTATGTTCTAATGTCGAATATGTATGCAAAGGTTGGGAAATGGGATGGAGTTGATGAAGTAAGGTCTTTGGTCAGACACCAGAATTTGCACAAAACCCCTGGCTGGAGTTCAATCGAGGTGAAAAGTTCAGTGAATGTATTTTACAGTGGCAATCAGACAGAACCACACCCTCAACATGAAGAGATCCAGAGGGAGCTGCAGAATCTGTTGGCCAAGATGAGAAGTCTAGGTTATGTTCCTGACTACAGTTTTGTTCTACAGGATGTAGAGGAGGATGAAAAGGAACAGATCCTGAATAATCATAGTGAGAGATTGGCTATTGCCTTTGGCATTATAAATACCCCTTCAAGAACTCCGCTCAATATATACAAGAATTTGCGGGTGTGTGGGGATTGCCACAATGCCACCAAATATATATCAAAAATAACTCAGAGAGAGATCATTGTCCGGGACTCAAACCGGTTCCACCACTTTAAAGATGGTTGCTGTTCTTGTGGGGATTTTTGGTAAAATATAATAATTTCCTCTGTACAACATTTTTTTTGTCAAGCTAAGTCCACCTAGTCATCAAGAGTGAGGTTAACACTTGATGTGCCGATGAGATTTAGGAATGAACTGAAATAGTTTACTGATGCCAAAAAGTAGATAGAATGATTTTGTTCTATTTCTAGGCAGAGCACCTTCCATGTATTCTTGAACTGATAGTATTTAACAGGAAAACATCTTTGTTGTTGCTTAGCAATAATGAATTTCAATTATAAGCATGACATAAATTTCTCTGCCAGGTTTAGCATTTTTTAGTCTTGCGTGGCTTCTGGCATATCAATGGTTTTGTACACCTGCTGAGCTGTGTGGCAGCAATCAATGCTGTTGATTAGCGCTTAATTAAGACGGGCCCAGGGTATATGAGTACTAGCACGGGCATAGGATAGCATAGGTTGACTTGACCCGCCTACATCGGAAAGCCAGCTTTCTTTTGCTGGTACGCTCGCACAATATACGACCATCCAGCATCCACCCTTCCTCCACGGCTCCACGCCCAAATGCACAAGTCAAACAGCCGAGCCATCTAAATCAAATTTTGCCGACCAAATTCAAATTTACTTTAGTACTAATTTTGGTTTTATATAATCCTAATTTAATTTAAATTACAAATTTAACTTTGTATGTAATATCACTTTTGTTTACGAATATAATTCATTTATGATCTTGAGGCTAAAATTGGTCTTGCCATGTCACCGTAGTTCGGCCGCTAGGGTTTCTTGGGACTTGGGAGGTTTAGTATGTCTATTGTTGTGACTACTAGCCAAACAAGAAATTAGAAGAGTAGTAGAGTGATTGTAATGGATGAACAATGCTTGCCCCTTCTCCATGTCTAGGTCGAATATATATATATATATATATATATATATATATATATATATATATATATATATATATATATATATATATATATATATATGAAAAATACTTTTTACTCCCGGGTGTAATTACACTAACCTCTAATATACCACCTAAACAAACTTGAAATACTCCTTTATCACTTTAGGTATATTCGTATACTAATTATAAGATATTCTAATGTGAACCACATAAAAAAATTGCAAGGAAGTCCACAGTTTTTAGCGTATTTTGTAAATGCCTTTATATACGTACATAAAAAGGAGTATGTTGAAAAAAATGTACATACCACCTCTGAAAAATTGTTCATACCACTTATATGATCTTAAATACTCGTATACTACATGTACATACCTCTCGTTACGCGAGATACTCCCTACGTTGTGAGATACGATATAAGGTGTAATTACACCCGGGAGTAGAAAAAAGGCTTCCTATATATATATATATATATATATATATATATATATATATATATATATATATATATATATATATATATATATAAGGCACAATTACAATCTCGCCCTTACATAAGGGTATACATGTCATTACATATATCATATTGGGTCTTACAATTCCCTAAACAGGTCGGATGGGCTCAGGTAGGGGTCACCCCTACTATAGGAGTTTCTCATGGTAAAGGGCTTCTCACGGGCCGAAACTATGCCGCCGAGCCTTTTGGCCCCCCATCGTCCCTGCGGCCTGTGATGCAATCCGTGTTGGGCCGTACGAGCCGAAATGATGGTGTTGCCTGAGCTAAGTCGTACCGCCTCTTCGCGCGTAGTACGACACGTGGCCGAATTCTGCTGGCGCATCGTGCGTTGCCGGTTGGAGTTTGACCGTGGTCGTGCGGCCGTTCGTGACGTCGTGGGACATGTGTGGGCGTGCGGTTGGAGGGTCATGCAGTGTTAGTTTTCGCCGGTTGGGCTTCCCGATCGTGGGGCAGCCGAACAGGCTTTAAAGTTGTGGTCGCCGTCGCGTCACTGTCCTTCATGCTTGACTAGTTGTGACAGTATTGCCTTTCCACCACCGCTCCCGTGCGTGTTGCTGCCATATACGCTGCCTGTTGCCACCGTCCACCGCCGCCGTAACTCTTCCTTTCACCGGCCCCATTTGGTAGGCGTTGCCGTGAGAGGTCGAGCCGGAAGCCCACCGTCGTCTGCCGCTCGCTGTTGTGTGTAGTACTGTAGTGGAAATGGCCCGTGGTGATCTTGTTGACCCGGGTGCCACTAGCGAAGTCGGCGTGGATGTTGGCGTCGGTGCTCCTGCTGACTTGGGTGCCACTGGCGAAGTCGGCCGCTGCACCATCGGCAGGGCCGGCTGCTGCGCCACGGTGATCCCTGTGATGGCTGACCGTACTGCCGCGAGTGTCGACGTCGGCGCTCGCCATGCTAACGTCGCTTTCAACGCCGGTCCCCGATGTCGACGCAGGCGGCCCACCAACCGAGGCCCTGGCATTCGCGACCGCCGCTGTCATGCTCCGCTTTCTTTTCGTCACCGACGATGTTTTCTTGGGTGCCATCACTTCTCGTAATTCATGGCTTGCTCTCTGTCGTCCCCACGGACGGCGCCAACTGTTGTGACTACTGGCCAAACAGTAAATTAGGAGAGTAGTGGAGTAGTTGTGATGGATGAAGAATGCTTGCCCCTTCTCCATATCCGAGCGTGTGTGTGTGTATATATATATATATATATATATATATATATATATATATATATATATATATATATATATATATATAGGAAAATTACATAAGGCACCATGGTGCCTAGGCACCAACATCCGATACACGTGTATGATTGATAATTTTTTGAGTTTGGGTATGAAAATGTTTTATACCCTTGATATATTTATGGTAAGTAAGTTTTGAACTCAGTTCAAATTAGTTTGAACTACTTTTGAGTTCAATGCAACTACAAATGAGTATATACCATAAAAATAGTTCAAACTAATTAAACTGAAGTTGAATTTAAATTTTTTGAGTTTGACATCTCAAATATACTTTTTATGGGTATATGAAGATACCCACATCAAGCGTTGCGAATCTCAAGCAAATCAACGGTATTGATATTGGTGCCTAGGCACCATGGTGCATGAAACACTGCTATATATATATATATATATATATATATATATATATATATATATATATATATATATATATATATATATATATATATATATATATATATATATATATATATATATCCATGAGGCACAATTATAATCTTGTCCTTACAGTCATGTGTCTTCCATAAAGGTATACATATCATTACTTATATCATATTGGGTCTTACAATTTCCTAAACAGGTCGGATGGGCTCAGGTGGAGGCCACCCCTACTACATCTATGATATGATGTTGTGTGAGCACCGAAAGTGTGTTGTGTTTATGTTGGAGGTGCCCTTTGGGTGATTTAGTATAAGTAGCATTTGTGACGATTTTGTTCTTCACTGAATTAATCATTCTTTGCTGCGCATTTTGGTTTAGTAGGATGAGGCACAGGCGACAGTAGGAGCTTCTTGGCAGTTCCCTCACATATATGCGCTTTGGAGACAACGCCGGTTCCTATGTCAGATTAGTGAAGACGTCTAGCTCAACATTTTGCGCCATGTTAGTCGGAACATTTTGCACCATGCTAGTTGATGTGATGAGTAGAATAGTGAGCTTGTGATTCATATGGATCCAATTCACTCCCCTTGGGACTGATGGGGAGGATGTTTGTCTCAAGGATAAATTGTGTGTTGCCATTTAAGTATGCTGAATTGCTGATCATGGGGTTGCCCTGGGGGTGAATTAGTATGAGCAGCATTTATGGGGGTTTTGTTTTTGGTAATTTGGGTTTCCCTGCAGATTGGTTGAAAGGACTATGTTGAATGCATGTTCATTTTTTCAGGATGCGGTGCACTGGTCATAGGCCATTGGTAATGTTAAGAATATAAGGGTATTTATGGTATTTTCTAGTTTCTAGAGTTTAGGCTTGTGTCCCATGAGTCTCCTGAACCCTAGAAACTAAGAAATACCACAAATACCCTTATATCCTACTGAAGGGATACAAGTCTAAACCCTAGAAACTAGGAAATACTACAAATACCCTTAATAGGTAAAGCAAACAATTCATTGGTGAGAGAAGCAGGCTGGAGAAATGTTCTCCTTGGTCTATGGTCTATGAAAGTTCATCTTTAATAAGACAGAGTTCTGTGTTCTTTTTCTTGGTGTTGACTGTTGACAAGTCTGGAAAGACAGTAATTGTTCTCAAGCTTTTCTTTTTTCTAATAAAATGGTCAGTTGATAAAGTCATAATCCACACCTTTTTGTCAATATCAACCAATGATTTAATTTTTGGAATTTTTTGCCCCTTCCAAATAAATACTCCCTCTGTCCATTAATGTTGGTCGTTTTAGATATAGATACAAGAACTAAGGCATGGTATGAAATGACCACTGTACCCTTCTCTTGCTCTAATCTCTCTTCAGTTTATCACAGGCACACAACTTCTCTCTCCAATTAATCATAACAGGCACAAAACTCACAGCACGCATGCAACTCCAATTAATTGTTCTACTCACTGCACTAGCAAATAAATTTGAAGCCAAGTAAATCAATTCAGAGTACTTGCGTGTCATTAGCATTGCCTCTTCAGAAAATTTGAGTTTGGAGCCCAAAAGAACGGCTGAAAACTGAAACAAAATTTAGTTTTGGAGCCAAAACTTCCATTAGTGGGTGTACGAGCAATGGGATATATAAAGTGTTCACCTAAGCATACTCACGGCTTCTGCTGCCACTAGTACCATGGCTTCTAGTAGAACATATTTTGACCTTAGTCCTACTAGCAGCATTGAGGAAAGATTGCCATTTGATACTCCTTAAGACATTGATGATGACAACTCAACAGCAAGTAATGCTATGATGTCTGATATGAACATGGAGCAAAGTCAAGAAGATGTTCACCAGCTGTTTCTTGAGGAAGATGAGGACCTCTCAGAAGGTGATCAAGAGGGCTTTGCTGTTTCAAATTCAGATATGACAATGGCACTTCACTGTTTAATTGTGATGTGTTCGACATGGGTGTTTTCTTAGATATTCTTGCTGTACTTAGTTGCTTATTCTTGATGTTTTATTTTGGGGGTATTCTTTCTGTAAGACTCCCCTTTTATTGAGTTTAGGCTGTTCTAGATTTTTGTTTGTAAAAATTAGGACCCTAGCCTTTGAAAATGGTTTTTTTTGTTGTAAAATATCACCTTAATGTTTATATTCATATTAATTGCTTCATTTCAGGGTCATCATGCAGACATTTTCGACACACCGCAAGAACAAGATATAAGAAAATTCACATCAAATGAGCTGAGACAGGCAGTTTTTAATGCTTTACTTGCAAGAAGTGTAAATGGAAAATTACGGAGAAACTCGACTAATGAAGTTTCTTCGTTATTTTCTTTGTCTTTGAGAACAGTGCAAAGGATTTGGAAGTGAGCAAAGGATACTCCCCCTACCAATGATGTGGCTGTAGATGTGTCGCATAGAAGAGCAAAGAATTGTCGTCGCAAGAGAGTCCAAGTTGATCTTACTGCAGTCGGTGATATTCCCTTGAACAAAAGAACAAACTTAAGGTCACTAGCTGAAGAGAAAAGGTTAGGTTTTTTTGGGAAGGAGTAGCATTGGGAATGACTCATTTATTCATGAGAGTAATGGTCCAAGGGTATAATAGGAAGAGTGGAGGAAAAAATACCTAGAAAACCGTAAAACGACCTACATTTAGGGATAAAATTAAAAGGCTAAAACGACCTATATTGTGGATGGAGGGAGTACATTCATGGCTGTACGTTGTCAAGTTCATCAAATCTATCAATTCTTAATTTGGTATATTCATCAGCATCTATAAATTGAAGATAATATAGTGCTATTTCTAGCATACTATGTTACATCCTTCGATGGAAAATGGCCTGATCATTGTCCTTGACTTTATTATATTTGAAAAATTGGTGTGTTGTATGCAAACTGCTACTCTGCTTCTTTTTGGGCATTTATATTTCTATTAACTAGTAAGCTAACTTTCTTAGTTTCTTTCACCATGGACATGGTACCCTAGTCCACTACACCTTTCAAGTTAACTTCTACCGTGTCCATATTCTTGTGCCTGTGCTGCTTTTCTCCATTTTCTATGTAAAACACTTTACGTTTTGAAATGTGATGTTATCTATATTTCCATACTAGCATTTTTACCTAATATTGACATGTTTCTGTAATTTATGGTATAGACTTTGCTAGAAAAATTGAAATCAATTTATCTGAAAGGGGAAGGACTTCCGCCTGATCGTATGGTTCCTACTGTTGGACTTAATATTGGCCGTATTGAAGATGCAAATGCAGAGCTTACTTTCTGGGATCTGTGAGGTCAGGTAAGATTGCTAATGCAGAATTTTGGACCAAAATTCCTTATTAACGTCAAATAGTCAAGAGTTTGGGAATAGCTCTGTCTATTGTGGCTGATTGTCTCTTCAGTAGGTTGTCAAGCTGATTGGAGTTGCCATCTACATGTTATTTTGAATTAATATGTGAGCAATGTATAACTTAAAAGTTAAAACTGAATGACTAGGATCTGGTGGCTTTAATTGGTCTCCCAGCATATGTGGTATTCCTGGCGAAGTGGCACATCAAAACATTTATTTATATCGAATGTGTACTGGATCATGAATCTTTGTTGTGAATCTGAAACAGGGGGATGCTTTGTCAGCCCATTTGTTTTTGGAATGTATGGATTGTTTTCATGTCTTCTAGCATGCACTATGTGTGTGTTTTGCGGATGAAGGAGGGATTAGGGATGTTATGAATATTGTGCATGTATTCATGAGGCCCAAAGGGCAATATATATAGAGGTACAAGGGGAAATACAAAGGAATACAAGACATATTAGGAAACAAATAACAGTCCTAATCTATTTCCTATTCTATCCTTAACACCCCCTCAAACTCATGGTGGATCACACACACCGAGTTTGGAGAGAAAAAACAAATCTTGTGCTCTAGTATGTGGCTTCGTGAAGAAGTCAGCAATCTGTAACTCGAGGACACAAGCGAAGAGCAAGGACACCCTCTCGCACTGGGAGCGAGTGTATGAAGCATCCACACCAATGTGTTTGGTGAGCTCATGGTTCACTGGATTACGAGCAATGCTGATAGCTCCTGTACTGTCAGTCATAAGAGTAGTAGGTCCCCTCACAGGTACACCAAAATCTGCAAGTAACCATCTCAACCAAGTAATCTCTATTGTCACAGCTGCCATAGCTCTCAACTCAGCCTCTGCACTCGAACGGGAAACTGCAGTCTGCTTCTTTGTCTTCCAGGCAATCAGGGAGAAGCCAAGAAAAACACAATAAGTAGAAAGAAAACGACAATTAGAAGGATCACTAGCCCAGGTCGCATAAGAGTACGCCTGAAGCTGGAGTGAGGTGGAGCTAGGGAAAAACAAGCGACGAGAGATGGTCCCACGCAAGTAGCGAAGAACACGAAGAAGATGACTGTAGTGAAGATGAGTAGGACAAGCCATGAACTGACTCAAGATATGGACAGCATGAGCAATATCAGGACGAGTGCTCACAAGATATACCAAACTGCCAACAAGATGGCGATACCGAGTAGGATCCTCAAGAGGATCACCATCGATAGAGCACTGAGTGAAGAGAGCTCCATAGGAGTCTCAAGCGAGGCGAGTATCGGTCGAACTGCACCGAGCAAGAAGATCTTGGACATACTTCTGTTGGGAGAGGTAGTAACCCTCAGGTGTGACAGAAACCTCAATCCCAAGAAAGTATGTAAGCAAGCCAAGATCAGTCATCAGAAACTGCTCACTGAGATGCTTCTTCACATATGCAATGAACGAGGGATCGTCACCAGTAATGAGCATATCATCCACATATAGAAGAAGCAGTGTCCAACCTCGAGGTGAGACATGGATAAATAGAGCAGGATCATGGGCACTAACAGTGAAACCGACAGCGGTGATCACTGAGGTAAAACGCGCAAACCAGGCACGAGGGCCTGTTTGAGACCATAAAGAGCACGACGAAGACGACAGACATGACCAGCTGGAACAGAATACCCAGGTGGTGGCTGCATGTAAACCTCCTCATGCAAGACGCCATTAAGAAAGACATTTTTAACATCCAGCTGAGAGATAGACCACCGGCGAACAGAAGCAACCGCAACAAGAGTGCGAACAGTGGTCATATGAGCAACAGGAGCAAATGTCTCATCATAATCTCGACCATACTCCTGCTGAAAACCACGAGCCACAAGACGAGCCTTGTAGCGCTCAATGGTACCATCAGACCGGGTCTTAATCTTGTACACCACTTGCACGTGATAGGACGAGCATGCACAGGTGTCGAGACAATCTCCCAAGTCTCCGTATGGTGAAGCGCATCAAGCTCCTCTGCCATAGCGAGCTGCCACTCAGAATGAGAAGCAGCCTCACGATAAGAACTAGGCTCAGTGACAGAGAGAGCCTGAGCTGGTGAAGCAAAACCAAGACGAGCAGGAGGCCGAATGGTTGCCCGGTCACGAAGGGCGTAACGAGGAGCATCATCAGATGAATCAGACGTCGGTGTCGGCAAGAGACCAGGAGAGGGATCTGGTGAAGGACGAGAACGTCTGGAGTAGTGCACCCCAGAGAAACGAGACGGTGGTGCCATAGGAGCAGGAGGCGGTGCTGCAGAGGCAACACAGAGAAGGAAGAAGGCGGGAAGCGGGAAATGGGTGAGGAATCGGGGAGAGACAACCAGAGATCGCCTCGATGGTGGAAGCGGTGTGAGGAGTCAAATCTCGATAGAAGAAAGGTCGAGATTCGTCAAAGACAACATCTCGTGAGATCCTAATCATCGAGTAGAAGGATCATAGCAACGATAACCCTTATGCTCGTAATCGTACCCAAGAAACACACACTGATCGATTGGGTGCGTCGGTTTAGTGCGCTCACGGCGCAGCGAGAAAAACAAGTGCAACCAAAAACACGAAGGTGATCGTCATCGGGGCTCTAGAGTAGAGTCGCTCTATAGGACCGACATCCTTAAGAGCGATGGAAGGCTGCATATTAATGAGATATGCACCGTAGAAGCGATCTCGGCCGAGGCGTGGGGGCGTGAGAAGCAAGAAGAAGGGTGCGGCGGTCTCAATCGGATGACGATGCTCGCGTTCAAGAACCCCATTCGAGCATGAGCACCGGGACAAGAAGATCGATATAGAGTGCCCCGCTCGAGAAAGAAATTGTCCGAACGCACTAGAACAATACGCGTGAGAATCACAAAAAAGTACGAATAGAGGACTCAAATTGAGTACGAACCATCATGGCAAAGCTACGATAGATCGCAAGAAACCACTCACGATTAGACATAGGGAAAAGCCAAGTAAAAACAGGAATAGTCATCAATGAAAATAACATAGAATTTACGCCCGCCTTTAGAAATAATAGGCGCAGGTCCCCATACATCTGAATGAACTAAATCAAAAGGACGAGAAGACAATGACTCACTAGAATGATAAGGAAGTTGTAGCTGCTTGCCCGACTTACAACCTCGACAAAACATGGACATGTCAATGATGAACACGTCCAAGTACACCCTGACGAACTAATGACGAAAGACGAGACCCACACAGGTGACCTAAACGGTGATGCCACTGCGCAAAAACTCCAGAGGTGGTGGCAACAGTGGCAATGGAGGTAGACGTGGCAGGAGACGTGGTAAGAGCAGCTGAAACGGACGGAAGATGAAGACAGACGAGAATGTAGACCCTGACGATCCCAACGGCGCCGGCCAGTCCCAAGTATCGTCCCTGTCTGTCGATCCTGAACGAAACAGGTGTGAGAGTCAAAACCAATCCTACAACCAAGGTCAGTGAGCTGTCCCACTGAAAGAAGTTGCATGGTTAGTTGGGGAACATGAGAAATAGCTGGAACAGAAAAATCAGTGGACAAAAGAGTGCCCTGACAGCTAACAGACAAGGAAGTACCATCAGCAGTCTGTACAGAGATAGGGAGAGCAGGAGGTCCTACTGAAGAGAGAGATGTGGAATCGGTGTCATGTGGAAAGAGGCACCGAATCTAGAACCCAAGAGGTACTGGGAGACGTCGAGCTAGACTAGCGTAACTCGCCGAGCCGTGAGAGAGAGTGAAGAAGAGCCCGGCAAAGCTGCTGAACAGAGTCACCTCATTCGAGATCTGATGAGTGGTCCGCCTCCCGTGAAGGAAGGGCCTCCCGCCCCTTGGATCGTCCACCCCACGCGCCTTATTCTCGCTTTCGCGACCGCATACTCGGTAGTCATGCGAAGTTTTTGCGATGGTTGCATTGAACTCCGGTTGGTGCAAGGCGGGAGCGCAACAGCATCCGGGAAGGAGCAGAGTCGCGAGCAGAACCGGTGTAGTCGAAGGAAGCGGCAAGCAGCGATCGGGCGATCGTGCGGCTAGTCCGGCGAAGCTCCTCAGCTCGAAGTGTCGAAAGAGCCTCGGTAACAGTCGGTCGTGGTGAGCGGCTCAACAGTTGAGCTCTAACAGGCTCAAACTCTGGGCGAAGACGGCAGACGAAATCATAAAGACGGAGGCGATCATGATCCGCCTTTTGAACTTTGTGGCACTCTGGCACAGTGGAGAAGCCAGCTCATCTAGCTATCGCCAGATACTAGTCAGAGCTCGGAAGAAGTCGTTGACGGAAGAATCTCCCTGGCGTAGCATCTCCAACTCACGCTGAAGCAAAAAGAACTGAGCATCACTGCTCTGCTGGTATCGCTCACGCAAGTACTCCCAGATCTGTCGAGTAGACCGCAGACCAACAATATCTGGCTGAATGGAATCGTCGACACTGACCACAAGGATAGCGCGAACACGGGCCTCATCAGCACACCAGCACTCAAAAGTGTCAATGGCATACTGAAAAACCTCATCAGCAGCAGCATCAACCTCTGCGTTCTTCTTAGCAGTCTCATCTGCTCCAGGAGGTGCAGAGATAGACTGCCTAGGAGGAGGCTGAACCGGCGGTGGCGGAGAAGGACGAGCACCGGTAACATGTCCCCAAAGGCGGAGACCATCAAGCGTAATCTCCATGAGAGAAGACCATAACCTGTAGTTTGTTCCATGGAGCTTTGTTCCCGAGAATGGGATCGCAGTAGATGGAACGGAAGACATCGGTAGGCGGCGCTGGACGACGCGGCGACCGAGGTAACGAAGTCTAACAGGTGGCGCTGGACGGCGCGGCGGTTAGAACCACGTTTTTTCTCTTTTTTTTGCAAAGATATAAAAGAGGTAGTCACTAACTCAACGGTTCACTTGCAACCAGCAGAGAAGTTTGGATGGCCCACAAGAGACGGCTCGATCGCCGCCGTGAGCGGTAGGCGGCAACGGCGGCAAGCAACCGGCATGGCGGCGCAGAGCGGCGGCAGCGTCGGCGGCGGCGGCGATCCTAGATCGGATCGGCGGTGGCTCGGACGTCCTCGATCCAGCGGCGGCGGCGGGCAGAGGTAGCCGGCGGCGGCGACAGGTGGAGGTGGCCCGTGCGGCGACAATCGCACGAGCGGCGATGGCCCGGCGGCGATGGCACTGACGAGACGACCGGCGGCGCGGACTGCGGAAGAACAGGTCGAGTTAGGGTTTTAACCCTAGCTCTGATACCATGTTATGAATATTGTGCATGTATTCATGAGGCCCAAAGGGCAATATATATAGAGGTACAAGGGGGAAATACAAAGGGAATACAAGACATATTAGGAAACAAATAACAGTCCTAATCTATTTCCTATTCTATCCTTAACAAGGGAAACATGAGATATGGCCGATTGTTGGACTCAAATCATTACACATGTGTGTGTGTGTATAGAGTAAAAATAACGAGTGATCCTTAGTGCCTAGGCATCATAGTCTAAAATAAGTATGTATCATATATGAAAATTTTTAAAATTTTTTGGATATCGAGTTTAACTAATTTACTAACTAGTTCAAACAAATTTGAACTAAATTCGAATTATAGTTGCCTTTTTTGATGATAGTTTGATTGTAGGTATATATTGATTATATATATAAATCAGCAAAGTATGTGATCTAAATTCGTTTAAAACATTGAATTTGAGTATATTGTTTCTAATTTATACGTTTCATTTGAATTGTTATAGATGAGTATATACCCTAAAACTGATATTTTCAAAAAATATACCCGAATTTATATGGAATTGATGTATTTGAAATCATGGTGCCCGGGCACCATGATGGTGCCCAAGCTCCAAGATCAAGATTTTCCATCGACGATTGATTCAGCATGCTAAATCAATGACTTCCTTTCCAAATCAATGTCTTTTTGAATTAATGAATGTTAACGGATTTGCCTGATATATTATACATCATTATACTTACACGCATCTAAAAGCAATCCAAAGATAGAGTGGTTTAGTGCCCAGACACTATGGTGCCCCATTTATATATATGTGTGTGTGCGCGTGCGTGTGCATGCGTGTGCGTGCATGCACAACGTGCGCGTGCATGTGTGCCTGAGATATGGCCGATTGTTGGAATTGTCTGTTATGTGTGTGTAACACACACATACACACGTTTGCGCTAAAGAGCGCCTACACGCACGGTACGTGCGAGTCATGTGGTGCAGCACCGGTTCGTCTGGTGTAGCACCCGTAAATTTAGTAGATTCGGTCGTGATGTAAAGTTACTATCTTTCATGCATCAGGTTACCATCTATACAACATGAAGTTACTACCATTTGCAGCTAGTGCGGTCAACATCGTTTGGGAGAAAAGTTACTAGCCTCCACGTATCAAGTTACCATCTATACAACATGAAGTTACCACCATCTGTAGCTGATGTGATCAACATCGTTCAGGAGAAAAGTTATTAGCCTCCACGCATCAAGTTACCATCTATATAACATGAAGTTACCACCATCTCGCGCACGGTGAGGTCAACATCGTTCAGGAGAAAAGTTATTAGCCTCCATGCATCAAGTTACCATCTATACAACATGAAGTTACCACCTATACAACATGAAGTTACCACGATCTGCAGCTGATGTGGTCAACATCGTTCGGGAGAAAAGTTATTAGCCTCCACGCATCAAGTTACCATCTATACAACATGAAGTTACCATCATTTGTAGCCGTTGCGGTCAACATCATTCGGGATAGAAGTTATTAGCCTCTGCTTGCAAAGTTACCTATACAATATGAAGTTACCATCATTTGTAGCCGGTGCGCTCATTCTGTAACTGCCCATAATTAATGCCCTGGATTAGCGAACGTAATTAGCGGATGGCGGTTATGACAACAATGATATTATACACGTGAGAACTGTAAGTAACTTCATGCGTTATAGGTAGTAACTTGATGTGCGTATGATAGTAAATTTTCATAAATTAACAAACGCTACCGCTCCACTAGTAGGGTTCTAACGCGCGTAGAACTGTAAGTAACTCCATGCAATTTATATGATAACTTTATGTGCAAATGATACTAACTTTGACATATTTAACAATCGCTACAACTTCACTAGTAACTGTTCACAGGGTGGGTTGGTGAGGCAACTTGCTGATTGATTCGAGGGGGGCGCACGCTTATTCTGCGCGTAGGTACTGGCTGGTTAAGAGGCCCATGCTAGTTAAGAGTGGTAGATATTACTTTCTTTTTGTAACAGGAACTAGTGGAAAATTAAATTTTGCCCATATATTAATTACCATTTCCCAGTCATGTAAGATTCCGTTGTACTGGTTCAGATTTCTGACACACTTAACATGCTTGGTAGGTGCATGCCATAATATATTATCAAGATCTGGGAGAAATATTATCAAGAGGCCCATGCTATAATATATGTTATCGATGCTGCCGCTGCATCATCATTTGAAGATGCCAAATCTGCTCTGGGTGTGCTGATTATCATATCGTTCTGAACTATTACTGTATTGCTGTTGTTAGATGCATTGCCTATTCTGGTAAATAAGGGAAAAAATAATTGAAGAGTACCTAACATAAAATTCTTACTTCAGAAAAGGTTCTTCGCCATGAGGATCTGAAAGGGGCACCACTCCTGATATTTGCAAACAAACAGGTGAAGGGTTTATTTCCCCTTTCCTGAAATAGCTTGTAAACTACTTTTTCTTTATGTTATCTTTTGGACCACCATAATGTATTCTTAGTGTTAAAAAAGTGTGGTGCTTACAACAAAGTTAGCACCTCTATCAAAATATGATGCTTGTCCACATGCTATGAGGCACCTACATCCACGTATTACAAAGTGCCTACACCATATTACCTGAGAGTATCAAATGATTCACCAAATTAATGTACGTATGTACCATATAGACATTTAATCTAAACCATTGAATATACATCAAAGCGAAAAGGGTCGTAGTCCTTCCATTCTAAAAGGAGTGATGTTTTAGGCTTTTCATGGTCCTCTTGGTACAACTATGACAATTGATTTTATAAAAATATGTTAGTAAGAATTATAAAATTATGAAAGCACTTTTGAATTTCAACAAAAAAAAGTTGGTAATATCATTTTTTATGTAACCATTTCAAAATGTGTATCTGTATCACTTTTTTTAATAGTGGGAGTTTAAATTAAAGTTTCTAAACACACAGTAGTTATATACTGAACATCATTGTCATCTCCTGTGTAGCAATTAGCTCAGCAAGTTTCTCATTATTTATAATCATGTGTTGGAAACAGTAAGCCGAATTGCCCTTGTTTTGCTGTTCTTGCATGCTGTATGCTTCCCTTGTTGCTATCATTTGAAATACTTCAAACGCTGCTATATTTGGGAAACTCAGTTTTCAATTCATGTGCAAATTGAGATAATAACTGAAAAGGTGGAGAGCATATAATAATTTTGTGCCTTCTGGTTTAACCAGACAATTTCTTTGAAGTTGCTTATTTTATCCAATTTTTCTAATAGCTTTAACATGGCGAAGGCATTTTTCATAAATGGATCATGTTATCATTTGAGTTAATTCATATTTTACTTGTACTGAATGGGATCCAGATCCTTATGTCAAATTGCTTATTTCATTCATCTAATGTTCTCACATTCGGAGGTGCTTCTGGATTTTTTTGAGCAGGATTTACCTGGTGCTATCGCTGATGAAGAATTGGCTAAACATCTGCATCTTCAAGAGCTAGATGAGAGGCCATATATGTTTCAGGCTGTATCTGCCTATGATGGGTGAGAAAAGCAACCCCACTGATTCCTGAACTTGTGCACCTCAACAGATGATAGTTGAAAAAATTCTCTGATTTAGCCATTCATATTTTTGCTCAATTGATCTGTAGTCAAATAGTAACTACTTTGAGCTCTATGCTCGTGCTCAAGCTTGCACTGTGGTCCAACACACCGAGAAGCCTTTGGCCCTACCGTTGGTCAATGGGTGCACAGTCTTTTTACACGCCTGTTCTTTTGTTTTAATGTGACACTGTTGTTTTTCTTGCAGGAGAGGGATCAAATCTGGCGTAGACTGGCTGGTGGAACAGATGGAAAGAAGTAAACGTACTGAGGCGCTAAGGGCACGTGCCGGCATTGATCTGCAGTTGTCATCAATGATTTTTCTGAAAGAGCAAGGCATTTGATGCGTAGGGTTTCTATTAATTCTGCATGCATATGCATCCGGGCCATTCATTTGGTTTTCGCGCATGGCATTCTTCTGTAAATATCCCGTCAGGTGTCGTGTTCATACGATTGCTTTTGATATATGAAAGTGTCAGTATAGAGGGTCAAAGAGCGATGTACTTGTGTCATGTTCTTTGTGAATGGGAAAAGGAAAGAAAAGAAGGGATCCATTGTAATTGGAGTTCCATGGCATGGGCTGTGGACTCGAATTTCTCATAAAATATTAGGAGTTAGAAACTTAGAATTACAGCTGAATTCTTGGTTGGCTTTGATTTTTGGGTGATGAACTATGGAAATGGGAATTGGCAATTCCAATGTGCTGGGAAATATCCTATTTGTTACCGACCCTCGGATTTGAGGGTCGATCAGCTTAACAGAGACTTGCAGGGTTAAATATTGAAAACAAAATCGCATGCAGGAGAAAGTGGAAAATCATCGTCGCTCATGGTGAGTGTTTCTCCAATTTTCACAGTATACGGTAGTATTACCATCTATGATTTCCTATAGAAAACTGTGCTTCAAGTGGCCACGGAGGTTGAAGACTGCACACAGTTCGTCTAAGACGAATTATGTGGTATTTTATGCTTAATGTTAATAAGTTTATGATCGTGCTCATACAGAACGGTCACATCTGGCTGCCACTTTGTCTGCCGTCGGCTCTGTTATTCAGTGCTCTCGCTTTCAGCGTAGTCACGCTTCCACTCCGAAACATCATTTAGGCCCGTTTGAAATGTAGGATTTTCAAAGGAATTCAGTGGGAGTTTTCCTATATTTCTGCAAGAATTTAATTATCTTCTCTTGTGTTCCAAACAAGCCTCCGAAGACAAAAATATTTAACACAAGGGGTTGTCAGTCACATTGTCAACATAAAGATTGAAAGATATCACTACAACTTCAGCACGACAGAACATGAATCATTGAATCCAATGGCTCCGAGCAACACGGAAAAGCTGGAGGCCACAGTCAGCGGCTACTCAAAACAATCACAGAGTGAGGAGCTAGCCAGTGAGCCATTATCAACAGCTGAGATGGTGCCTTGCAAATTTCAAGCTTAAATATATATCCATTGACATGAACACAACTATAATCATCAGTGGTGCCTTGAAATTGCTGGCATAACAACTACAGTTGGCATTTCTTGGCAAACTAATGGCAGAGCTTTACATGTTGTCCATATTTCTCTTTCAGGCTAGGGATAAACAACTTCATAAATTGAAACAAAGAAACAAAATTTGTTTACAGGCTACTGATATCCCCTTTAAAAGCTGAGCCAAGTCTCTTCGGTTCCAGCATGGAGTGGTTGGGACAACCGGCTTCTGTTGGCAAAAGGCAACAGTTTATTTTACCTGAAAGAAATAACATAAGACTTAGTCCAATTTCAAAATGGTTCATTTGGGCAACAAGTATATTTTACATGCAATTTGGGGGTCTCCTTCAATCACAAATGGGAAGCTACAGATACAAAATGCACAAATAACAAAAATCACATCACCAAGAACTTGGCTGCAGTTGGTGCATATGAAAAAAAATAGCTGGCAACAAGAATTCATATAGGGTATCTTCAATGTTGCCCATTTCTAACAGAAATTATATATGTTATAAAACACACTAAATGCAATCTTAACATCATCTTTGTTTCAATTTGTAATAGTCTCGCTTACAATAGCACAGAAACGCAGCGAAAAAACTATTGAGCTAACCAAAGTGGAATATGAACGCAACCCAATTCTGCACTTCTTCATAGTAACTTTAGGCAGCACACAGACTCAGGGCAATCTAGACTCTTCCTGTTAGTGATAAATAGTGACATCAAAATGAAATATGGGCATCCAGACTGTCAGGTTGCCAAATCAAACCTACGCAAGGCAGAAATCTTCAAGCACATGCAATTCTAAATAACCATGTCAATAATTTCCAATCCATGTAATCCCCAAGATTCTCTGCAACAACAAGTTCTGAATGTGTGTTTCGAAAATAAGATTATCTAGGGAACTATATAAGCATTTCCAATATCATACAAATTGCTACAAAATTAACCCGTACGTTAACATGTAATTCGTTGAAGAAATAATGGCAACATAAAGTGCAGTTGGTTGCGTGATTCTCTAGGCCATTACAGGTAGCTACAATTTTGCTTTGAAACAAAATTTCATTATAAAATATTTTTAATAGCAATTTTTGTTCCCATGCATAAACTTCACCTATGAATCCGTGTGACACATCAAAAGGCAATTTACGAAATCATATTTGATTGCTGAATCCAGAATGATGATTAAGAGGAAGGTAGAGCTGAATGATTTAGGCACTTGTGTGAATGATAAGAGAATAATTGACTGTCCAGAGACCTACTTGCACCATCTTGAGTATAATAGGAATGTTCGACAATATGAAGGCTAGGTCGACAGCCTCATAGGCATTGGAATAAAAACAAAGTAACCCAAATCATACAAGTCTAAATGATTGTGAAACGCTAGTTCATGCTAGAGCAGATCATTTTGAGGTCAGCAATGTGCCAGGAAATGACTATCATGCAAATGCTCCTAGTATGGAATTTTAGCAAGTTTAAACTTCTTGTTAGTTTGATAGATTTCTGCCAACGTCAATAACGACGATTTCTGCCAGTGAGCTTATTTGAAATAAAATATGTAACCCTAAAGGAGGACCACACACAGATTACATGAATGGACCCTAATAACAACAATACAATCGGTCATCACCTAATACACAAAATCCTAATCAAGCATATCAAAAAACATTACAGTATCAACTTCATAGTAGAATGATGTACTTAGTACCAAGTCGATCATTATCATATAGCAAATATATGCCTTCGTAACAAAAAAAGTTTTTATGTATTGAAGAGCCAGCTTCACTTACTTTCTTTCAGCGACTTCTATCACCATTGTCCCTTGAAGAAACCAAAGTGGCATGATAAGCATAACCGATCAAACCACCTCGATCTATGAAACTTATTTCCATCACAAGAAAACTCCACATGTTTGTTTGCCAAAGATAAGAGTACGCATCCCCAGTTAATTTGGAGATAGTAGGTCAAAGAGTACATTTATGGCAGATCATGCCTGCATAGTCTGACTGCACTGCTAGCTAGCTCACTACAAGCACAAGGTAGACTACTACTACAACAGGAGATAATAGCACAAGAACAAGAACAACAAGAAGAACGGTAAGGGTCAGTCCTTGAAACATCTGTTTCGACCCGTCTAATCATACAATACTTCTCCGGCACCACAACAAGCCACACAACAGTTACAGCATCCGCCCAAGATTGTCCACCCTCAAGAACGGCAAATTTCCTAATATATCCTCCGTCGGATCGACATCCAAATGGAAGCTGCCCATGTCCTCAACCCCGCCAGTGACATTTGCCCTGCTGGTACCATCTGTAGCCTGTGCCTCCTCATTTATGTTAATACCTCTCACTTCCTCCGCCCTTCCACCTCCACCTTCCTCACCCCCAGCCCACCCGTCCTGCCCAAGCATCGACAGCTCAATGCCGCTCTCCACGCCACCACCGAAAGAACGCCTCTTGAGACCTGCCCCAACCTTCTTGCGAGCGGTTGTCTTCTTAACCCTACCTCTGGATGACCCACCACGAGCACTCACATTATGCGGCTGTCGGGCATTGCTGCCTCCACCACGGTTCCCATAGTTCCTACCAGTGGCGCCCCCACCACTTGGTGCATTGCTCCAAGGGAACACCTTGTAAAACGGCTTCCAGTTGCTACCCAGGTCGGCCGCGTTGGGGAAGCCGAGAGGGAAGAAGCCCCAGGCGCAGTGGTACATCTCGGTGCCCGGCACGACGCTCGGTGGGGTAGGGATCTCAGCAGCCACGAACCCCCGGCGGCAAGACTCGTTTGGGCACTTGAGCGCGCGCCCGACCAGCTCGCGCGGGTACTGGTGGACGTAGCAGCAGAACGGGCACACCGTCCAAAACTCCGCGGGCTCGGCAGCGGGAGCGGCGGCAGCAGCAGGCTGGGAGGGAGCACCGGGGGGAGAAGTGGTGGTGGTGGAAGGCGGTGGGCGGCGGGAGGGATCGGAGAGGACGGCGAAGGCGTCGTGAACGAGGCGGAGGGCGACGTCCGAGCCAGGGTGGGGGTTGCTGGGGCGGAGGAGGAGCGCGAGGCGGCGGAAGGCGCGGGAGACGGCGGCGTGGTCGGCGGGGTTGGCGTTGGGGGGCATCTGGAGGACAGCGAGCGGGTCGGGGTGACCGGATGGGAGGAGTGTCTGGGAGGCGAGGAGGACGTCGGCGATGGCGAGGAGGTCGTCGGCGCCGGGGAGGAGCGGGTCCGCCTCCACCGCGCGCTCGGCGAACCGCTTGCAGCCGACGAGGTCGCGCGCAGCGAGGAGCTTCCCCGCGATCTCCAGCCACCGCTCCGCCTCCACCCTCCCGCCGGTGCCGGCGCCGCCACCGCCGATGCCGACCGAGAAGTCCATGGTTTTGGGGGAAATGGGAAATGGTTTTGCTTTGGTGTGGCTGGCCCTTGTGGTGGGTTTTATGGTGGGAGGGGGTGCGTGATTTCTTGAGGGGATTAGTACTAAACCCAATTAATTAATTACCTCTTTTAGGGGGGCGCATTTATTTGTTTCTTCTGTATCGCATTGCAGGCAAACAGCACATCGTTCACAGGAAATATCATACTCCGTCTGTCCAAATGTATCATCACATAGGCTAAACAAACATTAAAAATAACTAAATCGTTCCTAATTATTATCTTTAAATACTATATTCAATACATACATATAGAGAACATCAAGTAAAACTATATATTTATTAAAAATATAGAGGAAACATCACATTAATTTTGCATTAAAATATGAAATACACTTTATATTTATAGACATGGACATTTAAAAAATCCTATAAATTTAGATAAAAGGAGTATTGTTTAGTGTGTATTGAAACACTACAAATAGGACGGTTCTAAATCTTTTAAAGCGGCTTATAAGACAGTTTTGAAGCGATTTATCGATATTCGTTTTATTTGTACAAGTACTGTATTAAGGTCAAAAGCTATTAATCGCAACAAAAAGAACTCATTGTTCTTTTCGACTACGACTGATCACTTTTGCTTGCACTTTTTAAGACGGTAGCAAACGAAAGAAACGCCAACGTGGATGGCACATACATTTTTTTTGGATCATTAAGGCGTTTAAAGAATTTGTTTGAAGGAACCGTTCCATTTATTTTAACTTTTGGAGAAGCCAAAAACTCAAAAGAACTGGACCCGTGGCTCTATTTGGTGGGTTTTTTCGTGTACGACTTATGGCTTATAGTTACGGATTATAGATTTTAGTAATAACACAAGCACTTATGTGAACGAACCAAATGCAAATAAACCGATAAGTTGCTTTGAAAAGATCATCACGAAAATCCGTTTAAAAGCATGGCAGAGAAATTGTCTTGTTTATTTATTTAAGGAAAACTATAAGCTATAAGCCAAAAAAAACTAGGCCATTATCTCAGGGATCACTGGAACATCTATGCAATATCTACATGCAGTAAACGAGGTTTCAATTTCTAGAGTGAGTACTTTTTTAGGAAATGGAGTTGTTAGGTTGGGATCCTGGGTAGAAACTGGCGATATTTTAGTAGGTAAATTAACGTCTCAAATAGCGAGCGAATCGTCGTATATCGCGGAAGCTGGATTATTACGTTGCAACCTATTTTCAGTTTATGGTTTATTACTTCCTTCAAATAAATAAACGAGATGGTTTCTCTGCTGTTTTCAAAGTGGTTTATCGGGATAGCCTTTTAGAAATAGTTTATTGGCTTTCGGAACGGAGGAAGGCGCCGGCTAAAGAGGAAAACGGGAAAGCCGAAAAGAAAAAGCGGAAAATGACTAGGGATTTCCGATTGGGAAAGAACTCGAATTCAAATGAAATTAAGAGAACATTTAAATTCATTAAGAATTTTTTAGATGTTTCAGTTTTAATCCGGTTCACCTGTTGAATCCTTGGTTTCATCAAATCGTTGGGCAGTGCGTAGTAGACCGTGTATGACTGCTCCTGCCATCTGCACTCGATTGAGAATCGCAATTTCAGTCAGCTGTGATTACCACAGTTTCAGTCGGTTGTGTGTGTGTGTGACAAAATCAGAGTTGCTTTTTTTAGAAAAAAAAAGCTTTTGAAGCAGTAAAAAGGCTCACATTACGTCTTTGGGAATGATCTTGAGCTTTTGCTTGATGGCTCCATTCATGATGCCCTGAATGGAGTCTCCTACAGACAGCTTGCTCTCTAGGTATTTGGAGTATTCCGGCGGTAAGCTCGTCGACGGCGTCCATTCCGATGTCAAGCAAGAAGTTGTAGACATCCTACATGCATGCAGCACAGCCACAGTGTGCATCAGAGACTGGATGAATTAATGAACAATTCACGGGGAGAGACAGAAGAACATTGCAGAGTTCTACTCTGATGATGAATTCATGGAACCTACCACGTGGCCGCTGTTCGCCACGATCCAGCTTAGTATGCTGCTCAACGTGGACTGTGCCAGCATGAATTGCCCTGCTGCAATCCGCTGCCTAACCAATCGTGCTTTCCTGACGAACATCGGGCATTTTTTGTCAAGAAACAGAGGGGGTACTTGTTTGCGTAGTCCGCGCCGTTGCTGTCCAGCCTCGACACGTCCAGCAGAAGCGGCCCGTGCGAAAACTGCATCCCGATTTGAAAATTTCACGCATCTGTCAGATTGCAGAAAAATCAACGGAACAGTTGGCACTCACCGCGAAATCCTCCGGCGAGATCCAGCTATCTCCGAGCGCCACACCTGCACATAGCAAGAACAAAAAGAGTAAACTGTTGCGTTCTTTCTTCTATCCTGGAGCAGCAAGAACACCTGTACATTGCAAAAAACAGTACTGAACATTGTTGCCTAATTTTCCATCTCCGAGCGTGAGCTTAGATCGCCGGACTTGACGGCCCTGACGACTGACACACCGAGCGTGGCGGCGTACTTGCCGCCGTAGGACTCGGCGACGAGGAACAGCGGGCTGCTCTGCCTCTGCGGGATGGGCAGCTCGTCGACGAGCGCCTTAAGGAGCGTGGTCATGTCCTCCGCCGCCTGCCTGTCGGTCGTCACGAGCAGGCCGTCGTCCTCCACGTAGCTGTACCCGACTCCCACAGGGTTGTCCTAATCAACACAGCACAGTTAAGCTTCAGCCGAACTGTACTACACAAGAAACAGAGACCGAGGAGACGATCAATGGACAGAAGCATAAGAATGTCTTGTCTCCCTGACCACGAAGATGAGGTCGGCCTTCTGCAGCCACGTCGAGATGTGCGGCTTCAGGTGTAGCGCCAGCAGCCCAGGCCCTAGGCAAAGTCCAAACCTCACCGACCCTTTCGACGTAGATTGGCTCCACACTCTCGATTCTAGGTTCTTAGTTTCTTCTTCTTGGAATGTTATGATTTGTGGAAGTTGATAGATGTGTAGTATTTGGGACACACCTGCTGTGATGCCACGATCTTAACTGATTTCTCAGATAGTTGTAGGATTCCCAAGATCCTCAGCCAGCATAAAAAAGAAAGGCTCAAATGATGAATCACGAATGTCTGAAAGAAAGGATCTGTGAGTCCTTGTCTCCTTGAGGCTTGAGCCATTCTTGAGCCCTTGAGTTGAATACTTGAATTTGATGAATCGTGAATGTCTGAATGATTGAATCAATGAATCATGAATGTCTGAATGTGAATGATTGAATCATGAATGTCCACTCTAGGGTCAGTAGGCCAAGGCTCCACTGCTGCTCCATAGCTCCAGGTTCGGTGAATTATGATTTGTGGAACATTTTCAAAAGATTTTGGCAGCTAGAATCAAGGACAAAGGTGAGCTTTTCCTCCTTTTAAAATTTTGGTTATAATTTGTATTTTGTAAAATCCAATCAAACATCCAGTAATTAGTGCTTAATTGTGTAATGTAGATTATAGAATTGGATAGACAAATTACAAAATGGAGAAGATGGCCAATTTGAAGTCTTTGTGAGATCGAGCAAGAAAGTCCCAAAGGAGAACATGCACATCCGTACCAAAAGTCTCCTAGGAAGCGATTCCACTCCCATTTTAGCTTTGCAATTGCAAGAAGAACATAATGAAAATGTCAATGTTGACAGTAACATCAATTCACCCATTTTGGAAGAATTAAATGATAGTGAGGATGAGGTTGATACAAATACAAGCACGGGGGATGCAAACATAGAATCAAATAATATGGATGGAGAAATTTATGATATTGATTTGCTTCCACATTATTCTGGAAAGAGGATTCCAATCGCAACTTATGAGGCTAATGAACAAGATGCGTGAGGAAATGATACATTGCATTAGGGCCATGTCAACCACGAGGACATAATTTCCCAAGAAGACAAATGGGAGGTATCGTCACTTCATAGTGTTTTGGTTTGATAAGTATAATTGGCTTGAGTATAGTGTGGAACTAGATGTTGCCTTTTGTTTTGTTTGTTACTTGTTCAAGGACAAAACTAATTATGCAGGTGGAGATTGTTTTGTGATTGGAGGATTTAGAAATTGGCAAAAATCTGCTAGGTTTGATAAGCATGTTAGATGTATTACCAGTGCTCACAATCAAACTCAAGAGAAATATGATTTTTTTTATCAAACCTGGAACATCAGTTAGAGATTATATTGTAAAGATAAGTAATGATGCCATGATTCTATATAAGTCTTAGTTGACCTATTCACTTAAGTGCTTGAGGTTTATCTTGTGTCAAGGGTTGGCTTGTCGTGGTCATGATGAAAGTGAATAATCAAGTAACAAAGGAAATTTTCTTGAACTTCTAAATTGGCTTTCTGAAAATTTTGAAGAAGTTGGCCAAATTGTTCTAAAAAGTGCTCCAAGAAATATTAAAGTTGTTGCCCCTGCCATACAAAAAGAGCCCATCAACTCTTGTGCCAAAGAAACTATTAGACTTCTCATACAAGACCTTGGTGATGATTACTTTGCCATACTTGCTAATAAATCTAGTGATGTGTACCAAAAAGAACAATTAGCCTGTGCTTACGTTATGTTGATAAAAGGAGGGTACTTGAGAGGTTCCTTGGTGTTGTTCATGTTGAAAACACTACGCTTTGACACTTAAAACTGTAATTGTGTTTGTGCTTATGGATCACTCATTGAGCATGTCAAGAATCCATGGTCAAGGATATGATGGAGCTAGTAACGTGAAAGGTCAAGTTAATGGTCTAAAAGAATTAATTATGGGTGAGTTTCATACGCTTATTATATTCATTGCTTTGCACATCAATTTCGATTAACTCTTGTTCTTTGTTGCTAAAGAGAATGCTGATTGTGTTTGGTTCTTTGAGCAACTTAGATATTTGTTAAATATTATTGCTTCATGAAGTTCAAGCTCATGAGGTGTTAGAAGCATTAGAATTGGGTGACATTGACATCGGTAGGAGATTGAATTAAGAGATTGGCTTAGGTAGGCGGTTGATTCTCATTGGGGATCTCACTATAAAATAGTAATGCATGTTGTCTCTTTGTATGCTACAATCAAGAGAGTTCTCATAATGATTGGAGAAGATCGTGCTCGAACATAGATGCTATACATGCTCAAACCATGCTTAGAGCATAGATACTATATATGCTCAAACTATGTTAGCATCATTTGACTTTGTTTTATGGCACAATTGATGTTAACCATATTTGGGTACACAGATGACTCAAGAATCTTTATCATTTCAAGGTTGACATTTTCTTAAGTGTCATTGTGAGCAACTTTAGAAACTTAATGAAGACTTGATGAGGTAAACATAGACTTGCTTGTTTGCATGACATCATTCAATCCCATTGATTCCTTCGCTTTCTTTTGATAAGGACAACTTGGTAATACTTGAACAATTTTATCCCAAGGACTTCTCAACCACTAATTTGGTTCATCTTCCTTTCCAACTTGATTTGTTCATTGCCGATGTGTGTAGTGATGAAAGATTTAGAAAGGTGAAGAATCTTCTTGAGCTTTCTGTGATGCTTGTTGAAACAAAGAAGTGCAATAATTACAAACTTGTCTATTTGTTTCTCAAGTTGATGCTAATCCTTCCCATAGCGCAAGTGTTGAGCGAGTCTTTTCGGCAATGAATTATGTGAAGAACAAACTAAGAAATAATATGGGTGAATAGTATGAATGATCAATACTTAAATGATTGCTTGGTTACATATATTGAGCGTGACTTTTTCTACAAGTTAGTGACAATGATGTAATCAACCGCTTTCAATCAATGAAGGAGCGTTGTGTGAAGTTGTAATTTTTTCCTAAAGTATTTTGTATTTTGATTGTTGTAATGTGTTACATTTGAATTATTGTATTATGTACCTTAACTTTTAAATTCGCAGTTTCGCACCCTAGTACTCAAATCCTAGATCTACCACTGACGACGGCTTGATGGTCTTCATGGCATTCTCCTAGCATGTGCTAGATCAAGAACTCTTGTTATTGGGCTGTGTACTTTCGTTGCAATCCCTTCTTCAACAATTGGGTTGCGAGTTACCTTGGGCTTTGGTTGCACACGTTCTGCAGTTGTTGATGGACTCCAAAATGCCTCAACCTATTTCATTAATGACATCAATGATTTATATAAGACAAGAAATGCGCATCCACCATTACATGCAAATAAAGAAAACAAGCATGCGACAAAGCCAACTTTTGGTATAAAGAAATACGATCGCACTCACAAAGGACGATTATACCCCCACTTGTATTCATAGAGTAGCTATCTCCTCAGGGGTATCCCGGTCATTTGTACATACCTAAGAGTCTATAAATACCCTATGTATATCTCATTTGTAACTCAAGCTTACAAGGAATACAGGAAGGCATTCAAACTAGCACGCCTCTAGAAGGAACCTTCGAACCCCCCTAAGGCCTCCGTGGGAGTAGGGTGGTCCTTTTGAACCTCCGAACCTATATAAATCATCATGTCACTTTCGCTCTTGGGGACGCCAATCCGTAACATGGCCGACGTCCACCCCTTCTCTCGTGTTTGGTTTTCACACCTATAACAAAATAGTTTAGTGCAGTGGACCCTAGTTTCGTTGTCCACCATGTACTCTCTTAACTAGGTCAGTCTTGTCTCCTGCGGCGAGAGTGCTCGTGCTCACGTTGGGCACCAACCAGGGTCCTAAACGGCGGATGGAGGTGGTCTACTAGTTGCCCTAGCAGATCAGGTGGGTACTATACAAAACCATAGTATAAAGGATCATGACTCGAGAACTGAGGGTGTGATGTTGGTAGTGGCGTATTTGGATCCCAGTGATGCTGGTGAAAGGCTGGTGGTCGGTAGGGCTATGGTGGTTGGTGGCGGTATTGGGATATGTAGTTCCCGTTATTCCTAAGAGAGTCCACATAAGACCGAACATAAGTGTTTCAACCTTAAATTCAGCCACCCAACCATCTGGGTTTCTAACCTGATTCCGTGGCACAAAACAATGGCAGAACTCATGATCCACGCTGATGACTAAGTGAAGAGAGGAGTAGGCATGACCATTGAGATAGTCAGGATCGACCTCAAGAACATGGCCAACAACCCTAAAGGTACAGATGTTTTCTTCATACTAGTGCTCGAGAAAAAATCTAAGCAAGAAAGCATCACATGGTACCCTAAAAACTAGCATAGCGGGAGGAGCTCTCGGAGTCTCGGTTAAGGAGACCTTGGTCACGCACTGGGGTTGCTCTCCGTGCCCGACTCACACACGGCGACGGGTGAAAGCGGACGAGCATAGTTTCGCCAGTTAAAACCTTCCGCCTAGAGTTAAAAAGGTGGCCGCACGAGTGCTCGTCGTAAAAATTCGCAGAACATCCCTTCTCATCCAATCCGCTGGTCACGTCGCTCGCTTTCGGCTGCCGTTGGATTCAGCGCTGAGGGGGCGATCCAACCATTGGTCGCACGCGGCGTTGCCCTACCCCTGCTCGGGTCGGGGTCGTCTCTTGCCCTCCGTCCCCACTCCCAGGCCCAGCCGAACCGAGCAGCAGCCTCCTCACTCCAAACCCCAACCAAACCCTAGATCCGCCGCCTCCCCATCCAACTCCGGCGGCAAAGATGCCGAACCTCGAGTGCCGGATGTACGAGCCGCGGTTCCCGGAGGTGGACGCCGCGGTGATGATCCAGGTCAAGCACATCGCCGACATGGGCGCCTACGTCTCCCTCCTGGAATACAACAACATCGAAGGCATGATCCTCTTCTCCGAGCTCTCCCGCCGCCGCATCCGCTCCATCTCCTCCCTCATCAAGGTCGGCCGCCAGGAGCCCGCCATCGTGCTCCGCGTTGACCGCGACAAGGGCTACATCGACCTCTCCAAGCGCCGCGTCTCCGAGGAGGAGGCGCACGCCTGCGAGGACAGGTACAACAAGTCCAAGCTCGTCCACTCCATCATGCGCCACGTCGCCGAGACCCTCGGCGTCGACCTCGAGCCGCTCTACCAGCGCATCGGCTGGCCGCTCTACCGCAAGTACGGCCACGCCTTCGAGGCCTTCAAGCTCATCGTCGCCGATCCAGACGCCATCCTCGACGCGCTCACCTACGAGGAGAAGGAGACCGGCCCTGACGGCCAGGAGGTTACTTTCCTTTCATTCTCGACCCACCAATCACCATCACGACTTTCAATTCCTGATTAGATGTAAATATGTAATGACTAGTAACTTGCCCATGTTTATATGTAATAGACTGATGATGTCTTGTCATGATTTGATGTTATGTGCGTTTGTGCATGACGTCTGCCTGGGGTAATCAGGTAGTACTCGGTAGATTTTGTACATAACTTGGTTTGTTTTATTGAATTGGCCCATATTAATCTTGTCTGCTGAATGCTAATCTGGCTCGTAGTATATGGATCATGCAAACATAGTTGGTTGTGGGATTTCTATACCTTTGACATTGCTTAGTTCAAGGAGGAATGTGTGTTGAATTAGGTGGAGTACAGGAGAAAAAGGCTCTGTAGGTTTAGTTATTTAGGAGTTTAGGTGGTGTCAGATTGATTAAAATGAACTTTTGAGGGTAACTATAATTGAATATATCAAAGTTATTTAATGTTGTCAGTACATTATATAGATACAAAATTGCTCAATTTGGCACATTAAGCTTAGTTCTAATTTTTTTAATAATGTTTCATTTGATGTGAATACTTTGTCTCTGGAATGTATTCCGAAATTACTGTTGACATAATTATCTCAAGAATTATTTGAGATAACAATGTAATTTAATTTACTAGCAGGTGACTAAGGTGGTGCCTGCTGTCACCCCTGAGGTTAAGGACGCCCTGGTAAAAAATATAAGGAGGAGGATGACGCCGCAGCCACTCAAGATCCGTGCTGATGTCGAGATGAAATGTTTCCAATTTGATGGGGTGCTCCACATTAAGGTTCTAGTCCCCCCCTGTTTCTGCCCTTACGATTTAGCAGAACATCTTCCGGTAGCTTATTCTATTTGAAATTGCAGCAAGCCATGAGGAAAGCTGAAGCTGCTGGCAACACTAATTGTCCTGTGAAGATTAAGCTAGTTGCTCCTCCACTTTATGTTCTGACCACACAAACGCTTGACAAGGTTTGCATTTTCTTCAGCTTCTTTTCATGATTGACATATGCTTTTGCTCATGATGTTCCGCTTAATTGATTAGACAGACCAATTCACATTTAGACAGAAGCTCGAGAATTTGAGATTAAGAATCACATCATATGCTGAACTATCAGATGAAGCTTCCTCTGTGATAAAGCACTGATTCCCTTTCGTCAATTTATCTGTATATGGAAACACATTGTTGAGAGTGCATGTTTCACATTGATCCTCATCTATTCAGGAAGACGGAAATGGCATGAATAATCTTATATGATGAGCTATTAGGAAGGTTGATATGGTGCTAAATTAGTTGCCAATTTGTTGACAGCTACTGTGCTGCATATTATATTTTGCATTTTTGTCTATATTTTGGCCTTTTCCTTGTCATTGGGAAAGAGGGTCAATTGACTGGTACTTATTGAGCGTAGTGATCAGTTAGCTTTAACTCCATAGTTCATGATTGCATGCTTCAAGATTGTTCATGATTCTCATAAATACATGTCATAAACTTTATGCCAGCAATTTATGTTTGTCTTTAATTTTTAGGCCATCTTGGATGAATGGCCTTCTTTTGTGAGTAAGAATGCTTCTTATTGTGGCTTGTGCTTAACTAACCAGTTGTATATGTGCAATCTGGAGTGATGTAAATTATCCATTAGGTTACATTGGTTATTTGCATGAGATGTCTTTGGTCTCTGTGTTATGTATATTCCACCTGTAAAAGCATACAGCTGATGAGTTGCTTTGAGCTTGCAGTTGTATGGTTTTTTTTAGTTTTGTATCCCATGTATTCGAATTCATGAGCTGTTATTTGAAGTTCCAATCCCAGTATTATGGTTTAGGGGTTGTCATGCTTTAAATATACAGAAAATAACAATTGCTGTTTTTTTGGCATGTTCCTGCTTTGAATAGGACCAAGGCATCTCAGTTCTAGCTGATGCAATTAAAGCTTGCACAACAGAGATTGAAAACACAAGGAAAGTTGATAGTGAAAGAACCACCAAGAGCTGTAAGTTTTCTGCTTCTGCTGCTAATTCTTTTTCATCTCTTCTTTCAATCTTATATAAATTCATTATGCATGTTTTAAAAGTTAATGCTGTACCTACTGGTTATTTTCAAAATTAATAGTTTGTCACAGCTCATGAAGCTTTGTGTTATTTGTATTTTATAAACAGGTGAGTGAGAGGGAAGATAAGCTTTTCAATGAGCACATAGATACCCTGATGGAGCAAAACTTGGAGGTTGATGGTGACGATGACAGTGAGGAGGAAGATACAGGAATGGGTGACGTCGACCTTACAAATTCTGGCGTCAACGCGGATTGAGGCATTAATTTATTTAGATGAGATTTGTTGTATAGCACCAGCCAAGATCTTAAGTCATCCTGTTTGAAAGCGGTTCTTTGTTGGTTTTGGTGGCTGTGACCCCTTTGAATTCACTGATAGTGTAATTTGCAGTGTTCATATTTTGGGGTTCAGCCAGTGCTGGGGAAGCTTTTACTTTGATCATCACCAAGTTTTTCTTTTGCGAGTGAAACATAGTTCTGTTGCTATACAGCAAGTATTTTTGGTTTACCATTCCTACTGTTCATTACTATAGATGCAAAATTTTGTCATATAATACTGCATCGCCTGACTGTTTGCTCTTCTCTGTCTCTCCTTTACACCGCTGCATTTGTATTGTTTTGGTTCATGCTGACGGTTTGGATTTGGCCTACCCGTCCTTTTTGGTTATTTGGGTTTCAGTCCATGTGATGTGCGTAATCTTTGTTTAACTTATTCCTGTGTTTGCTACTTCGAGCCAAGCATATGGATTCCAAGAATCCCAGTAAAAACGAGTGCAGCTTCATCTACCTAATCTTTTCATTCACAAGACAACCACGTCAAGATAGCATATTCCTGTTTTGCCTTGCCCGTCACTTGTTTTTTTGGGGTTAACAGCTACCCTTGCAGTTAATCAATCGGTGGCTAATCTAACCGGTATTACACCCATGTTGTTCAGTCCCGTGCGTGCTTCGGAGATCTTGTGGTCTCCATTTAATTTTTTAGTTTGTGTTGGAGATGTGTACACGTGTCTGTGTACAGTGTGCTGTGTGTGAGTTTGTGTCCACCTTCCTTGCATCTCTAAAAAAAAGACAAGAATTCTATCGCACTAACTGTAGTTAAGTAAATTTTCGGGAAATTCCCTCGTACTGACTCTTGGATTGACTAGTTGCCGACGGTCGATGCTGACTGCGATGCATGGCTGGTCAAGAGGCACCTGCGCAGATTGTGGGCACATATTTTTGGCTTGCACACAACTTAATTTTAAGTTTTTGCAAATTTGATTTTGAAGCCAAGGGAATTGTTTTAAAATCCAATTGCAAGGCAAATACTTTTGGAGATTTTTGAATGCAACTAAAAGGTTTTGAAACACACGAAAATTATGTACTTTTAAACTGGAGCAGAAAAAGGGGGTGTTGCACGCGCTCCGGCCAAGCCTGGGCAGCTGCCATGGCTTCCGTAGTGGTGGATACTAACAAATATTAACTGCAAAATGTCAAACTACGGCAATTATTTGTGAACAAAGATAGTGCATTCAACATGGATGATCAATCATAGGCATGCTTTTCCAAACACTTCACTGCTATTTATCGCGAATTCCGTTGATGTTCAGGTATGCAATTACAACCTTATTTGTGTGCTACATCCAAGAATTACTAAATCGTGCTAGCTTTGTGCGAACTTTGCCGCCCTCTCATAGTTCCGCAGATCACAGAGGGGAATTAACTGGCTGGAGATTGTGTTATGCTACCGATCATGCCTAGTGCAATGCAAGGCTGATCAACTGGCACCTGCAGAATAATTGATAATCCCAAGATAATTCAGTTTTGGCATGCCAAGTTTTCACCTTCACACGAGTAATAATAATAAGTACAACTTACAAAGTGTCCAGCTCCAAGGATCCAGTAGAAGTGCAGGTTCTTGTACGATCTGACGAAGGCCTTGGTGGCTTTGGTAGGGCCACAGTACAGAGGCTGCCTTGGCAGGCTCAAGAAGTTCTTCAGTCCATCCCTTCTGAAACATGTGGTGAAAGTGATGAATTCGGAGACATTTCCTCAACCATGGCATAAGAGAGAAAGTAAAACTCTTTGAGCTTCTGCACCCATGCTTCTGCGCCGATCGTCGAGCAGATCACATCAAGCTGATGATTCAGATGAAGGAAATTTTACTGAATTTAGTACTCGAAGGTACTGAATATTTAGTACCAAGCAATGAGGACTAGAACGAAACTGCAGGTTTGGAATCTGCCCGTCACCTGTCCATTGTACACTATCACGTCCACACCAGGTGCCAGCAGCTCATCAACCTGTAACAGAAGGCACAGGTATACAACACAGCAGCATCACACCATGATGGCCAAAATGCTCAAATGGTTTGAAGAGCAACGAAGCAGATTTCAGAAACTACCCGTGCATGCTTGCCTCGTCGATCCTTGGCTTCATGAAATCATTGATGAGGGCACGGTAGTGTAATACCTGTTGAGGAACCGTCGCTGGCGATTAGTCCGATCGATTCTTCTACTTAATGTGAAACAAGATCAATAACAGAAGACAGAATAATAGATTGAAACACAAAGAGGTAGAGAGAACTCCTAATCTTTCTTTATTGCTTTTCTGATTGCATGTGTACAAATTCTGCCGGTACGGCTCCCTATTTATAGTCTTCCGATGAGGTGCTCACAAAGGGTCAAGACTTCCGGCCCAGACCCAGGTTTCCTAACACTCCCCCTTGGGCACTCATCATACACGTTCATGACTCGTTAAAACTCCATAAAAACTCAGTGGGAAAAATTTGGAGAAAGAGTACATGATATATGTTATGCTACGATGCACAAATTGCCTCATTAAAAACCTTGGTCGAGAAACTTCAGGAAAACTCTTCATGGGGAAAAAAAGTACAATTCACCCAATTTCATTCAATCTTCAGGACTTATTCTTTTGGTTACTTGATCTTCATGATCAAGATTTAATAACAGGCTTGAGAGAATTCTCCCCCTGAATTCTGCACTTCTATAAGTCTCATCATTCCAATTCCTCGTACGCACCTTTCAAAGCTAGATACAGGGAGTGACTTAGTGAACAAATTTACCAGATTTTCATATGACTTAGTATGCAGTACTATAATCTCATCCATCTTTTGCAATTCATGAGCATAAAAGAACTTGGAGTTGATGTGCTTTGTGAGATGACTCTTCACATAGCCCGTCTGCACTTGTGCAACGCAAGCTACATTATTTTCATAGATAATTGTGGGGGGCTTGCACAATATTTATCCCACATGACTGCTGGATGTGGTGAATCATTTGCCGTAGCCAAGCACATTCTCGTGCGGCTTCATACAACGCTATAATTTCTGAGTGGTTCGTCGAAGTTTTTACAAGACTTTGCTTAGATAATTTTCAGGAAATTGCAGTTCCACCACACAGGAATACATAGCTTGTTTGTGATCTTGCGGTATGAGGGTCTGACAGGTACCCAGCATCTGCATAGCCAATCAAGTTCAAATCTTGATTCTTTCTGTAGAACAATCCAAGGTCCTTACTTCCTTGGAGGTATCGAAAGATGTCCTTTATTCCCTACTAATGGCTTTTGGTAGGTTCTGCACTATACCTTGCTAACAGATTCACAACAAATGTAATATCCGGTCTAGTGCAGTTTGCTAGATACATAAGTGCTCCTACTGCACTTAAGTATGAGAATTCCAGTCCTAGGACTTCCTCCCCCTCTTCCTTAGGTCGGAAAGGATCTTTTTCTTACTGTAAAGACCTCCCGATTATTGGTACTTTCGATGGATATGCCTTCTCAAAGCCAAACCTTTCTAACACCTTCTAGGTGTAGGCCGATTGATGTACTAATATTCCTTCAGGGACATGCTCAAGTTATAGGCCTAAGCAGAATTTGGTATTGCCCAGATCTTTCATTTCAAATTCCGACTCCAGGTAGGAGCTTGCTTCTTTTATGTCTTCCATTGTCCCGATGATATTCAGATCATCTACATACACTGAGATTATACAAAATCCATTTTAGAATCGTCGTATAAACACACAGGGACAATCTTCATTGTTCGTGTAGCCTTTCTTGCAGAGAAAGTCGCTTAAGCGATTATACCACATTCTGCTAGATTGCTTCAGACCGTACAGTGATTTTATGAGCTTCACACTGTACAGATTTCTATTTTCTTTGTCTTGATTCGGGAGAGGGATTCCTTTAGGGACCTTCATATAAAAGGCTGCATGAGACCGCAAATGTCTCCTTGGATGCGTTCCAGGAATGCAGGGACTTCATCCTTCACTTTCAGAGTGGAGGGTCTAGTAATTAATTTCTCGATGGCACATGCAGGGCACACAAAATCTTTGTGATTTGGGAAATTCTTTACATTAATATTATGCCCTTGGGAATTGTTGATTATATTTCTCATCATTCTAAGACCTGAGTGGCCTAATCTGTCATCCCAGAGACAGAAGAGTGCAGAGTTTCTAAATACTGTCTTCAGGACAGTGTAGGCTGCAGGTGCCTTGATGTTGGTATAATATAGCCCAGTTTCTAGTAAAGGAAGTTTTTCTAATACACTTTTTCTATTCTCTTCGCGCTTCGTAATGAGCAGGTATTCCTTACCGTACTCTCCTTCAGTCTCAACATAGAAACCATTAGCACGAATATCCTTAAAACTTCGGAGAGTTCTAGTCAATTCTGGGTACAATAAGGCTTTTTCAATGACCAAAGTTGTGCCTATTGGGAGTATAATTGTGGCTCTTCCTGAACCAATTACATACACATCGCTTCCGGCGATTGTCGTAAGGCTGCCAGCATTCTTACGAATCGACTGAAAATACTTTGTCTCTCTTAAGATGGTATTCGTTGTGCCGCTGTCGACTAAGCACACTTCCTTCATAGGGCGCCCCCACGAGTTCTAATATAAGGTATTTTATTAACATGTATTAGAACGCAATCAACATATAAATAAAATACTTCAACATCAGAACATATCATGCCATTGTAAACTGAATAAATGAATGAATTATTCAAAATCATCCAACCATCACGAGAAAAATACTAAAATACAATCCATGCAAGTTCTAACTTGTCCTTTTCACACAAAATAAATGATAATTAAAGTCTAAATGCATTCTGTGCATCAGACTAAATCTACTAGAAAATCAGAGACTTCTTCAGCTATTTTCTCGGGAGTGATCTACTCTTCAAGAGAAATCATAGCGGTGGTGGCCTCTAGGTCGAAAGGGAGTGCTGCTGCTGCTGGGATGGTCTCAACCTCCATCAACGCGAGCAGCTACTCAGAACTCTCCACCTCAACCGATGCAAAGTGGGCTTCAGGCTGTCCTTTGCCATCCTTCTTCTTCTGGGTTTGGAAGGCATCAATGACATGCTGCGGCTCCTTACAATCCGCGACCAATGTGAGAGACCATGTGGAGGTGTCTTCATGTTTGTGATGAGTAATTGACTTGTGTTCTGGAAAGTTTGAGTTTGATTTAGTTGGTTCGCGCCAAGTCGGTGCTTGGCGCAGTCTAGTACGGTTGGACTTGGTCGAACGCGATCGGAGGTGCTTAGGACGCTTGTTCTTTTCTTGATTGGTCGATTTGGGTATTTCATGCTTGAGTACCTTCTTTTGATGCTAATGTATGTGTATACTGTTTCGAGCGGTGCTATGTGATGGTTTCTTGTCTGTGATGGCTGCAGGACTTTGAGGCGAGTTCATGGTGAGGCGTGGGAGGACCGGGACTAGGCACAGGAGGTGTTGAGGTCCAGACGGTCGGAAACGCCAAAGATGATCGAGGCTGGTGAGGTGGTTGCAAGCCGAGGAGACAAGGAACCAGAGCTGGAGCTGCCGGAGGTGGACACGATGGGCAACGGTGAGGTAGACCGGGACTAGGCTCAGGGAGAAGCTGAGGTCCAGACGGTCAGGATGCCGGGTGCGATCATGCGAGGATAGGAAGCTTGCAGGAAGGTGCGGCAGGGGTATTTCGGTAAAATGCGCAAGGCTGCAAAATGGAAGTGGATTCGGTTGAAGATAACGGATTGGAGACCCGTTAGTGGACGACAGTAGAGAGGTTAGGGTTTGGAGTGGAGTGGCTATTTCCCTCCATTTTTCCTGATGAATGCTTTTGACTCCTGCCTCATTTGTGTGAGAGTCAAGTAGTGAGATGTGGCTGACTCTTCTTGATTTGCTATTTGAGAGGGTGAGCTTCCTCTATTTAGTCAATGGGAGTTGGCAGTGCAGGGTGAGCTTCTAAGTTTCTCTCGTGAGTATGTCTGGTATGTGTGAGCTCAGTGTGTGAGTGTTCTTCTCAGTTGAGAAGCATGTAGTGAGATGGGTGTGAGATGAACCCTTTGTAATTGCCCATGTCTCTGAATCAATACGAGAAACTCTGTATCTGAGATGGATTGGTTCCCTGCTCCTTTCTTTGTGTTCTTTGCTTCAGTTCTCCATATTATTCTTCTCTGCCTCTTTTGCTTTTTGAGATGAATCTTTGTTGAGTAGCTGAAAATCTTTTTGCTATGACCTAGGAATGTCTTCAAGGCCTTTTGGCTAATCCATTCCTAAGGGCAAACAGTTGAATCTAAATGTATTTTCATCTCTTTGTCATTTGGCTGCAACTTCCCCTGTTTTAGAAAAGCTAGGGTTTGGAGGCAGGGGAAGGTTGAGTTGTTTGATTTTCTTGGTAAAGATTGTGTTAGGCTTGTGCTACTTGGTTGTGAGGTCATGTCTTGTTGAATTTCCATGACTTATGATCAAAGAATCAAAGAATAGTAAGCCTTTTGGAAGTCAATCTCTTTTTCTGTTCGTTCTTCATCCTTCAGTTCAGATTTCATATTCCTTCCCCTTTGTTTGCATTTCTTAGATTTCTGAGGTCCTTCTGCTATTCTGATTGAGTTCCTGTCCTTGTGTCATGAGGAGAACAGCTATTGTTCGTCAATCTCTTTGTTTTCTGTCCTTCTGTTGTACTTTCTGTGTTGACAAGTTCAGTCCGTCGTTTTCTGTTTCCTGTTTGTCTATCTTCTCTTTTGCTGTCCCTAATCCGGTTCACTGATTGCAGTCTTTTGTTTTTGTTCTGTTCAGTTTGTTGTTGTCGACAGCTGCTCTGGTACTCACCGTTTTCATCTTCTTGTCTCCTACTTGGTATTTGTCTTGACAAAACCGGTAATCACTGTGCTTGTCATTTTCAGCAAATCTGGTTCTCTGTTTCAATCAGTTTTCAGTTAGTTCATTTCAGTTTTTTCTTCAGATTACATGACTGCTTTTATCTCTCAGTTTTGCTTTTCATTGCTTGCAGTTTCTCGGGTTTGTTGTTTTCAGTTGTCTCTGTTTTTCAGTCATGTTGAACTACAGCTTGTGATTAGTTTTTGTTTCTTTGTTTTTCGGTTCTCATTTTCAGTCGGTTTCCTGTTCCTTAGTTCCTTTTTGTCTGTTGCAGCTGCTGCTTTTGGTTCTTGCTGTACCTGCTGTTTTAAGCTCAAAGTTGCAGTCATTTGCTGCTTCCTGTTCTGTATGGGTCGGCTTTGTAGGTTCAATTCTCAGTTTTGCTTGGCCTGAAAAAGGCAGCAAATGAGCAGAAACTTCAATATTCTTCTCTGCTGTTTTCTGGCCATTTTTTTTAGAGTTTCCTGTGTTCGGTTAGGTCTGAAATTTATGTGTTCAGTTCCTTAGCTAAAACTGATTTGTAGTAACTGATCTTTACAGTTTTTGGCAAAGGATATTTCTATTCTTTTTCAGCTTCTTCTTGCAGACTTCAGTATGTCTTTTCACTTTGTCAGTGAAGTCTTTTCTGTGTCTGTTCTTCCGAGAAGGTTATGTTCATTTGGTTTTGGTTCTTCAGTGTGTCTCCAGTCAAATCGGCAAAATTGTTTTTGGCTTCCAGAGTGCGAATCTCTTCTAACTTCATAGCTGCTATAGTTATCGGAGAAGAAGATTTTGTGAATACTTCGGTGCGATTTTAAAGGCACCATTCACCCCCTTCTATTGCCATTTCGATCCTACACAATGCCCCCACTTGCCACTCTTGTAGCAACTTTGGTCCTGATGGCCATAGGTCTTGCCACTCCGCTCTGCCTTGCTTGCCTTTTTCTCACTCGGAGCATCTGACTTGCCTTTCTGGGCTGCGGCCTTACCCTTCCTCTCCTTCTCTTCATCAAGGGATTTCGCACCTTGTAGCTCCCAGCGTTGGCCTCATGGCCAGCGGAGCTCCCAGGTGGCTGAGTGACGTAATTCTTGCGGAGAAGTTCGTCCTAAGGCTCTGCAACCTACATCAAATCAATCAATTTGGTATACTTCTTGTAGCCGTCTTGACGATAGTTGCGTGCGGATTGTACTGCATTGGGGTGGAAGGTGGATAGGGTCTTCTCAATCTTTTGCTCATTGGTACAAATCCTGTGCAAGGTAGAATTGTACTCCCCGACCGTCTTGAAGTCGGCAAACCTCAGTCTGATCCATTCTTGCTCTGCTTGAGGAAGAATGGTGTACTTTAGCCTCTCAAACCCTTTCTTGAGTGCGGTCCAGAGGCTAGACGTTCTTCTCTGCCATGTACTCATTCTTGAGAGTGAGGCAGAGGTGGTGCCTGAGAAAATGAAGTGCCTGATCATTCTCCTCAGGGGTGGGTTGGGCATCATGCAGTCCGCTAATCCCAATAGCTGCATGGAGCTTCTTAGCTCCAAGTACTATCTCGACATCAGAAGCCCATGTCAGATAGTTTTGGCCATGCTGGACCAGCTCCTCGAACTCCCAGTTCGTGATGCCAGTCATCTACATGTGTATGAAATGAATAAATAAGTTTATTGTTGGTAAATGTGCATGGAATAATTTACTGCAGGTTAATAAATGGTACAAGAGATTCTCGTAATTTTCCATAATTTTCTATGAATTTTCTATAAATTTTACTGCTAATTTTGGTGATTAAAGGCAATTTTAAACAATTACAATTAACCGAAATAGTAAATAAATACAGAAAATAATAATGGCAGAAATAAACATACTTCAAATGCTAAAAAGAATTCAAAATTTGGATTCCCAAGGCTCGTTTATGCTCGAATATGAATTTTTAGTGAATCCTATAATTTTTTTAGGGTCTATACGCAACTTTTCAGTTGAGAGAAAAATTTCGCGTAATTTCCTGATTTTCTGAGGGGTTTTCTGCAAAATTTGGGACCCGTTTGTACATCTGAGAACCTATTCGTAATTTTCAAAATTATGAGGACCTTTTTGCAAAATTTAGGACCCAAATGCAAAATCTGAGGGTTGATCGGTAATTGTTAGAGTTTGAGGGGCCCTTTTGTAATTTCGCCGGTCCACCCCCGGCCGAGCCGATTTTCGGCCTGTTTTTTCTTCCGGACGCATGGCCCACTAGGCCCATTCGGCCCAGCCGGCCTGGCTAGCCGCTTTAACCCACGGGAGGGGTAGGGTTTCCCTATCCTCTCACTCGGTGGCGGCGACGCGTTGCGCGTCGAGGCCGAGGCCGGCGGCGCGCTGCAGCGAGGCCGAGACGGGCAGCGAGCGCGGCTGCAGCCAAAGGCCGAGACGGGCGGCGAGCGGGCGGCGCCATGCGGGCGTGCACATGGGCGGGGAGCACGTGCATGCGGGTGGCGAAGTCCAGGCGGCGCGCGCGTGCTGGCGGCGACGCAGCGGCTTCGGGTTAGTGCACGCGTGAAGGAGCTAAAGAGTCCCAGCGGTTGTGGTCCTCAAGCGACGGTGGCCGGGTGTAGACCTCGAGCATTGGCAGCCAGCTTCGGGCGGCACGTCCATGCGGGGAGTCCGAAGTGTTGCGGGCGGCCGCAGGCCGGGCCGAGGCCGGCGCTGTTCGGGCACGGACTTCAAGCATCGGTGGCCATCTCCGTGTGGCGGTGCTGGCGGCCGAGAGGGACCGGTGGTAGGCCGGTGTCGGCTTTGCGTACGGCGGCCGTACGGGGCCGCCTGTGAGCAATATTTTATTATTTTGCTTCTTCTTTTCTTCAAATTTGCAGTGCAATCAACATCTACTCTATGATGCAATCTACCGATCGACATTGTGCCAGCAACTTCAATATGCTCGCGGTAGATTAGAGCGGATTTGCACCGTAGAAAATTAATCTAGAAAGCGAAAACTACAAATTTAGAGCAATCTAGATAATTCAATCTATTAGAGCTTTGATGGTTACCTTCGATTCACCAGAGCGAACTCGTGCTGATAACATGTTGAGGAACTGTCGCTGGCGACCAGTCCGATCGATTCCTCTGCTTAATGCGAAACAAGATCAATCATAGAAGACATAATAATAGATTGAAATACAAATAAGTAGAGAGAACTCCTGGTCTTTCTTTATTGCTTTTCTAATTACATGTGTACAAAATCTGCCGGTACGGCTCCCTATTTATAGTCTACCGATGAGGTGCGCACCATGGGCCACGGCTTCCGGCCCAGGCCTAGGTTACCTAACAATACCAGAGAGGTGGGAGTCTGAGTTGACAGCCCATGCCATACCCTCCATAAGAGTAAGCCAGGAGGAGGGGGCCAAATCGATTCACTCCTCCGTGCCGACCTTGCCGCATGCCGTCGCCCGACCACCGCGCCGCGCCCTCCGCTTCGCCTCATCGCCAAGATCGCCGTGCATCCGCGCCATCGCTGCTCTTCACTGCAGCCTCTGCCTTCGCCCCCTTGCTCCGCGGTGTGTCGACGCGCAAGAGATTGGAGGGGAGAGCAGGGAGCCGACCGTGAGAAAAAGAGGGAGACGGCTGACCGAGTGAAGTGAAAAGATAGAGGAAGGAGAAGAAAGGAAGAGAGGAAGGAGGACTCGGCTGGGTGGGGGAAGAGTCAGCCAAGGAGGAGAAGGAAGAATGAAGAATGAAGGGGCTCAGCCGCGAGAGAGAGAAGAGAAGACAGGAAGAAAAAGAAACAGAGGAGAAAGAAGGGAACACCAATCCAGCGTCTAATCTGGTAAGACAAGGAAGAAGAAGCCTTGATCTAGTTATTGAGGACTAGAGTAATGTCTCGATCCTTTCTCTCTGCTTGTTTGTTGATTTGATCTAGTTATTCTAAGACTAAGCATGAAACATTAGGTTTAACCCTAGATCTAAATCATGAACACCTACATAAATCATTAGAGCGGAAGCGTTAATTACATACCCGAAGTCGGAGATCCCATAAGTGGTGGTCGATGATGTTGAGGCAGAGGTGTCCAGTGAAGGAGAAGCTGAAGTGGTCGGCCGGCGGCAGTGAGGTCGTCGGCGTGGACGACGGAGCCGTGGACGGAGATGAGTTTCGGCCTTCGTTCACCACAGCGCCCATGATGGATCGGGTTATTAGGGTTTTCGTGGCCTAGCTCAACTCCCGTGAGTAGCCCTGTTGAAACCCTCGTATTTCTTAGTGGCGCTGGGTGACCGGGACTGAAACCAAAAGTTGTTGGTAGCGCTCCGATCATTGCGCGCGAGTGGAGGCGTGCCTCCCGAAATCTCTGACGATTAGCCGAGATCAACCCAACATTCTCCCCTTTGATCATAAGGCTAACATCATAAGCCCACTCTCAATAAAATAGCATACCAAGGCAATGTGTTGCATGACCAATTAAGTGCCGTACAACCCCAGTACCTATAGTGTACTATTCTATCTTGAAATGGATATTCATTATACGTAATAGGAGTTGGTTTGCTTTAAGGTCCTTTTATCCAGAATCAAAAGGCTTTCCAATAAACCCATGCCGGCAACATGATCACGAAAGATATTGGGTGGTAAGCCTTTAATAAGCGGATCCGCAAGCATTAACTTAATACTAATATGCTTGATACTTATGGTTTGATCCTGGATTCTATCTTTCACAACATGATACTTAATGTCAATGTGTTTGGCAGCACCACTTGACTTGTTGTTATTTGCATAAAAGATCATGGGTTCATTATCGCAGATAAGGTGAGTGGTTTAGAGATCTTTGTCTACCACTCTAAGTTCCGGGATAAAGTTCTTAAGCCATACAGCCTGCCCGGTAGCCTCATAACATGCCACAAACTCAGCTTGCATCGTTGAAGATGCCGTAAGGGTTTGTTTGGAGCTTTTCCACGAGAAAGCTCCTCCTGCGAGTGTGAAGATATAACCTGACGTGGATTCCTTAGTATCAACACATCTCGCAAAATCTGAATCTGAATAACCAATAACTTCAAGGTTATCGGAAAACTTGTATGTGAGCATGTAATCCTCAGTAGCTTGCATATAGCGCAAAGCTTTCTTAACGACTTTCCAGTGGTCTGGTCTTGGATTTGACTGATATCTGCCAAGCATCCCGGTTACAAAAACTAAATCAGGGCGTGTACATACTTGAGCATTCATAATGCTTCCGACAGCTGAAGCATAAGGAACCGACTTCATCTGATCAGTTTCATATTGGTTCCTCGGACATTGAAATGTCCCAAACTTATTACCCTTAACAATAGGAGCAGGTGAGCCAGAGCACTTATGCATATTGTATTTCTTCAGTACTCTGTCAATGTATGCCTTCTGAGATAAACTTAATGTTCCTTTGGACCTATCTCGGTGAATTTCAATGCCAAGAGCATAAGAGGCATCACCGAGATCCTTCATATCAAAAATAGATGAAAGAAATCTCTTGGTCTTAAACAGCATATCCTTATCGCTGCTGGCCAATAAGATATCATCCACATAAAGTACATAAGATGGAGAATTTACTCCCCTTGAACTTAACATATATGCAGTTATCTACTTCATTTTCCTTAAATCTAAAACTCATTATCTTATCGAATTTGAGGTACCACTGCCTCGACGCTTGTTTTAAACCATAAATGGATTTCTTAAGTCGACATCCCATATGATCCTTGCCTTCCACGACAAAACCTTCCGGTTGAGCCATGTAAACATTCTCTTGCAAGTCGCCATTAAGAAACGATGTTTTAACATCCATTTGATGCAGCTCTAAAACATAATGAGCTACAAGTGCCATAACAATTCTGAATGAATCCTTAGTTGAGACAGGAGAAAAGATGTCATTATAGTCAATCACTTCTCTTTGGGAGAAGCCTTTTGCTACGAGCCTTACTTTGAACCTTTCGATATTTCCCTTATAGTCATGCTTGGTTTTGTAGACCCATTTATAGCCTACTGTTTTGACTCCGTCAGGAATTTCTATTAAGTCACATACATCATTAGTGCTCATAGACTTTAGTTCATCCTCCATGGCTTCAAGCCATTTAGAAGAATGTTCACTCATTATGGCCTTCCATATATCATTAATATCCTCATTCATATAAACAACATAATCATTTGGGATGGCAGATCTTCTCTCCCGCTGTGATCTTGTAAGAGGTTCATTAGTTATTTCAGGAGACTGTTGAGACTCATCATTAGGTGTAACATTAGGAATTTCAGAGACCTCAACAGTGGGTGCAACAACAAAGATTCTCATCGGAGGTGCAAACACTGAGGCACAGAATAAAGATTTCTGAGATGAGCGGTGTAGAAACATAAACCCGCTTCTCTTCAAGATCTATTTTCCTAGGCTCCGGGTTCTCGTTATTTTCTAAGAACACAGCGTGTCTTGTTTCTACAAACTTAGTTATCCTATCAGGACAATAAAAAATGATACCCTTTGGATCTCTCGGGGTACCCAATAAAATGGCAACTTACTGTCTTATGGTCTAATTTTCCAATGTGTGGATTAAATAACTTAGCTTTAGTACAACAACCCCACACTCGTAAGTATTTCATACTCGGTTTCCTCCCAGTCCATAATTCATAAGGTGCTTTAGGTACTGATTTACTGGGAATCCGATTAACAATACGTGCGGCTGTCTTTAGTGCTTCCATCCACAAGCCAATTGGTAAACTAGAATGGCTAAGTATACTCCGCACCATATCCATAAGTGTACGGTTGCGTCTTTCAGCTACACTATTCTGCTGAGGTTCGCCCGGCATAGAATACTGGGCAACGATGCCATTTTCCTGAAGGAACTTAGCGAAAAAGCCAGAAATTTGCCCATAAGAGGCATGTCTTCCATAATATTCTCTCCACGATCCGATCTTACCACTTTAATTCTTATGTTGTGCTGATTTTCAACTTCAGCCTTAAATATCTTAAATTTATCAAGTGATTCAGATCGGTCTTTAATGGGAAAGATATAACCATAACGGAGAAATCATTAGTGATGAATGTATCAAAACCATCCACCGATGTCACAGGAAAGGACCACAAACATTAGTATGAATTAATTCTAAGACTCTGTGTCTTGCGAGTAGCTCCTTCTTTATTTGCTTAACATAATTTCCTTTAATGCAATCAATGCGGTGGTCTGAATCGAGAAAACTAACGGTAGAGAATTTCTTCTTTAATGAGACGCTCCATTCTCCCCCTCGAAATGTGGCCTAAACGACAGTGCCATAGTTTCGAAGGAGTCTCGTCATTATTTTTACGCTTAGCATCACACATAATCTTTCTGGAAATGCCCTGGCTGCTTGCAGAAATGACATTCCCACCTTTAGATGCTCCGGTGGGAGCAACATGAGGCTTAGGTGCATATTGCACTTTAGGCCCCGACTTGTCTGAATTAGGGGAGAATTGCAGCTATTTCTTAGATTTGAAGCCCTTTTGGAACTTCCTTTTGTTCGAGCCACCAAATTTGAAGAGCATTATCTTTCTTTTCTGTCCTTATTCTCTCTTCCTTCAAGAGGTCATAATAAAATGGACAAGGAAACCATCAGATATTGCCATATCCATGCCCTTGAGTTTTTCTGCCATATCAGTCATCATCATGATATGCTCTCTTATACTGCCGGACCCATCATATTTAGTTGTTAAGAGCCTCTGAATTAAAGTACTGGCATAAACTTTAGTGGAGCCTTTTAATTTCTCCTCGATTGAAGCCAAGTACTCCTTAGCATTTTCGGAATCGGGGATTGCTCCCCTAATCCCGACTGAAAATAGAGGTCTTCATAATCATTAGTGGTAAGCGGTTAGACCGCTCCCATTTTTCAGCATAAGCCTTATAAAGTTTCTTTTTCTCATCATAATTCTCCTCACCTTCGGTGGGAGGAATAGGAATGGCTACACTTAAGGCATAGTCAAGGTCTAAAACACCAAGGACAATATGAATTCGTTCTTTCCACGTGGGAAAATTACTCCCCGTGAGCTGCTCAACGTTATCAATTGTGGTGGCAACGTTTGATGCATTAAGTGCTGAATTCCAAAATACAGTCACCCATTAGAAAATATTATAATATATATTGCATGTAATTAACCCTACGTTGGTCCGATTAATAACATGCAAACTACAGTTCTAATTCATATCACCGTTGGGCGTAAAATGAAAAGAACTTAATCATTTTATATGGCAACACATGATTACAAACAACGTTGGTCGAATGTAATCATATGCATACATAATGCCAATAACATAAAATCTCCAATTAAAATATCTCGTTGGTTCAATTTTAATTAGAGACAAAACATAATAATATGGCGACATATGATTATAAACAACGTTGGTCAGAATATAACCATATGTATTCATATGCCAAAATTAATCATAAAATCTCAAAATTAAAATATCCCGTTGGTTCAATTTTAATCAGAGATTATACATAATAATATACATTAAATTTTGGGCCACTAAATTTTTTTAAAAAAAACAGCGCACAAAAGTAGACATAAAACATAAGAAAATGCACTATAAAAAGGAAAAATCATCACTTCAGCCGGCCCCAAAAGAAAACCGGCCCATAACATATGCATTCGGCCCACAAAAATTTGCACACGGCTGAAATTATGCGCAGTCCAAAACTGCGCACGATCCAAAAATTTCCACATGCAGCCCAAAAACTCAGTTGGCCCAAAGAAAACTCCTGCACGGAAAATAAATCCCGCACGGCCAACCTTATGCGTGCGCGGTCCATAAACGCATACGGTCCAAAATTGCGCAGCCCAGAAGAAATGCGCATGCGGGGCCCATAAAACTCCCGTACAGGTGAATAAAACCCGCACGGGCCGAAATGCTCATGGCGCAGCCCAAAATCGGACGGCCCAATAAAACTGTGCGCCCTAAAATCCCGCACGCGCCTTTGGCCCAAACAATTACCGCACGGGCGCGCAGCCCATAAAACCGCGCACGCCCGCACGGCCTAAACCATTGCGCGGTCCACTTCACGCGCGCGGGCCAGCTGAAACAGCGCCCCACTCGCCCGACGTCGGATCTTGATCCGACGGTCGAAACGTGCGGCCTTAAGCATCCCGCGCGGCCCACATGATGCGCACGCCATCAGATCTGCATCGGATGGCTAGCGCGGGCCGCAGCCGAGACAAAAAATCCCCAAACCCTAACCCTAATACCATTCGCACCGACTCCTCCCGAAAACACGGCGCGGGCGGCTTTAGCGGCGGCGACATGCGCGCAAAAAAGAATGGCGCGGCGGAGCGCAAGGCGTCGGCGGCGGCGCCCGCATGGAGCAAAGCAGCGTTCGGCGACAAGCAGCGGCGTCCTGCGGAGCGACGGCAAGCGCCGACGCGGTGGCATCCTGCGCGGCGCGCCGCGACATCGGCGGCGGATAAGGCGGTGGCCCCGCAGCCCTCCTCGCCGCGATGCGTGCGACCAAGGTTGCGTCTTGCGCGCCGCCGAGGGGCCACGGCCGCGCCCTTCACCGGAGATTGGCCGGAGATCGAAAAACAGTAAGTTCCCGCCACCGATCTAAAATTTTTTTTAATCGGGTTTTGATGGTTCGGGGTTTGCATTCCGAGAGTTCATTAGGGTTTGACCAAAAAATTCATAAATCACCTCCTTCTAATTGCTAACCGAGCCTTAATCATTAGATCCGAGATTTTAATCAGCAAATCCGATTTCGGTTAGGGTAGATTAGGGTTCATATTGATCTAGGGAGGCTCTGATACCAAATGTTGATCTTATTCTAAGACTAAGCATGAAACATTAGGTTTAACCCTAGATCTAAATCATGAACACCTACATAAATCATTAGAGCGGAAGCGTTAATTACATACCCGAAGCCGGAGATCCCATAAGTGGTGGTCGATGATGTTGAGGCAGAGGTGTCCAGTGAAGGAGAAGCTGAAGTGGTCGGCCGGCGGCAGTGAGGTCATCAGCGTGGACGACGGAGCCGTGGACGGAGATGAGTTTCGGCCTTCGTTCACCACAGCGCCCATGATGGATCGGGTTATTAGGGTTTTCGTGGCCTAGCTCAACTCCCGTGAGTAGCCCTGTTGAAACCCTCGTATTTCTTAGTGGCGCTGGGTGACCGGGACCGAAACCAAAAGTTGTTGGTAGCGCTTCCGATCATTGCGCGCGAGTGGAGGCGTGCCTCCCTGAAATCTCGGACAGTTAGCCGAGATCAACCCAACATAGAGCTCCTAAGACCGTCTGAGTTCATATTTTTAAATCTCAACTTTTTCAAGTTGATAACAATTCATCACAATAATATTTAGAACCTTATTACATGATTCTTCACATACTCTTTTAAGAAACATATTTTTCACGTATATTTTGTAAAATGAAACATAAATTCACACTGGAAAAATCACAAAAAGGTGATTTTTTTTCATCTGGAGAATCAAACAATATCACCTTTTCCTGACACACCAATGCTCTTCTCATCATCAATTTCATTGCCTTTGAAGTTCTGTAGTTTTTAAGAATGTTACATTGCCTTGTGCTAGCTGCTTGATGCCTCATTTTGTTTCTCTCTTTGCAGATTACAGAGGAGAGTTATCTAACTGGCTGGAGACTGGGTAATGCTACTAATCATGTCCAGCGCAATACAAGGCTGGTCAAAAGGCACCTGCACAGCATAGATAACACAAGGAAAAAAAATCAGCTTTGGCATCAAATTTTAATAACCTCACATGGGAAACAGATCGTAGGAGGTGTCACCACTGAGCTTGGTTTCCAGTAGTGACGTGTTTGTTGAGACTTACGAAGTGTCCAGCTCCAAGGATCCAGTAGAAGTGTAGGTTCTTGTAGGATCTGACGAAGGCCTTGGTGACTTTGGAAGATCCGCAGTGCAGAGGCTGCCTTGGCAGGCTCAAGAAGTTCTTCAGCCCATCCCATCTGAAAGTGTATGATCAGGTGAGAATTTTAGATGCACATATCTGAATTGTGCAAAAAATGGCAAAAAGGGACAGAGCAAAAAAAAAATCTTACTTGAGCTTCTGCACCCATGCTTCTGCGCCGATCGTCGAGCAGAGCACATCGAGCTTGAGAAGGAAAATTTTACTGAATTCAGTACTCAAAACTTCAGTCTTAAGTAAATCATGAATATGCTAACTATGAATATTATATGAAAGGATCGCCCAAATATTTAAATAACATGCATCACTTAATTAAAGGCATGGTTCCTCTCCAATTCGTTGACCATGTGAGCAGATGGTTGTTGCGATCCGAATATTTTGTGCTGCTCACATCTGAGCAAAAGACTTGCGATATTAAGACTTATCCACGCATGGAACACTCTTGAGTTGGGATACTCTCGGTATGCACCCACGGGAGTGGTTGTCCCTGTACCATCTTTAAACAGAACAATCAAAGTTAGCCCAAATTCCAGAAAGGATGCCGCCTTTTCTGAACAAGAACTTGTTGGCGTCGCGTCATCCTGCCTGAAAGCGTGTGGTGTTTTGGAGAAATCACGTAATAAATTGATTAATGAATCAAAGGTTACGTGTATAGGCCTCTTCTTTCTATATCTGAACAACCGGTTTGTAAACAATACCCAAGAGATAAGGAAGGAAGAGACCTGAAAGGATACGTGTGAAGAGACCTGAAAGGATACGCGTGATCCGTGGCACGTATCAACCACGGCAGAACGACTATGGTTGAACGACTGTGGCATAATGACCACGGATGGTTGTGGCTCCAGTACCTGATCGATGGTCGTGGTTACGGTTTCTGGTTGGTAGTCATAGCTACAGTACAAGGTCGATGGTCGAGGTAGATATCTAACACTCTCTCGCAATGTAACGGTAGATATCCGCCACGACCATTGACCATGTACTCGTAGTTACAACCATCGACCAAGTAATGTAGCCACGACCATCCGTGGTAGTTATGTTGCGATCGCTCACCATGGTCGTTTCATCGTGGTTGGTTTGCCGTGGTTGACCTGCCATAGTCGACACATGCCACGGATCATGTGTATCCTTTCGTGTCTCTTCACGTGTATCTTTTCAGGTCTCTTCCTTCCTTATCTCCTGGGTATTGTTTCTATAAACAGGTCGTTCAAATATAGAAGAAAGATGCCTATATATGTAATTCTTGATTCATTAATCAATTCATTGCGTGATTTCTCCAAAACACCATGCATTTTCATGGTATCAGATGCGATTGCTCTTGCGACCACACGTTTCCGCAAACCCTACCTCTAGCCGTCGGCCTTCATCTTTCGACCGATCTATCCCTCCCTCTCGTATGGCTAGCTCCATCAATCTCTCTACCAAATAGGCGGCTTAGGCCGAGCAGGCTGCTTTGGTCGCCAACGCGGCTCAAAATGAAGCCACTACCACTGAGAACCATCAGGTTCAGGCCATCGTCGTGGCTGTCATCGATCGCACACGCCATGAGGCACTTGCCACGATCGCTGCTGAATGCCAGCAGGCCCTGGCTTCCGACCTCGCCCACGGCATTGCCAATTAACTGGACTACGTCATCATCGCCCTTCATGCCCAAGTTGTTGGTGTCCTCAACATCAAGGCCCTCATCTCGGTCACCCTCGATTTCACCTCTACTAACTACGGCAATTGGCGTGGCCTCTTCCTAAACACTCTCGGCAAATACGCCTTGACAGACCACGTCCTCTCCGACAATGCCCCCTCCCTGATCAGGCGGATTGGGTGCGCATGGATTGTGTGGTCTAGTTTTGGCTTTACGACATCATTGCTGTGGACCTCTTCAAGATCGTCATGTCCCCCATCACTACTGCCCGCATCATGTGGATGAACCTCGAGCATCAATTGCTTGGCAACAAGGAGACTCGTGCTCTGTATATGGAGGCGGAATTTCGCAACTTGGTTCAAGATGATTTATCAATTTCTGATTTTTGCCACAAACTCAAGAGTATGGCAGATGGTCTTGGCGATCTCGACGGACCTATCTTCGATTGGACACTTGTGTTGTTCGCCCTCTGCGGCCTCAATGAGAAGTTCACTCATATGGTGCCAATTCTCAAGATGCAATGGCCATTTTCTATGTTCATGGAGACTTGCTCGCATGTTCTCCTCGAGGAGATCACCAAGAACTCTAGACCAACCACTCTGCCATCTATATTCGTCGTTGCTAGATAGGAGGGCTATCGGCCCCCGAGCCCAGGTGGGGTAGCAGCACAAATGGCGGGAACGACGGCTTCAGGAAGAAAAATAGCTGCAACCACCGCCATAACAGGGGCACCGATGGCAACGATGGCTCGGGTAGAGCCAGTAGGGCACCCGCCACTGGCGTCGGCAGAGGCGACCATGCGCCTGGCCAAGCCAGACAGGTGGGGTGGCCTTCTTTTTTTTAACCCATGGACCGAGATTGTTCAGGTGTGGCCACACTGTGCTGTTGGTGTCTTTGGTCCACGGCCTAATGCACCAACTCTACCGTCACGCTTGGCGCCCATGCTCGCCGCCGCACCCTCCCGGCCACCACGGCATCCGGCCGGTGCACCTGCCCTCCCAGCAACATCAGCGATTCAGGTGGCCTTCCACAACCACCCCGCTTAGTACCGTGGACCCCATGTCCGTGTCCGCTCCTAGGACCAACAACACCTTGCCAACGCCTTGATGCAGCTGACACTTACACTACCTCCCTCCACCACCGATTGGTATATAGACTTGGGCACATTTTTGCACATGACTTCAGACGCCGGTACTATCTATTTTTCAACCCCCTCCATGTCTACACCTTCTAGTATCATTATCGGTAATGGGTCAATACTGCATGTTACCTCCACCCACTCGCTGTCACTCCCCACCACCGATAGCCCCATGGTGAACAATCATGCATAACGACTATGGATGGTCGTGGCTACAATATTTGATCGATAGTCATAGCTACAGTACCTGATCAATGGTCGTAGCTATAATACCTGATCAATAGTTGTAGGCAGATATCTAACACTGCCCTCCCACTAACAAACAAGGCTTTTTTCCGTTAGACGCAGTTGGTTAAGATGCTTCGAGGTTACATGGCCAACCTGATAGCTCCATTTAATTGACAGTATGTGGCCAAATTCCAGATTTTTGTACGCATTTGTAGCAATCAACCATCACTTTATGCAGCTTTTAGTTGAAGATAAAATATGTTCTTTTGTTGTTTATTATGCAAATCGCAGTAAACAAAATAGTTGAGGAGTTACGAGTAGTATATGCTGGGGACAGTAAAAAAGGGTAGTTGTCACCTGGCCATTGTACACCGTTACATTCACACCATAAGACAAAGACTCATCAACTCAAGCGTAACACACAAGAGTTAATTAATCATTTTCATCGAAATTTATGGAATTTCAAGATTCATCCATTCATCTAGAGCTGAGCGAGCTCGCCTCATCTATTCTTGGATTCATGAAATCGCCGACCAGCGTGTTGTACACCGCAGCCGACACTTCTTGCCACCTGAGGTTGGAGTTAGAACATCACAAGGAGTATTGGTGTTTGTGATGCGAAACAGAATGATCGATATGCAAACGCAACGATTGGTGATTGTGAATGCGAAAGAGACGCTCACTTGAGGTTCTTGGGGATGATGTTGAGCTTTTCCTTGATGACCTGCTCATGATGTCGCCGATGGTGTTCGAGCGCACTCGGCCTCCCGCTGCCAAGGTACGCCGAGTATTTCATCACCTGGGCGTTGCTTGGTGACGACGAGCTCGCCGGTAAGTCCGAGACCACCGGGTCCATGCTGGAGTCAAGCAAGAAATTGTACATATCCTGCAAAAGCGAAGAACTCTTTAAGTCATCAAGCTGTGCTGACTACAGGGTGAGCAGAACCTGCAAAAATTTTGAAAATAAACGCAGGTTTAATTCGTCTACCATGTACTCCACCTTTAAAAAACGTTAGCAAAAATCCAAACAATCCCCTTTCCTCTTTGTCATAGCAATAGACCTTCTCCAAAAGAGTCTCAACATAGCAACGGACCAGGGTCTCCTCCAACCCCTACGAGGCCAGGTAGCTACCTTGTGATGAACCTCCCTATATACGGACGACGTGGCCATCTTCCTACACCCTTAAATAAGACAATATCCGCACCCTCATCCACATTCTACAAAAATTCAGAGACACCATGGGGCTGCTAACGAATCTACATAAAAGCCGGGTCGCGCCCATCTGCTGCGAAGGGATTGATCTACAATCCGTAATACATGAGCTACTGGTTGTACATGCAACCTTCCCTTTGGATTACCTAGGCCTACCGTTGGCATTACAAAGATTATATCGAACGGACTTCCTCACAGTCATCAAACCACCAAAAGGGGTACTTAGGAGTCTAAATAAGTGAATGAGACAATTCCTCTAGGCCGGGTTAGAATAGGTAGCAAGTGGCAAGTGTAAGGTCAATTGAGAAAGGATGTGCAAACCTACAAAGCTTGGAGGGCTCGGTTTCCTGGACCTACAGTGCTTCGCTAGAGCTTTGCAACTTAGATGGCTATGGCATAAATGAGGAGCTGCAAACAAGCCTTGGCATGGAATGGGAATCCCGTGTGATGAGCATAATCAACTTTTATTTGCAGCAGCCACTTCTGTAACAATTGGTGATGGGAAAATGGCGACTTTCTGGAACTCGGCCTAGGCCCTTGGAAAGCAACTGCGAGACATTACACCGAACATATTTGCTGCCTCTAGTAGAAAGAATCGCACCATGCACATTGCATTAGCAAAAAATAAATGGCTAAATGGCCATACCTAGCTTGCTAGGCTAACAGCACAACACATACATGAACTTATCGCTCTATGGGGTTACATCTCCTCTACAAATCTTCAAGAAGGGATCGACGACATAATCACATGGAAGCTAACTCTAGATAGAAGCTACACCGCGGGCTCAGCATACAAAGCACAGTTCTTTGGAGCGACAAGCACCACCATGAACCCCCTAGACTGGAAGACATGGATGCCTCAAAAATGTAAATTTTTGCCTGGTTAGCATTGCTGAACAGGCTTTGGATAGCAGATCGACTGTCCTTGAGAGGGTGGCTACTAGTAGAAGGTGCCTGGCACTATCCACATAGAATGTTGCATAAGGGGTGCCTCGGACATGGCTAGGCGTCGTTATAGTGGCATGCACATGTGCAGCTAGATTTCACGCTGCAGCAAGTGGAATCATAGGAACTTCCTATATTGACAACCACCTCGTTGCCCCTCTCGCATTGCATCTATTGATGGATGTCATCGTTCTGCTCATTGAGATTGTCAATCCGCGCCTCCAACTTTAATATTTGGTTCCGCAATGTATCAATGTACATCACAACATGGCGTTCATAGGGAGAATTGATCCAACAGGAAAAGTTGCATTTCGCCACCTACTGGAAAGGAGGGTTAACATGGAAGCTCTATTAGTAATAATGTAAAATAAATGTTGGCTAATTGTACCCCAAAGTGTGGGCATTTGAATAAACATCATCCGTTTGAACTGCCATCCAAGACTGCACGATCATGTCCTTCCCGTGTCTCGCATTGTGGCGCACCGATTGAGCACGCTTGTTTGGCATCAAGTGGTAGTTAGGACCGATGTCCTCCTCATTTCGAGGATGGTCTTGTGTCGGTGACCCGATTGACTGGCCTCACCGCTTGCCATGGTATGTTATCAGAGGACAAAGAAGATTCTTCTTCCTATGGTTGGTAGGGAGTTAGAAATACATGCAACATGTGGATGAAGAGCGTCGAACCATCGCATGGAACATGACCATTCGCCTTGCGCCCAGCTCGGCGCTGTAGTCCTCACCATCGGCCATGGCCTTGGCCACCAATTCGTGCCTTCTCTCGCACTCCTCCTCACAAGTCTCCCGCTCCCCGCGCCTGTATGCCTCCAGGTGAGATTGCGTCTCACGCTGGATAGGCTCGCTTTGATCTTTTTTGCGGCGCCGCTCATCCATCCTCTTGCGTGCCATCTAGGCATCCCACTCTTCGTAGTTTAAAGTCCACTAGTCGTGCGGGTGGATCTATCGGTCGATCCATTTACGGTAGGTGCATAGTGGATTCGGAGACTATAGGAAGACGAGAGAGCTCGTTAGTACATGCCATACAACAGAACTAATAGGGGAATATATTGTAACCCAATCTTAATTTCACAGAAGCGGACCGTGTCTCAACACCAGTCAGGATAGTCCCAGGCGTAGTTACCGCAACCCCAGTAATACATACCCAAACTTAACCGCTCCTTGGACTTGAAGAATTTGCATGTATCCCTGCACCAGCAGAGGGGGCGTCTCCCCCATAGGCGAGTCTGGTGGTGAACACTCGGTGGGAATATTGAGGTATGGATTGAGGTTAGAGGTACAGGGGACTTTGCTTCTGGGTTGGAGGTACGAGGGGGCTTTGCTTCGTGGAGGTGCCCTCCTAGCATGCTCCGCTTGTTCGTCCTGGGTTATAACAACCCTTGTGAGTCGAGTGATCTCCTCCTATTGCTTCTCTATGCTAATAATGTAGTGTTGCAGTCGTGGTGTAGGAAAATATGCTATGAAAGAGGTAGTACTTATAGCCTAACCCGATGCGGTGTACGCTTCACAAGTCCAATTCGGTTTGGGCAAATTTGCGTTCGTGTGGCAGCAACATGCCGAATAATTCATGGACCAGTGTAGCATCACGTAGCTGCTTAAAACTGCCCTGTTTGGTTTTGTCATCATGCAAGGTTGTCAAATAAAGTTGAAGTTTGCAAATGAAGTTACAAGCTGATAGCATTTGTACTCTTAGTACCAAGACACACACAAGAAGAAATGGTGCTGCACTTCACGAATTGACACTACAAATAAAGTTAAAGTTTGCAAATGAAGTTACAACAAGATAGCATTTGTAATCTTAATACCAGTATACACACAACAAGGCACATGGCACTTCACACCAGTGTTCCTATTCGTTGGTAGGTACCTTACAATGTCTCATAGTGTGGCCTTCCTGGCCATAGCCACTACAACGTCTACCCGCCGATCTAGCTTCCCCTTCGCCCATATCGTTCCTGATGCCACTCTGCCAATGGCCCTTCCCACTCTTCATAAGTCAAGATCTGAAATCCAAGCCATCTATGCAATATCCAATGTGGAAAAGTTGTCGACAACCCTGAAGCCTCTTAGCTCACCGCACCACGCCTACAACACCCTTTCCTTCATGAAGTACTCCGACATGAAGTTCGATGAGTTCATGTTGATAGCCCTACATGCGGGGAGGATATGAGAGCATGGCTTGTGCAGGAGCTTTAGCTTATTGCGTATGCAGCTAGGTTTGTTTACATGATCTCCAAGGCACATCTCGTGGATAACAAGAGAGTGAGCAACCCCAAATCCGGCTCTATCCTGAAGGGGCATGTCAAAACAATGCTTCGTATTACCCATCACGTAGATCGTGTGCGACTGACCCTTCTCAGTCTTGGCCTGTATGTATGCTGTGATCTTCGAGCAATACGGTGTATGTGGGTTGACTGCATGAAGTGCTACATTTGCATGTCTTTCCCTGAAATATCCAATTGTACTTTGAAGAATGCCTTCAACGATGGTGATGAGGAGCTGAGAATGGACACCCCTAAGAACCCAGTTGTACACTTGCATAAGGTTAGTGGTCATTATGCCTTACATCGCACCGTCTGTATCGTGCAACAAGGACCACATCTCCGAAGGCTCAACCTTAATCCAAAGGGAGAAGCACTTAATATTCCTCGAGATCCTCTACGTCACATCGGGAGGGTTAAACTCCATCAATGGTGTGAGGCGTTCGGGTTGCCGCGCCCTAGGAATGGCTAGCTGCTTGTTCATCCCAACGACGTGCTTTATGGTGTGTTCCTCCAACATCTTTCACAAAGTGCATCAAATTTACACTCGCTGGTTCTACATGGCCACCTCTTGAATAGCTTCATCAATGGTTTTACGAAATCGCTTGAAGAAGTTAGCCCCTACATACCGAATGCACCATCTGCTTTCATGTTCGGCCAAGGGAACAGCTCTCCGATCTTGCTGAAGTTTTCTTATGGCCTTTATCATCTCGGGTGGCGATCATGAATTATATAGACATCAGGCTATGCCCCAATTACTCTCTTCTTCACATGTTGAAGGAACCACAACTAGCTGTCGAAATTCTCACTTTCGACAAATGCGATGGCCAAGGGTAGAATCTGATTGTTGCCATCAACGCCAATTGCTTCAGGATCTACTCCTTGTATTTCCCTATTAGAAACGTCCCGTTGACTAAGATCACTAGTAATGCCTAAAAGTGTCGATGTAGGCACCAAAGGCTACGAAGACCCTATGCAAAACCAGGTAATCGAGCGGTCTTCTGGATGACTTATCCTTCACAACAATGTGTGTGCCTAGGTTCTTGTCCCATAGCACCTCGAGCATACGAGGAAGGTTGTCATAAGCCGCCTCAAAAGAATCAAACCTCTTTTTCCAAAGCATTCTGCCGCACGCCATGCCTTGGCGTAGCTAATCTTGTACTTGAATTTTTGCTCAATAGCCACCATGATGCGCTTGAACCTGTGTCCTTCTTCTTTACTATCTCACCATACATGAGGTTGGCTATGAAGGTGGACGTCGTCGCGATACTTTAGCAAAACACTACAGAGCATGCAGAGTACGGCTCCACCTTCGAGATAATCCGGTGAGTCTCGCATTTAGGTCCTGTGCATGCACATGCCAAGGGCAGCCAACCCGCTCACTGCACCATAGTGTGCTGCCCGGCAAGATTTTAGGACCGAAATGTCCGCTTCATGGACAAAGCCCACAACTTAATAGCATCCCGCAGTTGATCACTTATCGGCAAACATTGCATGAAACCGAACCTCCATAGCATAGTACTCCCATGGTGATTCATGCTCATTGTGCATAGAAACACCCTTAGCATCCACCCTATTCTATGCCCGCAGCATGAGATCTTCGCCTTATCGGAAGAGTCATCGCCATCCTCTTCTAAACTTTCCTCCTTGGCCCAGGCCGTCTGGTCATCGATCTCCATCTGATGCACTATGTTGTCAACATACTCCCCTGCATCTGCTTGTCTAATGGGCTCAGCTTGCGTCGTGTAATCTTTGTGATCTGCCCCAGCAATATCTGCATCTACCTGTCGGGTGGGCTCATCATGTGGTGTGCGATATTCTGATTCTACCGATGCAATATCGCCCACTGCGTCCTCTTGATGAACCTCGTGCTTCGCGCCTGAGCTGTTCCCAAACTGAACCTCCTGTGACTCTTCGGACATGGTTGCACGAGTAGCTCGAATTCGTAAGTACGTCGCCAGTAGCCCTCCACAAAGTCCTTCCACGTAACCATGTGCATCAGTCTCCTCAACTCCCACCGAATGTCTATAAAAGACAGACTCCAAAGCTCATGTAGGACGACACCGCACACATCAGGGTCCAAGGAGAAGCTACGTGTGAGCCAGTATAGGACATCACCAATTCGAACATTCTCCGCGTTCGGGAATACCATACTAACTTGCGGGAAACTACTCAGGTCAACACCATATGAACCTTCACAAATGATACCAACACCATAATGCACTTTCAATATTGTGTGTTCTGACATGACTGATTTCTCACTACAAATATTACCATTCATCAACATGGATTCACTAAATACATGCTAAACAAATACGTAACTACACATTGCGTATATTCAGATGAGAATAAGAACGGACGAGGCTATTATCTTCACGCGAATATATTTTCTTCTTATCAACGAGCTTCGTTTGTTTTCCTTTCTAACCTCACGAGCTCCTCTTCTCTTCTTCTCTCCTCCCAACTCCTCTCCTCTCCTTTACTCCCTCTTTCGATTTCCTCTTCTCTCCTTCACTCTTTCCCCCGACCTCCTCTAGTCCACCATATCTTCTTCTCTTCCTCTTCCGAGCTTCGCTGCTTCTCCTCCTCTTGCAACCTTCTACCCCTCTTCTTTTCTCCCTCTTTTTTTCACCTCTCTCAAGCTCCTCTCGTTCCTCTTGCGAGAGAAATGATGAGAGAACCCGTGAGGGCGTTAGGTCTAAGAGAAAAGGATGGGTTGGCAGCAAATAGTCACTCAATCGTTAGACGACTTACTAATGTCGTCTAATGGTTGGACGACTAGACCGCACGGTTTGGGCGACGTGGGAAAGTCACCCAACGATTGGGCGATTTGCCCATGTTGCCTAACCGTGTAGCGACAAATGACCATTTCTGTAAAATAAAAAACGCGGGTATAATATTGTAATTCGGAATTAAAACTTGATTGTTTTTAAAAAAGTCTTAATTATATTCTACCGCTATATCCAAAAAAAAATCTACCGGAATGCGTGGCACTTCGCTAGTCATCCGATGATGCAAAGAAAATGAGAAGCACATGGCTGGTAGCTGAGTGTCGGAGTCAACAGTAAACACTTACGACGCTGGCGCTCTTGGAGCGGATCAAATCCAGCAGCTCCATAAACGACTTCTGCGAGGCGGCGAGCTGCCCCGCCGCGATCTGCTCCCTCACCGTCTCCGCCTTCCTGACACCACAATTCGCGCGCGCATGTGATTGAAGAGTTCTTTTGTTTTAAAGCGCCGAGAAGCAAGAACCAAGAGAGGGATAGTAGTAGATTAGCCTTGCAGGCCGGTGCTTACTTCTTTGCGTCGTCGCCGGCGTTGTCGTCCAGCCTCGACACGTCCAGGAGCAGCGGCGCGTACGAGAGCTGCATCAAGAGCTCCGGTTTCAACCACAGAAATCTACACGGAAAGATCCAAGAAATGATCGCTGCTCGGCCATTTGCTCACCGTGAAATCCTCTGGCGAGATCCAGCTATCCCCAAGCGCCACACCTACCGAGAAACAAAAGAGCAGCAGTAAAACAGAATGATACAACTTCGATTCCAAATATAAGACGTTTTAGAATCTGTACTAGACTCTCTACCGGCCATTAGTATATAAAAATTGCCAGGATTAATAACATGAAATTAGTATTACTAGGTCTATCACTAAAAATGTTTTCGTAATATATAATTATTTTTATTTAAAGAAATATATTTTAATAGAAATTGATCTCAAAATGTCAATTTACAAATCGTGTCACCGCCTAAAACGATTTATATTTGCAATTAGAGGTAGAATCAATTATTCTCTGCTGTTTGATTGCGTGGTAACTAAATCAATTAATCTTTGCCTCCGAGCGTGAGCTTGAGGTCGCCGGCGTGGATGGCCCTGGCGACAGAGACGCCGAGCGTGGCGGCGTACTTGCCGCCGTAGGACTCGCCCACGAGGAACAGCGGGCTGCTCTTCAGGGTGGGCACCTCCTTGGCGAGCGCCTTGAGGAGCGTGGTGGCGTCCGTGGCCGCCTGCCAGTCGGTCGTCACCAGCACGCTCGGGTCCTCCGCGTAGCTGTACCCGACACCCACCGGGTTGTCCTGCCGCCATTAACATCGCAAATCAGCTGACATACACATAGAAGGCCAGGAAGAAGAAACAGGAGAAGGAATTAAGAGGAAGAAGAATTCTTTGTGTCTGACGGACCACAAAGATGAGGTCGGCCTTCTGCAGCCACGTCGAGTTGCGCGGCTTCAGGTTGACGTCGAGCGGCCCGACCTCCACGAAGTTGCCGAACCCGACGCCCGACAATCCCTGATCGAGAAGATGGTGATGACGATTGCATGAGTTATTGTGGATGCAGAGAAGAAGAAGCTGTGAGAGGGGAGAGACGACACTACCGGGCCGCCCTCTAGCCAGAGGACGGTCGGCCATGGCTTCGTCGGCGACGACGGCCTCTGCGGGCTCTTGTAGTACCACCAGAACAGGTGAGCCTCTGTAGTTAAACGCGTGAAAAAAAGATATATGGCCAACATGAGCAATGACAATGCTTGGGAAGAGAAATACTTGGTCGGACTTCGACGTATCCCCACAGCTCCGTGCCGTCGGGGGTGCCCGAGGTGACCGGAGCGGCGGAACTGGCGCGGAGCAGAGAGAGGCAGAGGAGGGAGAGCAGAGCAAGCGGATAGGAGTACCTGTCCATTGCGAGGATGCAGTAGTGGCTTGCTGCTAGTGCGAGTAACACCGTGGACAGCAACACCTTAAATAGACGTGCGCCTCGCCATCCTGCTCGTTAGCCCACAGATACGCTCAGGTATGACGTAACACAAGCGCCGAAGCAAATAATTTTGAGAGCGACTACAGTACCCTATACCGTTCGGGCATAATTGAATGGTATAGCATCCAACCGTCCATCGTCTCTTACTCTCCGCCCTTCCCATTCAGCCATAGTTCTTTGTCATCCCCACCCTTCCTTCCTCCGTCGCACATGCGACGCTGCAAAACCTTGGCACCATCCTTCCTCTTGCGTCGCTCGTGCGTGTTGTCCTTCCTCCTTCGTCGCACGCACGGAGTGCGAGCGACGCCACGCCGTAGAGCTCACAAGCTACGCTATTCTCATCCGACCAGCCCAGAACCCCATTTTGCCGAACTCACGAGTGACACCGGCTTCAAGTCTCCCAAGCCTGAAACGTTATAGAGTTTGAAAAGTTGACATCAATCTCCAAGCTTGTTAAACCACTATGTCTTAGACAAGATTCATGCTCTTCTTGCTACCCCATCCCCAAACAAAGTCTGCTTTGCATGCAACCTATTTGATGAAATGCTTGACTTCATTTTATTTGAGATTCTGTCACTGTAGCTCCGACTACTTACAAAACGCTATAGCTCCCACCACATTTGCTTTCGACCACACATAGATTTTTCGATCGTGTATAGCCTCCGACCACTACCTTCATTGCTGTCTCGACCACTTTGGGTGTTCTGACCACCAAAGCCTTTGACTCCGACCACTTACAAAACACTGTAGTTCCGACCACTCACAAAAACACTGCAGCTCCGACCACTCAAAATACTATAGCGCCGACCACTCACAAAAACACTGTACCACCGACCACACAAAATACTTTAGCGCCGACCACTCACAAAAGACTGTATCTTCGACCACGCATGAAACACTGTAGCTATGACCACATGTGCTTTCGACCACACAGAGATTTTCGACCACGCATAGCCTCCGACCACCGCGGTTTATGACCACGGCAGAAACACTTCCACAATCCCGTATTTCTTCTTCGTCTCTTCAAACTAGCTTCGATTGAACAAATTCAAATTTCTAAATTCAAATTTAGCCAATAAAACCCCCATGAAACTGTATGAAACCTTGTGAAACACAATGAAACTTAAATATGAAACTCCAAACTTGTATGTGGAACGTAGCAAATCAAGCAATAAAGCCCTCTTAAAACTTGATGAAACCTTGTCTTCTTCTATCATCGTTGCTCATTGCCGCCCCGCCACTCGATGTTCCAACCATCAAAGCCTTTGACTCCACCACCCAGAAATAATCGAGTTCACCACTCAAAAACACTATAGCTCCAATGACTCTAAATATTGTAGGTTGACCACTCACAAAAACACCGTAGTTCGACCACACACGAAAAATATAGCGTTGATCACTCAAAATACTTTAGCTTCGACCACTCACAAAATGTCGTAATTCGACCACACGTGCTTTCAACTAGGGGTGGAAAACGGTAACGGATAATTCATTTTATCCGATATTCGATCCAGAGAAATCCGAATATGGTAAGCAAAACTGATTCAAAATATCCGTATTCGTATTCGAGAATATTCGATCCGATTTGAGAGTATTCAGATTCGTGATTCAGATTCGAGAATATTCAGATCCGTATCCGTATTCGAGACTATTCGATTCGCTTCTAGAACCCATGAAAATCCGTATAAATTTTGTGATTCAAAACTTGAATTTATGCGGTTTAAAACTCGTAACCGGTCAAAACCGATGAAAAATCGGCAAAACCGTTAGGAATCCGCTTTATCCGATATTCGATCCAAGAAAATCCAGATTCAAAATATCCGTATTCGTATTCGAGAATATTCAGATCCGTATTTCAAAATATTCGAATTGTGATTCATTTTAAAAATATGGATTCGTGATTCGATTTGAGACTATTCGACCGTGATCCGATCCGCTTCCACCCCTACTTTCAACCATACATAGATTTTTGACCACGATAGCCTCCCGACCACAAGCCAACTTTACCACAAAGTATAAACACTTCTAGAAGCTCGTTGTTGTGGCTAGGCACTCAAACAGAGAGAGATGGTAGTGGAGAGTGATGAAGATAAGTGTAATGGCCTCGGCCCTCCTCATGGCTTGTACTCATATATATACACACATGAGGAGTGCTTTACAGCTTATACCCTCACATCTCAAGTTATCCTCTGGGGCGCTTATGTCATTACACATGGCCTATGTCAGGCCTTATAATCTCCTACCAGCTCGCTGGTTTAGGTGGGGCCATCCCTACGATGTGAGCCTCTCATGGTAAGGGGCTTCACAAGGCCAAGTCATGTTGCCGAGTCCTTTGGCCCTCCGTCCCTCGCGCCCGTGGAACTTTTCCAACTTCCGGGCGCGCCGCACCGGGAGACGCGGCGCGCCGCCGCGACGCCGACTTCGGCTGGCCCACGTGGTGTCGCTGCGTTTGCGCGATGCGCGCTGAGGCGTCGCTACCATTAATACGGGCGCGGCTTCCTGCAGCTGACTCGCCGATTGGCCTTCCACGGCTGGCTCTCGCCGCACATTGGGGTATATGGCGCAGCGCGCGTTGTTCTACGTGATACCGTGATGGAAGTCGCTCTAAAATGGCTCGTTGCGCATCAACATTCCCGGTGACGCCGAGCGCTTGGGGGAATGTTGATGGCCGTATGGAGGTCCTTTTTCCCGGAGCTTGATCGCCGTTATCGACAACCAACCGCGCTTCCGCTCTCCGCACGCGCTCAGTAGGCGGCGCCGAGGTTCGCCTGCTTTTCTTAGCAGCCTACCGCATCTGTGTTCCCCATCGAGCCCGCGGCATTACCTTTGTATGTTGATGCAATCGAGGTGGCCTGTTAAGGAAAACGAGGTAGATTTTGCCGACAAGACTTCGCTTTGCCGCGCATCGCGGACGCGCGCTCGCTCTCTACCTTCGAACGGGCGGCAGCGTGAAGCCGCGCCGCCGGCGGTAGACGCCGCCGCGCTCGCCCCCCCTCGAACGGTGGGCAGCGGTTAGCGCCCGCCGGTAGACGCGCGCGCTTCCGCCCCTACCCGCCGAACGGTGGCCGCGGCCGGCGCCGACCGGCAGACGCGCGCGCCCGCCCCTACCTTTCAACGGGTGGCCGCGGCCGGGCGCCAGTTGAAGAGCGCGCGCCCGCCTCTACCCGCGAACGGTGGCCGCGGCCGCGCCGAACCGGCAGACGCGCGCGCCCGCCCCTACTCGAACGGGTGGCGCCGGCCGCGCGCCAGTCGGCGACGACGCGCCCGCCCCTACCCAACGGTGGCCGCGGCCGGGCGCCTAGTCGGGCAACGCGCGCTCGCCCTCACCAACGTGGCGCGAAGCCGGCGCCGACCGGCGACGCGCGCGCTCCGCCCCTACCGAACGGTGGCGCGGCCGGGCGTTTAGTCGGCGTAGACGACGCGCTTCCGCCCCTACCCGCCGAACGGTGGCCGCGGCGCGGGCGCTTAAGTCGGCGAGACGCGCGCCCGCCCCTACCTTCGAACGGGTGGCGCCGGCCGCGCCTAGTCGAGACGCGCGCGCCCGCCCTCACCAACGGGTGGCGCGGCCGGGACGCCGCGCAGGCGAGACGCGCGCCCGCCTCTACCTTCAACGGTGGCGCGGCCGGCGCCAGTCGGCAGACGCCGCGCTCGCCCCCTACCCGCCGAACGGTGGCGCCAAGCCGGCGCCGATCGGCAGACGCGCGCTTCCGCCCCTACCCTCGAACGGGTGGCAGCGGCCGGGCGCTCGACCGGACGTAGGCGCGCGGCGCTCCGCCCACTACCCTTCAAACGGTGGCGCTGCCGGGCGCCTAGTCGGCGGAGGGCGCGCTTCCATCCCTACCTTCAAACGGTGGCGCTGCCGGGCGCCAGTCGGCAGACGCGCGCCCATCCCCACCCTCAACGGTGGCGCTGGCCGGGCGCCGATCGGCGTAGACGCGCCCGCCCGCTCCCTACCTCGAACGCGTGGCGCTGGCCGGCGCTTAGTCGGGCAGACGCGCGCCCGCCCCTTACCTTCAAACGGTGGCGCGGCCGGCGCTCGACCGCGAGGCGCGCGCCCGCCCCTACCTTTGAACGCCTAGTCGGGCAGCGACGCTGCGTCGCCCCTACCCTTCGAACGGGTGGCGCTGGCCGCGCTAGTCGGGCGTAGACGCGCGCTGCTCCGTCTCTACCGAACCGGTGGCGCTGCCGGGCGCCGACCGGTGACGCGGCGCTGCGCTTGGCTACCTTTGAACGGGTAGCAACGGCCGGCGCTTAGTCGGGCGCAGACGCTGCCTGGCCTGGCGCTCTACCGTCGACCGGTGGCGTCAAGCCGGGCGCCTAGTCGGCGTAGGACGCTACGTTCATGCAACACCGCTCGCGGGCGGGAATTGGGTCTTGTGATGTGGTCTTGCGTCAGCAGCGTTCCTCGGAATCACGCCGCCCCTAGTCCGCCAGTGGTTAGGTACCAGATTCGCGGCGCACCACGTGTCGGGCACGCGGCGCGCCTATGACGGGTGGGCGCGCGGATGTGGACGGTTGGCGCTGTTCGCGCAGCCGCCGCTTCTTCCCTGTGGGCAGGGGACACGGCGGCGGTGAATGGCGCGCAGCCGAGCTCGCTAGATCCTCGCCCACCGGGTGCGCCTATAATAGCGCTTAGTAACGCTCGTGTTGTGACGGTCCTGGCGCCCATGGTCATGACCTTCCGGGCCATGGCGGGCGCTAGCCGACGCGCGCTAGGCGATCGCGCCGCGCCATACACGGACCTTCGCGACCCTTCGCCTTCAATTACGTGGAATCGCGGCGGCGCCTTACACCGCCGCGTTGCATCCGCACGCGACCGCTGTGACGCTCAGAGCGGGCGGGATGGACGCGGGCTTGATATAGCCTCCCGTAATAGCGCCCCCGCACCTTACGCCTTCTTTGCTCGCTTCCACCTTCTACACCTTCGCGCCTTCACCGGCCATTCTTCTCAGGAAGCGATGGCCTCAAAGAGTGAGCTCTGACAAAGTACAGGGTTTCGACGCCGCCGGCGGTCGCCGCTGATTGTGAAATACGCTTCCTACGAGCACCCGCGGCAATGCGACAGAGAGCCGTCAATGAGGAGGAGGGCACGTTTCTCCGGCGAAGCTAGGCCCTCGCCATGACCGAAGACGCCCAAGGGCTCCACGCGGAAGTTGTCCGGCGCCAGACGTATTTATTGACCACCGCCGACGAGACGGAACCGCATCCCGAAGGTCCGAGGCGCTGCTCGTTTTTTCGCCGGACAGCTGCCTCGGATCCACGGCCGCGGCGCGGGCGACGTCTTCGCGGACCTTTGGTGGCCGGCGCAATCGACTCTAACGCTGTGGCTCCGGCTCGTGGTATACGGTGGGCATTGCGCTCGGGGCTCGCGGCCCATCGCTGCCGTGACCGCCTATCTCCACGTAGGCACGATGCGGTACCAGGCGGACGGCGGGCCGTCGAGCCTTTAGCGCCACTTTTATTCTTCTCGCCGTCAGGTAGAAGCTTTTCCCGCGAACTCAACTCGCGGAAGTGGGAGTCTTTCGATGAAGCGGTGGTTCTACCACCGTGTGGAGAGCGGGAAGCGACCTTGAGTGCACAGTCCGACCAATCACGCTCAAGCCCTGCGCCGGCGAACGCTCGATGATGAGAGACAGCGCAGGGTCAAGCGGCTCGAGGCGTGGCCACCGCTCAACATGTCGCGACCTCGCCGAGAGTACGTGATGTACAGCGTGGCGCCGCTTGTTCACGATCGGGCGTCCTGCCGCCGAGGCGCCGAAGACGACAACAGTTTCGCCATGGGTTTGCTCGGCCGCCGCGCCGCCGGCCCTCGTAAGCCTCGATCGCGCCCCTCCTTTGTTGACGCCAAATGCGTTGTGGCGTCGATGCTATTCTCCTTTGCTTCGTGGATTTCTTGGAGGAGGCGAGCAAGCGCGCGCGCATTCTCGGGCCGTACACCGCCAGGAACATGACGCAACAAGGCACCGCTATCGCCAAGGCGGGGCTGGGGGCGAATAAATCGGCGCGGTGCGAGGTCACAGGCCTTGCCGTGCCGACCGCGTCGCCCGCATTTACGGCGGAGCGAAGAAGAAGAAGAAGAAGGCCCCTGGAAAAGAGAGGGGCGCGAAGCTGCGCTGCCGCGCTCCGCCGCGAAGTGTTTCGAGGGCGCGCGGACGCAGTCGGACTTCGGCGAGGTATCTGCGACTTCGGGCTTAGGCGCGCGCAGACGCTGGCGAGGTGTTCTTCGCAGCGTCCCCGACGGCGGGTGTGCGCTACGCACTGGAGGGAAGCCACGCGCCGCCCGGTCGCCGAGGCGACTGCGCGGATCGGGCGATGCCGGGGGAGCCTCGACAATCGACGCCGCAGTGCCGAGGCGCTCTCCGGGGCGCCACGTAGCCGTGCTGCCTTTACTAACGGCGAATGAACCGAGGTGCCCTCTGCGATAACCGCCACCGTGGAACCTTCACCCGCGCGCAGCGTACGCGGGTTCCTCAACCACGCCGCGCGGTGTCACCGCCGTCGCTTCCGCCAAACGGCCGTGTGTGCGGCGGAGCTCCACCGACACCGCTGGGTTAGTCGGCGCCACGGGCATTAGAAGCTGTGTGGGACTCAAACAGCAGCCGGGCCTCTGCGGCCTGCGCGTATACTCTCTCAGCACGCCGCTTTGCCGCGCGAGGACGGCCGCCGCCCTCCCGAACGCGAGGCCTTCTCTCGCGCGGGACCATTCTCTGCGCTGCGACAAGGTAGGCGTCTTAGCTTACTGCGGTGTATGCTTTTATGCCTTGGGGTGCTCACCAGATCTGTTTCTGCGTTGCTCATTCCGAGGGGGAGCACTCTGGCGGAACACGAGGCCTCATCACGTGAGCCCCGCGGACTCGTCGCCGCCTCGAGACGCCGCGAGGGCGCGGGCGCGGATGACGCTGACGCGTCGCCACGGCGTCGACCGCAAGCGCCGCGAGCTCTACGGTCGCGGGCGCCTCGAGGACGCCGAGGTGTCAGGGGTGAGGTAAGCACTCGCGCGACCACGCTGAGTTTAGCCGAGATTTGCTAAGTCTTTTCCTTCTACGACATCAGCCGGGCAGTTCGCAAACGCAAGCGGCCTATGCGCGTAGCCAAAAGAGCTCGAGGATGAGGCCGGGCGCCGAGGAGGAGCTGCGTGAAGCCTCGGCACCCGCCGCCAGACGCGCATCCGCCACCGAAGCGGAATGCGCGGTTGAGAGGCGCCACGCCGAGGGCTTGTTGCGCTTGCCAGGAGTCGGCACTGGTTCTTGAGAACAAAAGTCATGCGGCGGCGGCGACAGCCTCGGAGGTGGTCGCCGTGCTAGAGAAGGAAAAAGGCAGCTTGCCTTGACTCTAGCGGAGCGCAACCGACGGGCGACGCCTCGGTTGCGCGTGGGACGCCATGCAAGCGCCGAGAGCCATCTTCAAGAGTGCGGTAGCCGAGGTGCCGCCGCGCCGCCCGAGGAGCCTGCCGGACGCCTGGCCGGAGTCGGGATGCCGCCAACGCCGCGGCGCGACAGCTGGCGACGCCCTTCGGCACCCACCGCGGCACACCGCCGGCATGTTGGTGTGCGCGCTCGCAGCATCAGCTGTTTATGCATGCGCCGCCTGTTTGGATGATCCCTAGTGGAGATGATCGGCGGGCCGAGTAATGTCCGCGCCCGTCGCCGCTCCGCTTTTGCCTTTCGCCCTTCTTGACCGGATCACGGGTTCCGTCGGGCCGATCGCGATGGATCGAGCCCGTATGACGCTCACGGGACGGGAGCCTCCGCCAACTCGGACGGGGTCCCTCGACGCGACGATGGCGGCCGCTGGGCCCTCCGCGCGCCGGAACTCGCAGTTCGACGGCCGTGGTGCCTAGGTGTAGGCATGCGCTTGTATTGTTCCTTGTCTTTGCGAATAAAGTACACCCTTGCTACATGCATTTCGACTTTTGCCTATATCTCGCAGCTTCCTCGCGGGGCGCCTTCATGCGGCCCGACCTTTCGACCGACAGACGGCCATTCGACGCCGCGGGTCAAGAGTCGGCTGGACTTTTTGCGAGCCATTGTCTCGACGAAGCCCGCTTTAGCGTGTTAATGATGAACCCGCGATAGCGGCTTAAGAGCTGGTGATGTTGCCGACCTTTGTACATGTGATTTTTCCGTATGCAGACTTCCGCATTTTAGAATATGCGCGTGTGTTGATGCCACTAGCGATAAGCTAATCGTGTCGTTCCTCCAGAGCGCGAACCGCAGATCGACGTATGCGAGGCGCACCTCGCGGTTTGCCTCGCTTTATAGATCAGGAGACTCACGCCGCGCAGAGGCGGACCCGGCAGCTGCGTCTTATTTAGAGTTCTGAGAGCTAAGTACGAGCGAGGCGGACCTCGACGCTTCGACTTCTCTTTATAGTCAGGAGACTTCGCGCGCGAGGCGGACCTCCGCCACGCCTTATTTAGAGCACGTGGATCGCGCGTGTGGAGCGGACTTCGACGCCACGCCTTATTTAAAGTCCGTGGACTGAGCGCGCGCGAAGCGGACTTCGACGCCACGCCTTCCTTTTATAGTCAGGAGACTGCAAGGCGCGAGGCGGACCTCGACTTACGCCTTAAGAGTCCGTGGATCGCGCGTATGTGCGGCGACTTCAACGCCACATCTTCTTTATAGTCAGGAGACTCGCGGCGCGCGAGGCGGACCTCGACGCCACGCCTTATTTACAACCGCGGATCGGCGCGTCGCGAGCCGACTTCGACGCCACGTCTTCTTTATAGTCCGGAGACTCGCGGCGTGGAGGCGGACCTCGACGCCACGCCTTATTTAAAGTCCGTGGATCGGGTGCGTGCGGAGCGGACTTCGACGCCACGCCTTCTTTATAGTCCGGAGACTGCGCGCGTGCGGAGGCGACCTCGACGCCACGCCTTATTTAAAGTCCGTGTGATGGTGCGTATGAAGCTTACACTTCGACGCTACGCCTTCTTTATAGTCCGGAGACTTGTGCGCGCGCGGCGTCCCTGGCGTTTTTTGTTTATACTGTGCCCGCTACCTTTGGCTACGGCGAGTGCACACACGAACGCGCGCTCTTTGGTTTATACTCACCCCGTCCCTGGCGACGGCGAAAGGCAACGTCGGCGTTTGGTTTATACTCGGCCCGCCGCTGACGGCCCGAGTGTACACGCGAACGCGCGTCTTTGGTTTATACTTCGTCCGCCGCACGGCGACGGCGAGTGCACACGCTAACGGCGGCGCCTTTGGTTTATACTCGACCCGCCTCGGCGACGGCGAGTGCATACGAACGGCGTCTTTTGTTTATACTCATCCAGCCCGCCGCGACGGCGAGTGCACACGCAGCGACGTCGTCTTTGGTTTATACTCTACTCGATCCGCCCTTCGCGACGGCGAGTGCACTGCGCGAACGGCGTCTTTGGTTTATCTCTACCCGTCCCCTCGGCGACGGCGAGTGCTACTGCGAACGTCGCGCTTTGGTTTATACTCATCCCGCCCTCGGCGACGGCGAGTGCACACGCGAACGTGTCTTTGGTGTATCTTTGCTGGACGCGCGCTGGCCTAGCGCCCGCGCTACCACCGGCTGCTTGTGTGTGATGAAGAAAGATTAGCGGCAACCGCGATCTTCATTACATCCCCGCTTGCGCGGTGAGCAACTACAAAGTGTGAATATACCACCGCTTACCCTTGGCGCGCCGAAGCTTCTCAGTCGCTAGACATCCGCAGGCCCGCCGCGAGCTGCCATGGATGACCCCGCGACCTCCGCTGCCACGCCACGGCTCTAAGGCGAGCGTCGGGCTTAGCCGCGACGCGCACACCGTGCCGGCTCGATGCGCCGGGCCATATCACGGTAAGCCTCGGACGGTGATGATGGTCCGGGACCCGGATCTTCATGGACAGATAGTCGTGATGTGGTACCGCACCGGCGAGTTGAGGATTGGGTGCCCTAGTATGGCATTGTAGGGGTACTAAGAACGCATCACGCCGGGTGGCATCTTCGGTCGCGCACATTGTCATCTCGGCTTAAGGAGACTTGAAGGCCGACGGCCTAACGCTCGCAGGGTCGCCTCAAGCCCCGCGGTGGGATTCGAGGCCTCAGCGGCTTTGAGGGATCCCCATTCGGTCGAAGGCGCGCGAAATAATACGCTAGCGGAGCTACCACCGCTCACCAAGGGCGCCCCACGCCGCATCCCGCCGATGGTGACCCGGATGACCAGTGGGTCACGATGAGGAAGTCCACACCGGGCGCCGCTCGGTGTGAATGTAACCGTGCTCTGCGCCTAATCCGCGGGTGCTTGCGGCGGGTATGCCGCCACGTGATGTAGTCTTCGCCAGAGGCCTTCGCCGCCGCCTGCGGGCGGTTCCGGCGCAGAGCTCTCCTGATATGACGTTAATGACTCGCGGTAGGTTGCGTCCGGCTCGCAATCAGCGCGAGGCCCTCCCGAGGCTATCGTGACGCGAGCTTGGATCCGTGGCGCGCCTCTGCTGCACCCTTGCGCACTGCACCGCATGGGGGCCTCGAGCGGGAATTGGACGTGGGCCACCGCAGCGGGCGCGCCTGGCCTCGTTCCTAGCGACTGCCGCGAGCGCGCGCGATGGAGGTGCAGCGGCGGTATCATGATTCACCGCGGCCGTGGACTACGCACTACGCCCTCGATCTTTGGTCGTCGTAATCTCCACGACTTATCGTCATGCGCCGCCATCGCCGCGCGCCCCGTACCACGCGCGCTTCGACCGCCTCGGCCCACTGGAGCACCCTCGTCGGGACGGCTTTGATGTCGAGGACGCACGGTTTCACCTCGACTCGCTGGCGCCGCTACGGCCGATCTGGACGACTCCTTGCGCGTAGCTTGTCCTTACGGCCGCAAGGCCCCCGACGACTCTGCTTATGCTTTCCCTTCAAGAACCAGCCCGGCTAATCTTTGGCTTTTGCCGAGGCTCCGCTTTGGTTGGTGCTCTGAGTCGCCACCTGCCTTCGCGCTTCCTCTCTGCCTACGGCATATTCTTCCATCTTGTCGAAGACCTTCGCCACCGCCTTGATTGGCTTTGCGCTGTTATACTCTCGGCCATCGGGCACTGGACGGCGTCTCAGATGGTCGCATTGACGATGGTGGTCTCGTTGACGTCTTTCACTTGACACGAATCTTGGCTAAGCGCTGGAAGTAGTCCCGAGCTTCCCAAGGTTTTTGCTTCACTAAGAAAGAGTGGTCCGCGTCGACTTCTGGCCAACGTAGTTTCCTTGGAAGTTGTTGTGAGGCGGACACGGCCGTTCCCACGCCGTGAGATGGAGTCCGCTATGGTAAAGAACCAAGAGAGCGCCACTCCTTGTAGCACGAGGAGTCCTTCGCCAGCGTGGTGTCGCCGCGCACGGCCCGATCGCGATTTCAGATCTGGCGCACGAACTCAGCGGTCCGTGGTCGCGCTTTAGGTAGTCGATGGCGCTTAGGAAACTTGAAGTCTTGGGCCATGCGCTGCTGCCACCGCGCGAGGACTCTCGGATCCACCTGGTGCATGCGCCTGCGCAGGCTGGGCGTGGGAGCCCGTGCGTCAGCCCTCTCGTGGGCTCGAGCGCGACCATGGCGCGACTTCTTGACTCGAGCCTCTTGCATATCTCGGTG